>JAWRVF010000137.1:0-591470 GCA_036785485.1 Physcomitrellopsis africana | reverse complement strand
TGATGACAAGTGCCATTGACACTTGTTTAACTAAAGAAGAGGAGGAAGAGATTGGCCAAGTGTTTTTTATTGAATGTAAGTCAAGCCTTGAAAGAATTATGATTGTGGAGGATGATAAGGTGAGTCATGGGATTGAAGAAAAAGATGTAAATGATAATATGCCTATTGATTTAGAAGAGGAGGTTTTAGACATGTTTTCTCTTCAACTTCAAAAGAAGAAGGAGGATACCACCCACAACATGGAAGAAAAAGAAGCAAAGGTATATGCTTATGCCACTTTTGATGATGGTGATGGAAAAAAGGGTGCAAAGGTTTTAGGATTTTTTCATCCTTATTGGGCTAGAGCTACTACAGAAGCTCAGATTAAGCTTGAAAATTTGAATGAAACAATCCATGCTTTGATAGATCATGGCTCAGAGATTAATATCATGTCTAAGGTAATATATGAGAAAGGAAAATGGCCTATAGATACCAATCATGGGTGGATATTGAGAGCTGCGAACAATGAAAAGGGAGGGTTGTTTGGAGCATGTCCTGCAGTGAAGACAAGGATTGGAAATGTGGAAGTAGAGCAGAATTTCTTTATTCAAGATCGTGGCACATATCCAATTATTCTTGGTCAACTATATATTACAGCTTCAAGAATGGAAACTAAAGTGCTAGATGATGGATCTCACTATGCAAGGATTCGAAGTTGTGATGGAAGGAACTCAGTACAATTCCTTACAGTGAAGCCAGAAAGCAAGAGGCATAGAGATCAATTACGTGAAAAACCTCTTGATACTGAAGAAGGATTCCAGGATTTCTAGAAAGCACACGTGGAGAATGGGGGTCTGCGGGTGCAGGTAATATATTTACTAAGGTATTCCCCAATATATATAAGAATGGATATGGAATTTTGAGTTTGAGTGATCATAGTATCTTGAATTTCAAAGGTGTAAGTGTAATGGATTCTAAATATAAAGCCAAAATAAGAAAAATAGAAAAGAATTTTGAAAAAATGGGGATAATTTCACAAGAAGAAAATATATCGGGATTAATAGAATCGATTGGACTTCCGATTGATCTACTACATCAATTAAAAAGGTTGAAAAATATGGAGGAGGTTATGGATAATAGAGGTATTATAGTTGAAGTCAATGATCAATGCTTTTACAAAGAAATATTACATTTTATGGAAGACCACGGTGAAGACATTCATATCCGTAAGTGGAAAAATGAAGCTGAAATAAATGCCAAGTATAAATCAGTAGCAAAGAAAGTAAAGCCAGTAGCAACTCAACTACCAGATAATTCTGAAGATTATTTCAAGCGAGCTGAAAAGGAGCCAGGATTAAGAAGTTATATAGGAATTGGACATCAATTCACTAAAGAAACACTTGACAAGTTGGAGATTGGAGGGGGTGAGTTTTTAAATAAACCTGAGAAGTATTTATTTCAAAGCATGCTTTTAAAACATGGAAAGGCATTTGCATCTAAACCTAGTGAAATAGGATGTGTTTATCCAAATGAGGTAGCACCTATGGTGATCTTTACAGTTCCACATATACCGTGGGATTTAAAACCCATTCCGGTTCCAAGAGCTTTACTACCAAAATTAATTAAATTGCTCAAGGAGAAGATGGAAATGGGGATTATAGAACCATCCATGGGTCCATATTCAAATCGTTGGTTTACGGTGCCAAAGAAATCTGGAGCATTAAGGTTTATTCAAGATATGCAACCTGCCAATGGTGTGACAATCAGGAACAAAGGATCTGGACCAATTGTAGATGAAGTTGCTGAGGCATTTGCGGGGCATGCAATTTATTCAATTGGAGACTTATATTCTGGATATGATCAATTTCAACTTGCAGCAGAGAGTAGAGATTTAACAACAATGAAGACTCCTTTGGATTTGGTTCGTATGTGCACATTACCTCAAGGAGCTACCAATTCAGTGGCACATATGCAAAGTGCAATGAATCAAATTTTAAAGGAATTTGTACCTGAAAAGACCATACCTTTTGTTGATGATATTCCTATCAAAGGTTGTAAAGAAGAAGTGAAGGATACAACAATTGATAAAAATGGTTGTAGGCAATTTGTCAAACAACACATTGAAGATGTAGAGAAAATTTTGAAGAGACTTGAAGAGGTAGGTCTAACTTTATCTATTGACAAATCAAAGTTTGGAATGGATGAAATCATTGTTGTAGGTCATTTATGTGGAAGCTATGGTAGAAAACCAAATCCAGAGAAGATCGATGCTATTGCTAAGATGAAGCCTTGTAATAGTATAACTGAAGTAAGAAGATTTTTGGGGGCATGTATTTTCTATCAAATTTGGATTCCACATTTTGCCCATATATCAGAGCCTCTTTACAAACTCTTACGGAAGGGAAATAAATTCAAGTGGGGAAAGGATCAAAATGAAGCTATGGAGTCTTTAAAGAATATTTTAAGATCTCCATCTATTTTAAAGCAAGTTGACTATGAAAATGGTCAACCAGTGGTGATGATGGTGGATACTAGTCCAATTGCTATAGGTTGGGCTGTTGGTCAAGATGATATCAATGGAAGACGTTTTGCAACTAGATTTGGAGCAAGAATTTTGACTGAGCGACAACGAGCTTATCCGCAAGTAAAAAGAGAACTATGGAGAGTTGTCACAGCATTAAAGGCTGAAAGGAATTATTTAATTGGAGCAAATGTAGTATTGGAAGTTGATTGTTTACCTCTACTTGGTATGATTTCAAATTGTTCAATTCCAGATATTGCTATGTTGAGATGGATAGCTTTTATCAAATCTCTTAATCCAATTCTAGTACATATTAAAGGTAAAAAAAATGCTGTAGCAGATATGTTGTCTAGAGCTAATTATATTGGAGATGAAGAAATGATTGCAAAAGATGATGATGAAGATGACAACAGCAAAAGCTACAGCATTGTATTTGTTAACACCAACAAAAGAGAAGATACAATTCTTCCTTTTAAGGAAGAATTATATGAAGGTAGATTGAAAGATGTTGGTTGGTATTTAAGTACTCTACAAAAGCAAGCAGAATGGTCAGAGAAGTATTTTAAGGAAGTTAGAAGACATTCCTATGAATATCTTTTGCGTGATGGATTTTTGTGGAGGAAACCAAAAAGAAAAGATGGGATTCCATTGAGAGTGGTTGGAGATTTATCCACAAAACTTCAAATTCTCAAGGAATTTCATGATACAAATTGGGCTGGGCATCGAGGCATTTGGGCAACATATACAAAAATCAAAGAAAGATATTGGTGGAAAGGACTTTACAAAGATGTGGAAGATTTTGTAAGTTCATGTATTGAATGTCAATTTCAATCAAAGATCCGGTATCGTGATGAATTGCATCCTACTTATCCTCTTGCTATTCACTTTCAATGGGTTATTGACTTAGTTACTATGCCAAATGGATTATGGGGAATGAAATACTTAGTATTGGCAAGAGAAGAGCTATCCAATTTTGTTGAAGGAAGAGCATTGAGGACCAAGCAGACTGAAAGAGTGTGTAGATTTATTCTTGAAGATATTTTCAGTCGATATGGATGCATAGGAAGAATGAGAGCTGATAGAGGAGAATTAAATGCTGCTGAAGCTAAAACATTTTTTGAAAAGCATGGAGTAAAATTGAAGTTGACAACTGCATATAATCCTGAGGCAAATGGAAAGAGTGAGAGAGGTCATCCTCCAATCATTCAAGCTTTGGTCAAAGCTTGTAGAGGAAATTCTAAAGATTGGCCTAGATTACTACCTTATGCTTTATGGGCTGACAGAACTACACATAGTACAGTAACAGGTTATATGCCAATTGAACTTATGTTGGGACAAAAGCCTATTATGCCAATTGAAGAATCAATTCCTACATGGTTGTATTTGTCCTGGGAAGATGGAATTTCTAGAGAGCGGTTGCTAGAACTTCGAATACAACAAATTGGTAAACTACCAGAGGCACATCAAAAAGCAATGGAAAGACTTAAAGAAGCAAGGCTTAACAATAAGGAAAGGTTTGATAAGACACATCGATTGCGGGTAAAGCCTATTGAAGAGGGAGATTGGGTGGTGATTTATGATAGTACATTAGAGCATCAGCATAGCACTCAGAAGAAATTTGCTCGAAGATGGTTTGGACCATATATTGTTGTCACTGTTTATGAAAATGGCACTTACTTACTTCGTGAATTAGATGGAACTGTACTTAGAAATCCAATAGCAGGTAAGCGGGTGAAAACATTTCGAAGGAGGAATGACAGGTTTTCATTTGAAAGCCTTGAAATGCTATCATCTACATCAATGGAGGATACAAATATCATAGAAAGTAGAGATGAGGATGGAGAAGATGAAGAATGAATGTTGGCACATTCCGGAGGATGTGCAGGTTTGGAGGGGGTGAATATCACGTTGTAAATTAAAACATAGTGTGAAAGATATAAAGAAATGTGTTAAAATAAAAAGATTAAGATTAGAAGAAGAGAGGATGAAAAAGAGAAAGGGTTGTGGTTATAACCACATTATCTTAAAGGTTATAATATTTATCACAAGCTCAGGGATGATAGGTAGGCCAAACTACTAATTTCCTGCTGAAATTCCCACTAGCAGTACCAAGTCATGAAGCCAAGGAATTCTACAGTGAAGTCAAGTGGATTCGAACCCACGTCAACTCCAAAGTAGCTAAGAACTTAACCACACAAGCTTCTTTGACTTGGCAGTGAAGGATGTAGTTCTTTCTCTTTTATCTCTAATCTAATCTTAATTGTTTTTTCTACTTATTAGATTTTTTTTCTATTTTATCTTAGATCTACTTTACCTTTATTCTCTTCTATTTTAGATCTAAACTTAAATGTTGTGGGCTGAAATTAGAAGAGAAGTGGGTAGAAAAAAAAATGGTAGTAAGAAGGTAGAATAGAAATTTACCTCAAAAAGTGAGATTCCTTCAAATTAATCCAAAAGAAAGGATTGAAGAGGTGGAAAGACATGGCTGAGGTGTCTCTTTGACCAAGGGAAGAAGGAAGACCAGGCCGGGAGGACAAGAAGGGGGTCGTGAAGAAGAAGAAGGAGGTTCTTTTTGGAGAGATAGGGTTTCTTTTTGATAGGCAGTATACGTTTTTGTGTGTAGAAGAAGCTTAGAGAGGATTTTAAGTGAAATTTTTTGTAGGTTTGTAGTAGACAAGATAAGGAACATATAGAAATAATTTTCATGTCTTTTGGTTAAGTATCAAGGGAGATATGAGTCGTCAAAGTTGCAAGTGTTTAAGACTAGGGCAGTGAGGTTTACTAAATTTCGGGCCTCGGCTCTTGAGAACCATTTGGACTTTAGAGGCAAAATTTGTTGGGGTTGTGTTCCTTATAGAGTTTACTACTTTGAATCAAAATCTTAAGTCAATATGATCTTTGAGCAAAGAGTTATGAGTGAAATTGTAACCGGATGTAGGTGAAAAGAGAAATAGAGTGAAAGCAGAATTGGGGTTTGTATGGGCAGAGTGTGTGTGTGGGTTTTTTTTGGTATGAATGGAGTTAGGAGATGAATTTGAGTGTGAAATTTGTTAGACGTAATCTAAGCAAGTTAAGAAAGATATGAGAGTAAGTTTGATACTCATTTATCTTATGAAAAAAATGTTATGCTCTCTCAAAGTGATAGGGGTCTATCTCTAAGTCAGTGAAGTTTGGGGGAGCATATCTTTGTGATCAAAGTAGCATTTTGAGTAAAATTTATTGGGGTTTGTAGATATATGAGTCTATTAAGTTGTGTAAAAAACTGATTGCTATTGGAGTTATGGTTAAAGAATTATGAGGAAATTTGTAGTCGGATCTAGAGTTGGTAGAAGACAGAATTAAAGGAGAAGGGTAGAGTCTATAACTCTATTTCCAAGAGGAGTTTTGGAGCAAAAATTGGAGGATGTTTACAACATAAAGCAAGCAACAAGCCTACCAAATTTCAATACTTGGGGTTTTGATAATGAGGAGCAATGAAGGTGTGAAGAAAAGGGGGTCCAGAATCAAAGGCAGCATGGAGGGGTTTCTTTGACAACATGGTTCTCTCTAACCACATGAGATATAATCAAAAGGATTATGGGGTTTGCTTCCTTACTTTCTTAAGTACTTTGTGTTCAAATTTTGCTTCAATTGATGTGATATCCTAGGATTTATGAGCAAATTTGAAGGCGGGTTTTTAAAGGCAGAATATGGCAAGGTTAATAAAGTATGTTTTTATGTAAATTCTTCAGTTTTATGAACTTTATGAATCTCATCTTGCACTTAAGAAACAAGAGGCACAAAAGACCTAGTGTTTCTTAGGGCTAAGACTCTCACCACGACAACATCATTACCCTTTAAAATGTGGCCAGGGCATTACATAATCCAAATGGCATCACTTTATAAGCAAATGTGCCCCAATCTGTAGTAAAAGTAGTCTTCAACTTGTCCTCTTCTACAATTTTTATTTGATTATAATCCAAGAATCCGTCCAAAAAGAAATAACATTCATGTCCAACTACTACGTCCAATATACTATCCGTAAAAGGTAAAGAAAAATAATCCTTCTTGATAGCCGCGTTTAATTTACGAAAGTCTTGACAGATACAAATTTTTCCATTTTTCTTCGACACTATCACAATTGGTGAAACCCATTCACTATACGGGACTCGATATATGAAGCCCATGTCTAAAAGTTTATCTACTTCCTCCTTGACCATGAGAGAATATTTTGGATTAAGACGGTGTTGTCTTTGACAAACTGGTATAGCATCTTCCTCTAAGGTAATTCGATGCTCACAAACTTTGGCAGGAATATCTTTTAAATCTGCATACGACCAAGCAAAAGCAAATTTATGATTTAGAAAGAATTCTTTCCAATTTCTCAGTTCTGTACCCGCAATACCGGTGTATACTTTGATAATCGAGGGTGTTTCATTGGAACCCAAGTAAATGGATTGACACACAGATTCCTCATTAATCCCCGGATTGATTTGTCCCTTCTGCTTTGAATCTGTCATATGGTCTAGCAAATCGAACTTACCCAATTCTGGTTCTAATGTAACGACTTCATTTATCGTGTGATTATTCATCTAATCTACGATGACATTGTCAGAATTCTTTGCACTCTCCTTATACAAAAAATATTCTCTTGGCCCTCCATATTGGTGTAACACACCTTGTTTCTACATGTGAACGGGGTCTTTATCAACTTGCATTGCATTATTAACTTCGTCATACTCTGCCTCAAATTGGCCCTCATCTTCAGATGTTGCTTCTGTGCCCATAATTTGAAACTCTCCATAATATTGAACTTGGTACATCTGTAAAACAATCTTGTCATTACCCTCTCCAATATTTAACATTCTACGGCCCCAATTGTTCCTAGCTTTGGCTTGATATAGCCACGGCCGACCCAATAATATTAGATATGATAAAGTGAAACTCTATGATCGAAAAACAATATAATCAATTTCATACGTAATTCTCGCGATTACAATATTAATACTGTGTAAGATACCCATTAATTTTATCCTACTATGATCTGCCATTCTTAGTACCAATGTCGTATGTACTAATTGTTTTAAATCCAATTCCTCCATTGTATTGGCATTTATTAAATTCACACTAGAGCCACCATCCACTTTATGAGAACACCATCAATTGATACATCGATAGTTGGTGCTCCCGGATCGGAATTCAAACTAATCTCATGAATTTCTTTATTATGAATTCTACGTTCTATTAACAAGGAATTCAATGTAGAACGACATTTTGGTACAACTGCTAATAATTGCTTCATTGTAATAGAAGATTTAATTTCATCCAAATCTTTCATAATATCATATGGTTTCATATTAGCAATGATTCCTAATGCCCTTTTCTTTTTCATGGCTTTTAATTTGACCCCTTGAGATAATTTTCTTATGGAATTTGGAACTAGAACTGCTGAATGGACTTTGTCATAATTCTTTTCCATGAGAGGATCTTTTAATGGGTAAGGTGGCTCCTGAAACTTCAAAGATATTGGTACTGGTTTTGGTTGAACCAATATCTTGGGACTAAGGACATCCTCAAGTTGCACACACAAATTGGATCCATTCGTTGGTAATACCTTCGATACTGGTGTTAGATTTGGAGTACTATTCAATGGATTACATTGGTCCGCAACTAATACTTTTAATTCTTGAATTGGATCTTTTCTCTTTTGCTGGGCCCAAGTAAGTATTGCATGGACGCATTCCACCCGGTTTACTGGAGAATCTTGTGGAATTCAATTATTGTCCTCCATCTTACTTTGCAACTGGATATGCTGATCTCGGTTATTAACATTAAACGAAGCATTGCACTATTGATAAATATGTCTAGATTGCTTACAATTTCCACATACTAGAGCATAATCATCATTGGCTCTAGGATTGGGACATTCACTAGCATAGTGTCTTAGCTGCCTGCATCGATAGCATCAAAGTGCTCTTCTTCCTCTTCCATCTAGAATATAGGGTGTCTCAACTGGTATATACCGGCTAGGCTTGTTCTAAGTTTGATGGATAAAGGATCTTGGTCGACCGTTGGTATTGTAGGATCTAAAATTGGATTCTGAATAGGTGGATATTGGGATTGTCCTTGTTGATTTTGCACAAAATCTTGAGAATTGGAATCACCTTCTTGATTATACTCAGAATTTTAAAAATTATAGAAATTTCTATTTTGTTTTATAGGATGATTCCCGTTCCAACCAAACCTATTTCCTATCTGAACTTGATTAACATCCCACAAAGTCAGTTGAATCATGGTCTGATTTCCTAACTGTTGTTGCCTTCTAAAATTCCAGCAATTGGTGGTTATATGCTTACCTCCAAAAAATGTACATTACATAGTCATTTAGGGTGGTGAAGGGCACTCCGTTACTAAATGGCCTTATCCCTTACAATTACTATACCAAATATTGGGATGCATATTAGTCGATTTATGCTTCTTTTTCTTATCTTTTGCGAGATTAACAGCCAACTCGTCCATCTTCTTTGTCAAAGTTAACAAAAAAGTCTCATTTGGATCCTTTGATATTAATTCATTAGATAACTCTTTTATAGATATTGGTTTTTGATATGGAAAATATTAAGAATACGGAACTGCAGTTGTTGGTGGTACAGCCTGCAATGGAACAACATTCACTATCCCTTGCGGATTGACACTAAGATTTGCGCCGTAGTCAATTGTCTTTGGGTAACTATTCACTCTTTCATTCCAGGTTGGTATTTGATACCCTCTTTGAGATGAAATCATTGTAGCTCTTGTAGTTAAGAATTGATCATAATGATATTCTTCTCATACCTTAGCTCAGTCAAGTGAGGCAGCCACAGTCGCAGGTTGGACCTCCTTTACAAACATCTTCAATTCTGGTAGATATAGTCTGTTAACCAATATAGACATAACAAACGAGTCCGGCATTTGGTTATTTGGCCATTTTTGAAAGATATCTGCTACTCGGCCATAATATGACTACACCGCTTCTCTCGGTACCATTTTGCTATTCATTAATCTTTCTCTAAGACGTTCTTCAAATCCTATTGGTCGAAAATGAGTCAAAAACGTATTTTTCAATGCCTCCCAATTAAAAAATTGTCCGACGGGTTGGCGATTATTCCATTCAAATGCCGTGTCTTTCAAGGTCGTTGGTAGCCATCTTAACCAAATATCTTTAGTTCTACCATTGTTGACTACACATGCGGTCAAGAATTGAGACAAATATTGATCTGGGTTGGCTCCTTGCACATTCCTAAAGGTAGGTAATGGGGCTACGCTAGTTGTGCAATCACCCACCGCTCCCATTTGTACTGCAATTGGTACTGCTGGACCCCCTGCCGCCATTGAAGGTGACAATGTTCTACTTACTTCCTTGTTAAAATAAATGCTGCCTTCCTCAAATTTTTTTTCCAGCCTCTGCAATTTGGTATTATTATCTACAAATAATTTTATCGGTTGAAGTTGAGGTGAAAATGACGGATTTTGGAATACACTGAATTGACCCTTACTGGCAAGCAATACATTCTCTACTGAAGAACTAGCCTTGCTAAAATCGGCTGTATCCACTATTGAGAAAGTATCCAATGGAGTACCTAATTCTTTTGTGCTCCATTCTCTTTCCGTTAATAGGCTCAAGTGATACACTGAGCTACTTGCGGAGTTACCCCCGAGTGCTTTTGGCAATTTCTTTAATGGTATATATATCTGAAATTTTAAAGATCTTTCATGTTGTTGGTATGCTCGGATGTCCCGACAAGTATGCAACCATGGTTTAATCCAACTCTGTCGACGCTTCTTTTTTAGCTTCTGTTCTTGCTTGTCCCGCAACAAATTTTCTTACTTGTGCTCTCTCTTGTCTTCCTTTTGATTGACGTATTTTTCTCTGAGCAATGTTCTCATTCTTATTAAATATAATCTTTCATCTTCTATTATTGGCATTGCTTTCCATCACTAATTTAACTATTCATTCGGCAGTTAATTCCTAACACTCAATACTATTGTCAATCTCCAGCAACAGCGCCAAAATGTTCTTCTCGTTCGTCTCACTTACTCTACTAATACTGCCCAGAGTAAATCTGTAAAAGGGGATTCAAACACAGGGAGAGACTATCTGCATTGAGTTAAACTGTTAGGGTCACATAACTAACTACCTACTTAACATTAGAGTCCAATGCACATGTATACGCTTTTCTCTAAAATATTGCCATCCACTCTACTGGTTCTCTTATTCCGCAACTAAAGATACTTCATGACACAATCCTCTACCAATACTCCTACTATAATCTTTTGTCTTCTTCCAAATTCATAACAACAATTGGCAATGTTGCACCATTTCCACAGACAGCATACACCCTCTTCTTTCTCCAATCACTATAAATAATTCTTCACCTACAACGTCTCTCGAAACAAATTGTTACTTCAATATTCTCCACCGCTCAACTCTCACACTCAATACGGCATGACACTCACATCCACAATTGAACTTCATTGACATAACCGGTCTTCAACCTCCAATTCACCGCAAAGAACTTCACGTAACAAATAATCATAATTTCTTACTCATCCACATATATATATAAATTTTTTATTTTATTACTGTACTTCATCATTGACATGGTATAAACCTTTGGAATAGAATTTGGATCTTCTACTACATTCTAACAAAAGAAAAGAAAGAGGTAGTACCAAGCTTACCCTAATTCAGGACTATCACAGTCTGGCCCCAACTCCCCCATACCGAATCAATTTATACTTGCCCTGTCTATGATAACTGCTTCACAATCGATGATAACTACTTTTCCTAACTTCTTCATTCATTATGCCTTCTAAATTGGCCATTCATCGGCTTCCTGCCTATTCTTAATCCTACAAATTATGTATTGTAAATCCTAAAATTCTTATCCATTCTACAGTATGTTCTTCACTTACTTGAGGAAAGATGTGGTTCTTCCACCATTCACCAAGTGGTCTTATTTCCCTCAAATGATATCTTCTTTTCTTTGAAGAAGAAGATTCATCTTCTTCTTTTCTAACCTTTTTTTTTCTTAAAACTTGTCTTTTCTCATTCAAAGGTTGATACTCCTCATCACCATCATCATCATCTTCAATACTTTCATTTCTTTCATTACTAGTTTTAGCAATTGTAGAAACCTTCATCTTTTCAATCTTCTTCTCATCTTCAATCACATCTCCACCATCTTCATCATCTTCATTGTCTTCATTGTCTTTCTTAGCTATATTTAAAGATGTGTCCACAAACACACCAATATTTCCACTTGGACACATCTCCAAGTGCTCACAAGCACTCTTATGCTCCAAAAACTCTACATCACGACTTTTGATGTTCTTTTTAGTGTCCAAACATATTAGCCTATATGCCTTGGTACCCTCACAATATCCCAAAAATACACACTTGTACCTTTTGCATCAAGCTTGGACCTCATACAATCCGGTGTTTTTGCATATGCAATGCATCCAAAGGTCCTCACATATGAAATACAAGGTTGTCTTCCACTCCAAACTTCTTGAGGTGTCATTGATGCAAGGGCACTTGTTGGACACCTATTTCTTGTATATATGGCATTCACCATAGCTTCCACCCAAAATTCATAACCAAGGTTTTGAGCATGAAGCATGCTCCTTGCCATCTCTACAATGGTTCTATTTGCCCTTTCAACAACACCATTTTATTGTGGAGTGTATGGAGTTGTGATTTATCTAGCAATTCCTTCATTCTTCAAATAAACATCAAATTGCTTAGACATGTACTCACCTCCATTGTCCGTCCACAATACCTTGATCTTGCATTCACTTTATTTCTCAACAAGTGCTTTGAATTCCATAAATTTCCAAAAGCACTCACTCTTGGCTTTAAGAATGTAGATCCAAATCTTTCTTGAAAAATCATCAATGAAAGTGAGGAAGTACCTTGCTCCTCCAATACTTGTGGTCTTCATAGATCCACATATATCAAAATGGACAATCTCCAATAACTTTGTAGCACGTGTTGCTACACTACTTCGAAATGAAGCCCTTTGTTGTTTGCCTTGTATGCAACCTTTACATGCAAGTTGCATTGCATTTTGACTTGTTTTGCCAAGGTCTAAACCACTTACCATAGACTTGAATTCTATCATACTCTTTATATTCAAATGGCCAAGGCGACAATGCCATATGTTCAAGTTGTCTTCATTTGATGTAAACTCAACAAATATGACTACTTCCATTCCATTCACCTTCTTGCAATTGAGGTAGTAGAAATTTCCCTCTTTAGAGTCTTTGGCAACCATATTTTCACTCAAGGTTCTTACAAAACATCCATTCATGTTGAATTGAACCATAAATCCTCCCATTACAAGTTTACTCATCGAAAGTAGGTTTTGCTTCATCTTTGGTATATGGAAGACATCTTTAAATTTGATTCTATTGATTTGTCCATTCACCACCACCTCCACCATAATGGATCTAATTCTAATGGCTTCACATATACCACTATCCGCTAAGACCACATTTGATGCTGGAATTGCCTCATAAGTGTCAAATGAATACTTTTAAGATGTCATATGTTTGGAACAATCTGAATCTACAATCCATCTTGCCATGGCAGCCATAGAGGTTCCATTTGTTGCCATGAATGCATAATCTTGTCCTCCAAATTCATGTTGCACACTATTTGCATTTTCCCTCTCCATCTTTTTGCCTTTGTAATAATTTCAAGTAAAATGTCCTACTTTGCCACAAATGAAGTAAGTTTTGACATTTCTTCATTGGCTTGAGTAGTTGTCTTTGCCTTGACGTGAGTAGAGTATTGAATCTTCACCTTGAGGCTCCTTTTCTTTCTTCTTGGTTACTTCATGGACAAGTCTTGCCGTGACATAGTCCATAGTAAGTTGTTTTAGATGAATGGATTCCAAAGCCACAATAAAGTAGTTGTAGGACTCTGGCAAGCTCATAAGTACAGTCATAATAACATTACAGTCTTCTAAGGACTTGTCTACAATTGCAAGTTGATTTACAAGTGCCTTCACCTTGTTGATGTGTGCCATAAGGTCTTCACCTTCTTCCATCTTGTATAGATGATGTTGGATAAGTTTTTGGTCTCATAGATGTTGCAAAGAGTCTTCCATGCTTCCGCTGGTCCTTTGCAAGAAATAATATGGGAGAAGTTGGCTTCATCAACATTAGTTGCAATAAACCCAATAGCCTTCTTTTCATGATGTTTATACTCCTTCTTCTCTTTCATATCAACATCCATGCTTGGAGGCTCTTCTTTTTCATCTACAATATCCCAAAGATCTAAAGAGGCCAACAAAAGTTCCATTTTCACCTTCCAATGGTAGAAATTCTCACCTCTAAACTTCCCAATTGCTCTCAAGCCTTCACCCTCACTTGAAGCCATATGTAAGGAAGAGATGTGTCAAAGAAAATCAAGAGAAGTAGTCCTAAAGCTCTCAAAATCAGCAAGAAGGTGTTGATACCTTACAAACCTAGAATACTCTCTTAGTGAATAAATTAGTGTTTTTATTCTCAAAACACTCTCAACTTCACTTCTAAGACTATTCACAAGTCTTATAAAGCATATAAACGTCTCAAATCTGACTTTCCACTCTCATATCACTTTAATGCTCACAAATCACTTCTAAGCACTATAAGAGGTCTTTTAAGCATCTTAAGCTTCTTTAACAAAAGAAATTACAAAGTTAGTCCACCAAAGACATAACTTCAGCAATAAACACAATACTAGTATTCTATAACATCACTTTAAGATGTAAATGAAATCCAAAATCCAAAATGCATTTAACAACAAGTAAGAGCAAAACAAGATCTAGATCTAAATCTAAATCTCAAAGTTGGGAGTTTTTAAACCTCAATATTAGCAACAACAATATGATCAACTTTATACATCAACAAAGACTTCAAAGCACTTCAAAACTCACAAGTGAAGGTGAGTGGATCCATAACCTATTAAAAAAAACAAAGCTTGAAGTCACAACTCTTAGCATCAACAAGGTTGTATATAAAGAGAATTGTGGAGTAAGATGTCTCTCACTTCCAACACCCATTATTTATAGGTGGTGTTTGCTGCCCTTAACGACAATATCCATCCTTTCTCTTTTACATTCATCAAAGGATTTATCAAATACATCCTTTGGCATCTTATTTTCTATATAGATATATCTTTAATATATCCAATATACTCTTACGATCCTTTGGTATCTCACCTACCTCAAGTATATCCTAAGGCATCTACTTTATACTCTTATCTAGTCTTTGGATATTTCCTAGGATATCCTTTATCCCTTTGACCTTCTCTCATGGCCCTTGGCTTTGTCCCTTATTTATATGATGGCCTTTTCATTCACCAAGAGACAATCCTTTGACCATTAGCAACCTATCTAAGATAATATCCATTACTTGGTAACTTATTCTACTATTATCTATTTACCTTAACATATCTTAACAAAGAAGGCTTCACTCTTGTCTCTATATATACTATCTACCTAGGAGATACATGGCGGCATTTTATAAGATCTCCAACATATGTCCAATTTATAAGGCACATGTCAAACTTGCAAGAGAAGTTTTCTATATGTGCACCAGATATTTAGCTTGTTTTATAAGCTACCAACATGTGCAACATGTGGCTAATTTGTTGGCCAAGTTTTTAACCTATTAATCACCTATAGACATGTATAAAGATGAAACTGTATCTATGAAGCTTTTAGGAAGCTTCTCTCTAAGATATTATTAAATTAATCTATTTTTACCTACTTCTATTTATCTATACTAATTAGATAATTATTGGAATAAATCTTATATTTACAACATATATCCGCTTGGACATGATATTGATTTCTTATCCATAATCAACTAAGGCAAAGATTGGATCTTTAAAATCTTTCAACTTCACCTGTATCTTTATAGTAGCTTTAGCCTAATAAATGATTAAATAGCTATTACTCTCTATTTCATTATCATTCATCTTTGATGAATTGATAACATGTATTTTTTGTATAATCTTTTTTTTTTTGCCAGATTCTATTAGTGTGCATTTTATTCAATATCCTCTCATATCCTTGGCATGATTCATCTGAGCCTTATCTTCTATATCAAATTTACTCCCAAATTTTAATGATGCAAATTGTGCAAATACTTGTTTTATCTCTTTCTCTTCATTCTTAGTCACACAAGTATCTAATGCCTCTATTATAGTAGCTTCAACTATCATCTACCTCTTTCTCTTTATCACATCAATAATCAACTCATAAAAATCTCTTTTGGCTATATCAAGAATCTTTTTTTAGAATAAATTCTATCTTAGCATCCAAAATCTTCTCTTCTAAAATACTTTTCATGTTTGTAGATGTCTCAATATCAGATTGAAGCTTATAAGTAGGACTTTTATCTTTGGCTTTCCTTGACTTATTTTTTTTCATTTTTTCTTTTTCTCACCATTCTTTTGATAATGGTTGATTACCAAGATGAACAAAAGGAAGAACCTTCTTTGAATTTTTATAGTGAGAAGCATCTTTATTTCTTGGAGACCTCTTCTTATTTAGAGATTCAACATTTTTTTCTTGAGTAGCTTTACCTTTCTTTTCTTCAACCATAGTACCATATAAATCATTACTTTATTGGTTTCTATAGCATCAATTGGATCATCCCATCTAATCATCTTTTTGATAGCTTCAACTCTCTTAATCATCAATTTTGTAGCTAATGAAGAATTAGCCTCAATTATTTTTTGTTCAATTGTAATACTATAAGATTTTGCTTATTTTTCATGTTTAGCACTATTATTGGAGGTTTGTTTGTCCACCAATCTTTTTATGCCTTCTTTTCCAAAATTGATTTTTAAAGGTTCTTCAAACCTTGTAAGTCTTATCCTACCCTCTTTGAAATATATAATTCTATCCTTGATTGTAGCCTTATAATTATTATAATCACTATGCTTGTGGTTTGGATTGTCACACCACATACATCTCTCCACAAATCTCTTTAAGTCTTCAGCTATCTTTGATGAATTTGCCATTTGAGATTTTTTTAATTCAATCATTTTTACCCTCAAATCTTGCATGTCCTTGTTCAATTCCTCAACAATGTCATTCTTGACAATTTTAATTATTTTTTGAAGTAGCACTGGATTTTGAAATGTAGGCATTGACTCCAACCTTGATAAACAATTATGAATCTTAATCTTCTATTGTTTAGCCATAAGTCCTATTATTTCTTTTATTAGCTTTTATTTATTTATAAATCTATTTTCAAATATTCTATCTATTAAATAAAAGAGCAGCTTATTCTCTAAGTATTTATCAATTCCTTACAAAAATAGTTTAGTCTTCTTAGTTTCCAACAACTATTTCTCATGTCATGATAATTAATCAAATTTTGTTTCAAAATTTTTAATTAATTCATTTGGAGCCATTTGATTCTTTAGCCTTAATTCAATTTATTCCAAGAATGATTTTTTGGTCATTCTTTTTGAGTCCTCTTCAAAAAACTCATCCTTTAGTATCTCTTCAAATCTCTTCCATGACATAACTCCTTCATACAATTTATGCATTTTTTTTCTAATTTCTCATATTATTATCAGATCAAAAGTAGTAATCATCTTTATCTCTAAAACTTGATGCTCTTTCATTTCACATGTATAAACCTTCAAGAATTTAGTGATGTTCTTTTCTTCAAATCTTATAATCTTATTTACCATTGCTTGCAAGGCTTTGGTGGTATTCTAATCATCACCTTGTACTTCTTGCTTTTCTTCTATAAATTGAATAAACATTCTAAAAAAGTATTGAGTAGCCACCTCCCTTGGTAATCCAAATCTTGAATTTTGATCTCCCATCTTCACTTGTAGAAAAATTAGTGCTTTAAGATTCTTTCAATGGAAATACCAACTATGCCAAGATAGAGAGAGTTTGCTTTAAAAAAGCACTAGGCTTCTGGCTGTTACTATTCTCTCAATCAAATGTTATGATAGATAAAAATTCCAAATTTATATAAAGTTGTGTCTAAAAAGGGCGATTATAACAAATGTATAAGTCTTAAGTATTCCAAAATTCCAAATTTATATAAAATTATGTCTAAAAAGGGCGATTATATCAAATGTACAAGTCTCAAGTATTCTAAAATTCCAAAAATGTGGCAAAATATACTAAATCCTTCATTAATCTTAAGAAAAAAAAATTTAGAATTTTAACAATATATATCTCTAAATTGGAATGTTGTAAAGTATTCATATTGTATATGAAGTATTTATATATTTTTAGCAACTATCATAACAGATTTTAACTATTGATTTATTATCAATTTTTAGATATTATCAAAATCCTAATAGTAGCTTCAAACCTTTATTTATAAACAAATGTGTGCTAAATTCTTCATATTTCATAAACTAAATGTCCAAATGCTATGAAATTTTGATGTATAGCTTCTTAATATCATAATCTACCTTCTTAGAAATTTTTAGATAAAAATTCATCTAAAAGCTCAAGATATGGTGGATTATCTCCTCTTAAGGCTTCATACTAAACATTTAGATCCTATAAAATTTAAGTGCCATAATCAAAATAAATAAAAAAAAAAAAAACCAAAATAAAGTTTTTTACACCAAGTCTTTTAAATTTAATCTACTAATCATTCTAACACACATCTAAATTTATGAACATATTATATATTTTGATTAATTTTTATATATTATAAGTAATTATATTATAACAATATACCTTGTTTCAAGACCACCGAATTAGTTATTATCTTTCTATGTGCATTGTGATGCTTCATTTATGATAGCAGGAAGTACTTTGTATCAAGCACGTGGAAAAAGATACAAGGATTATTCTATAGCCTTTGCTAGTAGACAATTAAATCCTATAAAAAAAAATTATACTACCATAGAATGGAAATGCCTTCTCATGGTTTTTTCCATCAAGAAATTCAGATATTACTTATTCTTAAATCCAATAGTATTTTTTGTAGACTACATGGCAATCAAGTACTTTATTAACAAGGCAAAATTGAATGGTATACTAATAAGATAGATGCTTCTATTTGAAAAATTTGATTATATAGTAGAATATAAGCCAAGAAGGATACACATGCAAGCCAATCACTTATCCAAGTTGTCAAAACAAATGGGTGAAGTTTCCATCAATGATACCTTAAAAGATAAAAGTCTATTTGTTGTTTCAACTTCCCTCATTTGATATGAATTAATTATCAAATTTCTAACCATCCAAACCTTACCTTCTCATTTATTGAATATAAAATATCAAAAGATTTGAATTAATAATAGATATTTTGTCATAATTAATAGCAAATTATATTGACATAGAATAGATGGGATATTAAAAAGGTATATGATGGGAAAAAAAAATCCCTATAATTTTATCAGTATGCCATGATAGTGCATGTAGGGGTCATTTTTTGATGACATTGATAAGATAAAAGATATAGTGTTAGCTATTACTAATCCATTTTATTCTAAGATGTCCATAGAAATATTAAAATATATGATGCATATCAAAGATATGCTAAAAATAACCTCTAAATGAGATTATCCCTCCATATGTCATTACTTTTAGCCTCATTTGAAAAATAGAGAATAAATTATATTAAAATATTTTATTCTAATTCTATTAGTAGAATGAAATATATAGTAGTATCAATTGAGTATCTTACAAAGTAAATTGAGACAAAGGAAATTACAACCAATAATACTAAGCAAGCAACTAAGTTCTTTTATAAGCAGATTATTACTAAATTTGAATGTGAAAAAATCCTAATTAGTGGTAGAAGCAAGCATTTTTTGAATGAAGTGATAGAAGACTTGACCTCACATAGAAGACTTGATCTTATCACCTTCAAATCAATGGACATACGGAGAAGGTGAATCAAATCTTAGTCCACATCGTTACAAAAATCATAATAATTTCTAAATGGTGTCGTATTGTAACATATTTATGTCGTGAAAAATATAAACAAGAATAATTTTTATTTAATATTCAATTATCTTAATTCAATAGAAACTCAAGATACTTAAAAAAAGATTTATTAGAGCCTCTTAGATAATTTTCTTATTTTAATAGCTAATAGATAAAAGTTAGCTATTAAATTTTTTTTTAGGTTATAGAAATTTTTTTATTGCTTTTAAAAAGCCATAAATTATTAAAAATAAGATAAGAGAAATAAATAATTAATAAGATTAATATTAGGATTAAGTTGAGGATATGATCAAGCTTAAAAATTCTTAAAATAAATTGGATTGATATCCAAGGGTCGACCGTATATGAGACACCAAAATCAGACCTCTAGCCACAAAAATAGTCACCAAAGGCAAGGTATCAAGGCATTTGGAGTTTGGTGGCTAGGATTGAAGAATTGGCTTTAAGTTCATTTTAGAGAAATTAGACTTGTTTCTATAGGATTTAGAAGTACTTAGTAATTGCTATCTAAAGCCAAGGTTTGTATTGGGGATTAAGTTTTTACACAATAAAGCTAGAACCAACACTCTTGGCTATTGTATGCAATTGAAGTGACATCTATAGTTGCAAATTAGAAAATGTGTAGGTGGTTGAGTGTACTAAAATTGAATAAAATTTTGTAACAATCTAATAGTGCAATCAGGATTAATTTGATCTTTAATACGAAGACGTATCAAAAATTGGTAATTTAGGATTCTTTAGAGCTTCTACAATATGTAAAGATCTATTAATCAAATCAAAGTGAAATTTGGTATAATATTAGAAGACTTGAAGGACAAGCTACATACCAATTTTTAGCTGAAGTTAATAGTTAGAGAAGGAGAAATTGCTATTAGAATATTTGCATCAACTTTCAAGTGGATGGCTGAGTGACATTAGTGCAATTTTTGGTTAATTTTCAACAATTTGTATGTTGGATTGGGCTAAAACTTTTTGAGCATATAGAAGACTTATATTTATATTTATACATAAAATTTCATATTGAGTTGATGGTCAAATTAAGAGTTATAGTTTATTGAAGTTTATTGATTAAAGTTAGAACTTGTAAGGAAAAATCTAAGTTGCTTAATTGTGACAAGTAATAAAGCAATTGGATTTTATATATAGTTGAAGTTACCAAGAAGAGTGTTTTTAAACACTTTGTATCGACTTAAATACTCTTAAATTGAAATTTGTATCATATTCTTCTTGTATGGATGAAGCCTATTAAGGATTCTTGAAGATTTGTGAATTACAACCTCACCCTCCTCAGTTAGGTGTCCAACGCATTCCCAAACAAGACAATATGTAATATGACAATGAGATTGGGATACAAAGCTTCTTGCAACTTTGTTGGCTTATAAGACCACATTTAAAGTGACCACTCACGCCACCCTATTTTCCTTGATTTATGACATAGAAGCCATTTTATCAATTGAATTTGAAATCCTTTCTCTTCAAATTGCCTTGATAGAAAGACTGTCAACTAAATAATCTTTGATAGATAGATTGAAATATCTAGAAGGCCAAAATGAGGCTAGGAGATAGAGTGTTCAACACATAGAGGCTATACAAAGAAAAAAAAAATACCTTTGACAAACAATATAAGATCAAAATTCTTAGGATTAGCATGTTGGTCCTTTAATAAGATGCTAGGAAATTAGATTTTCCAAGAAAATTTAATACCTTATAGTTGGATCTTTATTTAATTAAAGAAGTCTTTTTAAACAATTCAATTTGGTTGCAAATATTGAATAGAGAAGATTTTCCTATTAAAAGATTTGGAAATAGATATAAGGAATATAAAATATGATTTTTATCACACACCAAAAGAAAACACCTCATTCTTGTATTCATCTTTATTTAAGGCCTAAAAAACTAGAATCATCAAAATTTGGTGAAATCAAAAAGATGAATATTAGAATTCAAGAGAAGTAACAGATTTATTTATAAATATTTTTTTCTCATAAAATTTAATCTTTTATCATACAATCAAAAGAATTCCAAATAAATAAAAAAGATATTTTAATTAGACCTTTATAATTTTTGAATATATATATATATATATATAATAGAATATTAAAATTTATGATTATATATTTAGTAAACATCCAAGGAGAGTCAAAGTATTGGTCACAAGAGAGGTTGTTAATGAAAAAAATAAGATTCAAATCCAATTGGAAAAATAGGCTATTTTAATGACTTAGTATTAGTATAGGAAAAGACCAACTTTGACATCCAATGGATGTATAGGCCCTAAAAGGTTGATACTAAAATTTTCTCATATTAAAGAGGAATCTAAATATATCATCTTTTTATTTTTTAGCTCTAATTTTTTTTTTTAATAATCATTAGTTTTTAGATTAGATTTAATTTTTTTTGTATTCTTTCTTTAATTCTATAGAATAAAACCTACTTTAATTCCTTCAAATTAATAGTAACTCACTTATTTTTATTTTGGATAATTTTTAAAAATTTATGTAGATAATTCATCTTTTTATTCAATAACATTTTAAAATATTAATTCTAGGTTCTTTTTTGCAAGTCGTCCTAAATAGTCATCATGTGTGAGCCATCAAATTGACTTACTAATTATTTTAGGACAAAAGAATACATTTAGAGTACCAAAATTATAATTATTAGGTGAATATGTATTTAGAAGATGCTAAATGAAGGAAAATAATATTAATAGAGAAGTAATGGAGTCTTGATAAGACTTTGAAGCAATTATCTTAGTTGATTTAGTATTTTTATTCAACATTAAGTATTAATGGTTAGTTATTGAGATCAGTGTCTATATTGGCCTCTTATCTACATATATTACTTATAAAAATCTTATCAATGATTAATTAATAATTAGAAGAAGCATAAAAAAGAACCTCATATCTTTTTAATTAATTACATAAAAAATAGAAATTTTAGTGGATATAAATTGATTTTAATATTATGAAAAATCATCAAGGTAAAAAAATGTAGCTTCAAATGAATATTAGTAGTATAAAAATATTATAAGATTTTTTAGAATTTATTTAGAATTTTTAAAGAATTTTTAAAGAAAATTCTAAAATTTTGATAAATTAAGTTTTACCACCTTGGGAGCTATTATGAAGAAATGGAGCAAGATTTGAAGGCCATGTAAGGTTTCTAGACTAATTGGATATTTTTAAATATCATGATATAATCAAAAATATAAAAATATTAGTTCTACTAGTAGAAAATAGAAAAACTAGTAGCTAATCTAATCCTTGTAGGAAGGGAGGTGTACAAGTCACATATGGATTGTGGCACCTTAAATATAGGTAAGAGTATAAGACTAAGGCCTTGAGGCCTCTCTAGGATACCATATACACTACATGTGAGCCTTGGTGAGGCTCAAATCCTTGATCTATAAGCAAGTTATCTTTGAGATAAAATATTTTTATTTAACTTTTTAATTATTCACTTTCTATTTTAAAATTTTATAACTTGTTCATAATAAGTTGGATCTATATATTTTTTATATTATTAAAAAGATAATAAAATTGTTTTTTTATTTTTTTATTTTTTATTTTTACTAAATAAAAATATAATAAATAAATTATGATCTAATTTTGAATTGTGTAATTGCTTGGTTTCATTTATTTTACTTGTTTTGTAATTGTTCTTCTTTTGTTCTTGTTATTTACTTCCTTCACTTTATACCACCAATTATAAGCATCTTATAATTGATGCCATCTTGTAATTTGAATTGAGGGGTGAAATTTATCTTTACAACCACCTCATTAGTATTATTAATTATCTTCCTATTTTAAATGATTGGTATAAGAATTTTATAAAGCAATTGCACATATATCAAAAGAAATGGAAGTACATTGATATATCTAAATGCTGCTTTAGATAGACTTGCATCAGTGATCAAGTATCAACTGAGTCATAGAAAGAATTGTTGAGGGCTTTAGGTAGAATAAAAAGGCTAAAAGCGGCATTAGAATAGAGTGGAAGAAATATTATGATTAAAAAAGAAAGAGAGAGATGTAAAGTATAAGAAAAAGACAAGAGAATATATATATATATATATATATATATATATATATATAAATTAGTGTATGTATATAAGAATTAATATGTAAATAGAAGTAAGAAGATGAGTCAGGTCCAACCTAATATAGTGACTATATTTAGATTAGATTCTATTAAGGTTAGAAAAGATGGGCTAGGCCAATTTTTTTTTTCTTAATAGATAAATATTCTAATTATAACCAAATAGCTATAATTTCTAAAGATTATTATAAAATAGCTTTTATCATGTGATGGAATACCTTCTTATTTTTAATAATGCTATTTGATCTTTGCAATGAGCCTTCTATCTTTTAAAGGATTATAACTTTTGTCTTTTAAAATTTATTGCACAAATGCATGATGTTATTTATTGATGATTTTAATATCTAATTAATCTATTTTTTTTAGATCAAATTGATCAAATATTAATATGTTATTTATTGATGACTTTAATACCATGTCTATTTTTTTTAGATCAAATAGACATGGTATTCTTGATAAAAAAATTTACCACTATTTTATATTAAATCTTATTATCTTTTTTGTTAATCACATGGCTATTAAGTATTTGGTCAACAAAAAATTTTATTTCTTAGCAGTTATTTGACAATCTACCTCAAAACAAGCATCAAAAGATCAAGATAAATAATAGATATTTTATCATGATTGGCAATTGATTGTATTGTAGAAAAATTGATGGACTTATTAGATATTCTGTAGTGGCTGATAAGAATATCAAGTTATTAATTTCTCTTCATACTTATTATATTTCATATAAGATTACAATGCAAGCCATTATCTTTTTCTTAATTTATAATATAAAAGCCATTTTATTAATTGGCTTTAAAGTAAAATTATTTAAAATAGTCATATATGAGAGAATAACTATACAATGGTCTTTGAAAGAGCAATTTAATCATTTAAAATGCCTAGATGAAGCAAACAAGATTGATATTCAACATGTAGAAGCAATCCAAAAGTGTAGGAAGATTTTTTTGATAAGAAAATACAAACAATAGATTCTACAGTCCAAAATATTGGTTGTCACATATATGTAATGAAAGAAGATTTTAAAAGTTTTTAGAAGATTCAACTTAGTTCTAAAAGATTTTAAAATATTCTACCTAATTTTAAAAGATTTTAAAAGATTTTACTTGATTCTAGAAGATTTTAAAAGATTATTGATGATTTTGAGAAGGCCTTAGTAGGTCCTAGTAGGTTCTAAGAAGGTTCTAAGAGGTCATAGAAGGATCTTATACTTGCTTTATTTCCAAGCATCAAAGAAACTCTTCAAAGAGCTTCCATGCACATATTATATATAGGAGTAAAAACTAAAGGGATCTTTAATCTTAATAATGCAAACTTTGTAGCTTAATATGGGCCTTTTGGTCTTATTTTTGAGCCTTCTAATAGTTCTTTAGTTATAATATAAAGCAAGTTTCTATTATTTTAGTTTTTTAAACTTTTAGAGTCTTATTCTATTTAAGTGGTGTGTTTGTGATGATTTATCAAAACCAATATAATACAATATTAGAACTTGGTCTTTTTGGAGAAAGAGCGGATTATCTTTCTTCTTGAAAATATTATAGTGCTCTAAAGGTTGCAAATTATCCTCTTCTAGATTGATATTATTTTTGACTTTTTATATTTATTTCTTTTTATTTCATTTCTATTATAAGAAATAAAAGATTCAATATGGAAAATTCCAAAGAAGCCAAATAGAATCCAATTATAAATATTCTTTAAGTATTGAGAGTCAAGACCAAGATCTTCTCTAAGCAAAATAAAAGATTTTATATAACCATATATAATAGCCAAAGAAGAAAACTATCTCAGCTACTATCACAAGTTATCCTAAGAATTCTATCACTAAGGTCTACTCTACTAGAAGATATATGTATTTAAGATGGCAATTCAATATTAACAATAAAAGAACCAAGAATTAATCTCTTAGAAAAGTTTGATTGAACTTGTTTAAAACTTTGTGGGTTTGTAAATCAAATATAATTTATTATTTTATTTCAACATTAGGATTATTTTATAGAAGCATCTTTTATTGGTATGATTGAAACCTTGCTCTTAGATTAAATTCTATCTTAATTTGTTCCATTCTTTGAATGAAATTTTCATATATTGCATAATTTTAAAATATCTTTAGTAGCATTTGTAAGAGCTATTAGAAAATATGATAAGATTTGTTTTGCTACAATTAAAATCTGAACCCTTTAACAAAAAATCTATTTTGTATTTGTCTATGCTTCAAAATTTTGATAATTAGCATGTAATATCAACTGAAGTGAAGATATTGTTATATAGCATGATTTTTAATCTAAGAATATACTAAATACTTAATTGTAAAGAATTTAGTTTATTGGTCAAGCTCTAATAAGTAATCTATCATTAATAAAGAGAATCAATAAACACAATAATATTAAAAAAATATTATATTAATGAGAATCTTTTATATTTAAGTTGGTTTTTATATAAGATTTTTTATAGCATGTAGAAAATCTTTAATGCCCTTTTCTATACCAAATCATAACTAATTAATTTTTGGTAAGTTAGATTTTCAATAACTTCAAAGAGAATCTATAATTTTCTTTCAAAAATTCATCTTTATATCAAAATTTTATTATAGCTCTACATATCCATCTTTTATACTTCCATTAAATCTTGGCTTCTAAAAAACCCCTTTAGCTTGTACAAAATGCTTAAATTATAACAAAACCATTCAATATTATAGATCACTTACTACCCTTAGATTGCAAGTACTAACTTCAATTCCCAATATCTCTTTCATCCTAGCTTAGAATTTATCAAGCCATATATGTAAAATAAAGCTAAGAAAATGTTTTTTTTAATTTTGATTGTTGATCCTTTATTGCTTTCTGTATGCTTGAATTATATCCCAAAAAATAATAGTAGATACAAAATCAAATTCTTAATTTTGAGCACCTACATCTTATTTACAAAAACTCCAAATCACTCAATTTTAGCACCAAAACTATAGCCAAAAATCTAAACTTACTGATCTTAATATCTAATATTTAAATGCCCTCCAAAAAAAATATTAATCCCTAATAAGGCCTTGAGCAGCTTCCTTAAAGCCTATTAGATATGACTTTTGGCCAATAGGAATAGAAATTTCCATCATTCATCTCTATTCATCTACATGGACAGTCTAATTATTTTTTTTGATACTAAGACCTCTTTCTAATCTTTTTTCTAATAGGATTTATATAATATGTATCATAAATATTAAATAAATAAATAAAATAATATTTTAAAGATCACCAATATCTAACAAAGGTGATTTAAAATGTATAAAAGTTATTATCAATATAAAATCAACTTTAAAAGTCACTATTTAAAAAAAAATTAAAAAATTATATAAATCTTAATAATAGCTTTTTGAAATAGATTCTTTTTAAAATAATAATTTAACCATATTTTGTAATCAATGAAAATCCACTAATATGACTCTCACTTAGTTACATAATAAATTATAATATATATATATATATATATATATATATATAATATTTTTATATAATAGCATTATATCTCAAAAAATGGCAATAGATACAAAATCAACACCTTGACTTTGAATACATATATCTTTTTTATAAAAACTCCAAATTATCCACTTTTTATACCAAAATCATAGCCAAAAATCTGAACTTGTTGATTTTAACCTCTGATGTTCAAATTCTTCCAAAAAAATAATTCTAATTCCTAATAAGGCCTTAGATACCTCCTTGTAGTCCATTGGATATGACTTTCGGCCAATAAAAATAGAGATTTCTATCATCCATTTCCATTCACCTATATGGATAGCCTAAATATTCTTTTTAATATTAAATTTTTTTTTCAATTTTTTTTAATAAAATTTATTTAATATATATTTTAAATATCAAATAAATAAAATAAAATAAAAAATTCAAAGATCACTAATATTTAATAAAGATGACTCAAAATATATAAAAGTTATTATTAATATAAATCAATCTAAAAAATTACTATTAAAATATATATATATATAAACCTCAATAATAGTCCTTTTAAATAGGTTTCTTCTAAAGTAATAATCTAATCATATTTTATAACCAATAAAAATCTACTGATATGATTTTCACTTAGTCGTGTAATAAATTATATATTAAATATATATGTATATTATTTTCATATGGTAGCTAAACCACAATATGACAATGTATTGAAAAGTCATTTTTATTGGAGATTAAGAGATAATTTAAAGGATTTATTATTATCTATATTTGATCTTCAAACTCTTAATGAAGCCATCAATCAAGTCATAAAAATATCATAATCAGATATTTTAACATTAACAAGAAAAATGTCCATTGCTTGCACCACAACTTTATACTAATTATTTCTATATCTTTTGATCTTAGCAAATATTTGAAAATAGAAGATATGCAAATTGAAGCAATTTGCTTCAAATCCCTTTTTGAGCAAAAGAAAAAATATAAAAAAAAATATGATATCATATTCTAATTTGGTTACCATGTGAAAGTATTATGCATATATATTTAATATAAAATTTACTACACTGCTAATTAAGAGCCATATCAATAGATTTTTATTAGTTATAAAATATAATTAGATTATCATTTTTTAAAAAAAAATTATTTAGAAGAACTATTATTGAGATTTATATAATTTTTTTTTTAATAGTAATTTTGAGGTTGATTTTATATTAATAATAACTTTTATATATTTTGAGTCACCTTTGTTAGACATTGGTGACCCTTGAGATCTTGTTTATTTCTTTTATTTGGTGTTTAGAATACATATTATATAAATCTTATTAAAAAAAGATTAAAAAGGAATTTTTAGTATAAAAAAGAATAGTTAAACAATCCATGTGGATGAATGGAGATGGATGATAGAAGTTTCTATTCCAATTGGCCAAAAGTCATGTCCAATGGACTTTAAAGAAGCTGCCTAAAGCCTTAGTAGAAATTAGGGTTTTTTTTTTTCAAAATATTGGAACATCAAAGGCTAGGATCAATAAATTTGGATTTTTAGCTATGGTTTTAGTATAAAAATTATGTGATTTAGATTTTTTATAAAAAAAAATATAGGCACTCAAAGTTAAGATATCAAAATTATACCTACTATCATTCTTTTGGATATAATTTGTTCTTACAAAAAACAATAGAAAATCAGCAACCAAAGTTGGAAAGAGCGCTTTCTTGATTATACTTTTTATATAAGGCTTAATAAAATCTAAGCTGGAATGAAGGAGATATTAGAAGTTGAAGTCAATACTTATAATTTAAGAGTAGTAAGTGACCCTATTCAATTAGTGGTTATGTTTTGAGCTATATCTTAGGCAATTTGACAAGTTTTTAGCTTAAAATTTTTAAAAGTGTAAATGTTCATATTATAAAATAATACATATAACTTTTATAGGATTAAAATTTTGGATATTTGAGATATGAAGAGAATAATACTCAAGTATCTATAAACTAGGATTTTAAATACTTGTTAGGATTTTTAAGGTATCAAAAAATCAGAAGTAAATCTAAAATTAAATTTTCTTATAATAAACCTTAAGAATATAACCTATATTTTGGAGAAATTTGATAAAAATTGAACAATTGGATCAAAAGTTATTCGACTATAAAATTTGAAAAGAAACTAATCCTTACAAGTGAATAAGCTATTGAAAGATTTTATTGCAATTTGAGCATTTTGTACAAAGTAAAGGGGTTTTTTAGAAGCCAAGACTTTATGGAGGTAGAAAAATAGATACATGATGCTATAATAAAATTTTGATATAAAGATGAGGTTTTGAAAGAAGATTATGGATTTTTTTTTAAAGTTATTGATAATCTAACTTATCAACAATTGGTTAGTTGTGATTTTATTAAAAAAAAGACTTTAAGGATTTTTTATATGCCATAGAAGGACTTTATGTACAAATCTATTTAAATATAAGAAGATTTTATTAATATAATTTTTTTAATAATATTATTATAATATTTGTCCTTTTTAGAATCTTGCTAATAAATTATAAGTAAATTTTCTATAATCAAATATCCAGTATATTTCCAAATTGAAGATCATGCCATACAATAATGGCTTGTGTTTATATTATAAAGAACTTGTCTATATGGCTAATAATTGCTACTAACAATATTGGCATATATATTAAATAAAGAGTACAGCTACATTACTAGATGCTTTGTAGAAAAACAAAGATATCTATCTACAATAAGGACCATGTAATTAGATTCTTTTATTCTATAAACCAAAAAAGATCATATATTATTATCTAATCTTTCTTATTATTTTATCATATCAATATATTTGAATGTTCAAAAACTCAAAATCCTTGCTTTAATAGATTCAAAAGACTTTATTTGCTTTATTGACTTAGAATTTGTAAAAACCTATAAAATTTTTATAGTTAAGAAATCCAAGACTATTTATGTAGAGATCATAGATGGTCGACCTTTATCTTTTCAAGATGTTATTCATGAAATCAGTCTATTAGAAGTAACATCAAATAATCATAATAATCAAGTTGTATTTAATATTATTAGATTTCCATCTAATCTCATTATTTTAGAAATTTCTTAGCTTGAAGGATATAATTTTTGTATAGATTAGATATCTTGTTGTCATATTATAAGACATTTATGTAATGAAAATATAAATAAGAATAATTTTTTAATTAATATTCAATCATCTTGATTCAATAGGAATTCAAGATATTTAAGAAAGGTTTTACAAAAGCCTCTTAGATTATTTTCTTGTCTTAATAGCTAGTAGATAAGAATTAGTTATTAATTTTTCCTTCTAGATTGTAGAATTTTTTTTATTGCATTAAAAAAACCATAAATTAATAAAAATATGATAGAAGAGATAAATAATTAATATAGTTGATACTAGGATTAAATTGAGGATAGAGTTGGACTTAAAAAATCCTAAAATAAGTTGGATTGATACTCAAGGGTTGATTGTTTGTAGGACAGGATTGAAAATAGATATCTAGCCACTAAAACAGCTACTAAGAGCAAGATGTAAGGCATTTGGAGATTAGCAATTAAGATTTGAGAGCTAGCTTTAAGCTCATTTTAGAAGCATGAGACTCATTTTAATAGATTTTGGCATGACTTTGTAATTGTTGTTCAAAGTCAAGGTTTGTATTGGTGATTTGGATTTTATATAATAAAATTAGAGCTAGTACTCTCAGCTAATTTGTGCAATTGGTATAACACCTATAGTTAAATAATTAATAGTGACTAGTTGATTAGGTGTACTATGAGTATATGAAATATTTTGATAATCTAATAGTGCGGTTAGAAGATATTTGATCATTAGTACAAAGAAATATCGGTAGTTGGTAGTTTGAGTTTGTTTAGGATTTTTACAATATATAGAGATCTATTAGTCAAAATAAGGTGAAATTTGGCATAATATTAAAAGTCTTAGTGATCAAGCTATATACCAATTTTGAGCTGAAATTAATAGTTGAAGAAGGAGAAATTGCAATTGGAACATCTACATCAACTTTAAGTTGGCAGCCAAGTGATACCAGAGCAGTTTGTGGACGTTTTTTTTACAACTTTTAAGTTGGATTAGGCTAAAAAATTTTGAATATATAGAAGAGTTATAGTATCATTTGTTTGCAAAATTCTTCATCAAGTAGTTGGTTAAATTAAAAGTTATAGCTTACTAAAGTTTATTGTCTAGAATTAGAGCTTGCAAAGAAAAATTGAAGTTGCCTAATTGTGAAAATAACCAGGCAATTGGAATTTGTGTATGGTTGAGGTTATTAAAAAGAATATTTTTGAGTACTTTTTATTGGCTTTAAATACTTTTGAATTGAGATTTGAATTATATTCTTCTTATATGGATGAAACCTATTAGAGTTTCTTGCATATTTATAAACCACAACTTCACCTTCCACAACCAAGTGCCCGTTGCATTTCCAAACAAGACAATATATAATACAACACTGTAAAAAAAATTCTCTAGAATATCACAATATGTGCCATTGATCACTTTATTAATACTATGGTAATTGATGCATATTTGCAAAGATCCATCTTTTTTCTTTACAAAGAATATATGTGTATTAGTAAGATATTTTGAATATTAAATAAAAAAAATTATAAAATTCTTGTCAATATATTTTTTTCAATGTTGTAAGCTCATTTTATGATGAATTCTAAATTGGACCAAAAGATGGTTGTGCGCCATCTTAAAGATTAATAGTATAATCATATGGACAATGTTTTGGCAAGGTATCTATGTTTTGGTATTTAGTCTAGATATCAATGACAAATAAAAAAATTTATTCTTTGCCATTGATATCTAGGCTCCTTAACCAATTGAATTAAGTTAAGATCTACATTAAAATAAATCTTTGAAAAGCTTATAATCTAGTATATATCAAAGAAAGAAATAAATTAAAGATCATTGTTATTTTATAATATAGCTATAGGATCAAAGAACAAAAGAAAACATATATTATAGAAGAATTTAATTAAAGACTTAATAATAAAATTATTTTAAAAAATATAGATAAAAGATAGGAAGATAGTAAAAATATTTAATATCTAGATAATTATTAAATATCCAATATATTTAATATCTAAATAATTATTAAATATCAATTTGATTCAGATTTTTCTATGGTATATTTAAGATTTAATTAGGATTGTATTAGGATTATATTAGGAAAGTGTTAGGATTTATATAGGATATTTTTAAGATTTTATTAAGATTGATTAAGATTTATTTAAGATTTATTTAGGATATTTTTTAGGATTTCATGGTTTAATTAAAATTTGATTAAGATTTTATTAAGATTATATTAAAATTTACTTAAAATTTGATTAAAATTTAATTAGAATTTATTTAGAATTGCTTTAAGATTAGCTAGGATTTAGTTAGGATTTCTTTAAGATTTGTTAATATTTGGTTATGATTTCTTTAAGGTTTTTTCATGATTTTTTTATAATTTTTTTATGATTTCTTTATGATTATTTTAATATTTTTTTTAATGTTTCTTTATATTTTTTATGATCTTTTATAATTTCTTTAGGATTTCTTTAGAATTTCTTAAAGATTTTTTTTATGATTTAATTAGAATTATTAAAGATTCAATTGAGATTTATTTAGATTTTTTATTAAGGTTATTAGGTTCTTGATTAGTTGCAAAATACAAGTTTACCTTCCATAGTCATGTGCCTATTGCATTCTCAAATAAGACAACATGTAATACAACACTACTTTTTATATAAGATATGGACATTTTAAGTATAATGTCATATCTTTTGGCTTTACAAATGCACCAACTATTTTCCAACATTTGATGAACAACATATTTTATGAATTCCATAATGACTTTATTATATGCTATTTGAACCATATCTTAATTTATTCTAAGACTCTAAAAGAGGATAAAGGATATGTCTCTCTTATCTTACAAAGATTATAAGATACTTGGTTATATGCCAAATTAAAAAAATACATATTTTATAAGCTCCAAGTAGAATTTCTTAGCTATATCATCTCAAATGAAGGCTTAATAATAGATCCAAAGAAGATTAAGACTATTAGCAACTAGACAACTCCAAAATTGATATATGATATTTAATATTTTTTTAGATTTGTATACTTTTATAGGATCTTTATTAATAATAATTTTTAGATAGTCACTTTCCTTATATGATTTCATGTAAGAATAAGCTAAAATAGAGATCAAAAGCTAAGAAAGCCTTTAAATGATTGAAGATAATAATCTTTATAACTCCTATTTTGATATATCTAAACTTTTTTGAGCCATTTTTTATGGAAATCAATGCTTCAAACTTTATATTGGAAGCAATCTTATTAAAAATTAAAAGAAAAAAGAAACTACATTCAACTGCATTCTATTTCAAAAAATTCTTCATTGCAAAGATTAATTATGAGATCTACAATAAAAAAAAAAAAAATTCATACGGTAGATTCTTTTTTAAAATGGCACCATTTGGTAAAAGATATTTTGCATCCAGTGACTATGTAGGTCACAAGAATCTTGAATATTTCATATTGGCTTGTATTTTAAATCATTGTCAAGCCCGTTAGAACATATCACTATTTTGTTTTGATTTCAATATCATATATTAATCTAAGAAGCAATTATGATTGTCAAATATTTTATCAAATTAATTATATCTTGTGCTAAAAAAATAAAATAAAATAAAATAAAAAGATAGTATATAATAAACAACAAACAACACTCTTGAAATTTGAAAAATGTTATGTTTGAGTAATTGTTGTATTAATTCCAATAGATTCTTTATTTTTTGATCAAATTTGTATAACTTTGATTACAAATATTCTTATTTTTTATGTTAAATATTATTCTAGTAATATCCATAAAAATTTGAATAAATTCCTGTTTAAAGACAATCTCTTTTACTTTGAAGAATAATTATTTACTCCAAAAGAACCATTGTACCTTCATATTTTCTAAACATGTCATGACTTTTTAACTATGTAATATTTTAAGTTCAATAAGATATTGCAACTCATTTCTAGAGATTTTTTGTAGCTTCAAATATAGAAGCTCTTAAGAATTTTTTTCTCTCTTGTGACATATATTCTAGATCAAAAAATCTTTGACATTGTTAATGTAGACTTCTTCAACTGCTACCAAATTTAAAACAACTGTGGTTTTTTATCTTTATAGACTTCATTACAGACCTTTCACCATTAAATTCCTTTGATATATATATATATATATATATATATATATATATATAATTATCAAGTAATTTATTAAGATGGTATATTTTATCTCTTATAAAAAGACCATTATAAGTAAAAAGATGGTAAATTTTTTTATTAATGTCTATTGATACTATAGATTACTAGATGATATTATATCAAATTGAAGACTTTAATTTATGTCTAAGTTTTGAAAATCACTTTTTGAAATTTTTTGAATAAACATCAAGCTTTATTCAATATTTCATCTACAAATCAATGGCTAAATAAAGTAAGCTAACTAAATCCTAGAGCAATATTTAAGATACATCATCAACAAGGCAATTGAATATCTTACTTGCCTCTAGCTAAGTTTGCCTACAATAATATGATTTATGCATCTACTTAATAGATTTTATTTTATTTTAATCATAGCTATTATCTAAAATTGAACATATTATTTATTGATAGATTTAAAAATCTAGTAATAGATGATTTTATAAATTAAATCATTAACATCCAAGATATCTTAAAATTTCAACTAAAAGAAACTCAAGTACATTCCAAAGAATCAATTGATACGCAGAAGAAGAAACAACCTCCATTTCAAGTTGGCAATAAAATATGGTTGCTTTGATATAATATATAAATTATTCAACTATTGAACTATTGAAGATTGAGACCATTTTCTATTCAAAAATAAATTAACTTTATTACTTATCAATTGGAACTACCAACATCTATAAAAATACATCTTATTTTTCACATATTTCTTTTAAAATCTTATAGAGAATTAAGCATATTAGAATATTATAGAAAATTAAGCATATTAAACATACAACTGCTAGTACCTTATATTAAAGTAAATAGCCATAAATAATTTGAGGTTTAAGAAATATTTGATTTGAACCTAAAACAAAGACAGTTGGAATATTTTATGCATTGATGCAGTTACAACATTCATAAGTGTATTTGATAACCAACATTAAATTTAGTCAATGTGCTATCATATTATAGTTCAACTATCATGTAAAAATAATATATATATATATATATATATATATATATATATAATTAAATAAAAGCCTTATTTATAGATTTTTATTAATTATAAAATAAAAATTAGTTTATTATTTTTAAAAAAGTTTGTTTAAAAGGGCTACTATTGAAGTTTGTACAGCTTCATTTTTTTTAATAATGACTTTTGAAATTGATTTTATATTGATGATAACTTTTATATATTTTGAATCACCTTTGTTAGACATTATTAATCTATAAAATTTTATTTTATTTCTTTTATTTAGTGTTGAAGGCACATATTATATAAATTTTATTTAAAAAAAGAATTAGAAAGAATTTTTTAATATCAAAAAGAGTAGTTAGGCCATCCATAAGGATGAATAGAGATGGATGGTAAAAATCTCTATTCCTATTGGCCAAAAGTCATATCTAATAGGCTTCAAAGAAATAGTCTAAGATCTTATTAAAAATTAGGATTTTATCTTTGAGGTCATATGAATATTAGATGTTAGAATTAATAAGTTTAGATTTTTGGCTACAGCTTTGGTACAAAAAATAAATGATTTGGAATTTTTGTGAAGGAAATATAGGTGCTCAAACTTAAAGTATTGATTTTGTATCTATTATCACTCTTTGAGGTATAATACACATATGTAGAAAGCAATAAAGCATCAAAAATTGAGATTGAAAAAAACTCTTTTTTAGTTACATTATACATATATGGTTTTATAAATTCTAAATTAAAATGAAGATATTAGGAGTTGAAATTAGCACTTGCAATCTAAGGATAGTAAGTAATCTACTGAATCAATAGGTATATTTTAAGCTATATTTTAAGTAATTTAATAAGATTTTGGTTTAAAATTTTAAAAAATATCTATTATTATATTAAAAAGCTATATATAAAATTTTGTGGCATTAGGATTTTTGGTTTTTGAGATATAAAGAAAGTAATACTTAGATGTCTTTAAACTAGGATTTTAAGAACTTGCTAGGATTTTTGAGATTTTAGATGATTGAAAGCAAATCTAAAATTGATTTATTATGTGATAAATCTTAAAGATATAAGCTACACTTTTGAGAAATTTGACAAAAATTAAATAATTGAATCAAGAGTTATTGGATCCTAAAATTTAAAAAGAAAACAATCTTTTGTATGTGAATAAGATATTGAAGGATTTTGCTACAATTTGAGCATTTTGTGCAAACTAAAAGATTTTTTGGAAGCCAAGATTTTATAAAGGTATAAAAGATAGATATGTAGAGCTACAATAAAATTTTGACATAAAGATGAGTTTTTAAAAGAAGATTATAGATTTTCTTAGAAATTATTGAGAATCTAATTTAATTAAAATTAGTTAATTATAATTTGGCATAGAAAAGGATATTAGGAATTTTCTACATACCATTAAAAAATCTTATATACAAACCTACTTAAAATATAAGAAATTTTATTAGTACAATATTTTTTATATATTATTGTGTTTATTTTTTATCTTTATTAAGGACAAATTATTTATTAAATCTTGTCCAATAAATTATATATTAATTTTATATAGTTAGATATATAGTATATTTTTAGATTAAAAACTATATTATATGATAATATTGTAAAAGGTATAAGAATGTTATCAACATCTTTCTAGAACTAAAATGATAATACATGTTGAGTAATACTTCCATCTAGCACACTCAAATATGATATATTCTAAACTTTGAAATTTTTTGTAAGAAAGGTAGAAGCAGTTCTAAAAGTTTTATAACTCAATTTTCATTAAATTAAAACATATAAACTAACAAATTCAAAAGTAATTCTATGCCACCTTAAGATTGTAACACGTCTTTGATATAGCTTGCATAATTAGTTATAGATAGTCAAGGAGACAATACCATGCCAATTAAGCCATCTTGATTGAATATTTCATATTGTTAACCTCAAGATAAAGATCTTCTTGAAGCAAAAAGATGCCACAGAATATTCAACAATTGCTTTGTAAAAATCATCATTGAAATAAAATATGGTTATGAAAGATGCCTTGAAATAATTTTTGAAGGACGTTTTCGCAACAAAGATACAAAATTTCAAGTTTGGTTTATGGTAGAAGGCATTGGTCACTATTGTTGGTTGTAAGGATTGATAAATCTTTTGACTTGCAAAAGATAGCTTGAATATAAAGCAAATACCATGTAATATATCCTTGACTTCTTTTTCTTTTAACCAACTTCAATTCTATTCTTTATTATAGAACTTGGAGCTAAATGGGGAGGTGATGCCATGGATATATAATAATAAAAAATTCTACTTAGTCTTAAGAGATTCTAAAAGATCTTAGGCTTGCTTCACTTCCAAACATCAAGAAAACTCTTCAAAGAGCTTCTTTGCACTTAATATATATAAACCTTGTTTTTTCTTCTCTTATTGAAAAACTTTCCTATATCAATACCTTATAAGTTTCATACTTTTCGAAAGCTTTCAAAACTCTCTCTTAAAATTTACACTCCAATCTTTAAAAGAATTCTTTTTTTGCTATAAATGCATATTTTGTGCCTCAAGATTTGATTTTAACCATATCTTACAAATAATCGTTCCTAAATATCAATCTAATTTTTTTATAGTAGATTTTATAAAATCATATTTTTAACTTAAATTTAAAAGTAATTGCATTGATTTTATATCTATTCTATCTTATCTTATTTTATTTATAGCCCTATAAAGTAGATAGAAGTCTTTTTTATAAAAAAAAATGTATCATAAAACTTTAAATATTTTAGGTATATTCAATTTATTAGCTATGATTTTTTTAAAAAATCTCTACTAATCTTTTAATTAAGCCATCTTTATATATATATATATATATATATATATATTGATTTTTATCTATTTTTTTATTTAAAAAGAGCCTTATTAAGGATTTTTAAAAAAATCATTTAAAATTAAAAATAAAAGATAGGAAGAAATAAAAAAATTAATGTTTATGCTATCTTTTTTATTAAAAGAACTTCTACTTATCTTGTCAGACTATAAAAAAGACAAAATAAAGTAGGTTAGACAAAAAAACTACTATAGATATCTTTAGATAAAAGTTGAAGGTAGTTTCTAGCAAAAATTATTAAAGAAATGTTTAAATTGATATTCAACAAGGACCATTTGTGAACCAAGATTGAAAGTACATTCTAAGGTGCAAAATTGCACACCTATGACAAATGTAAGGTTCTTTTGTTGATTAAAGAACAAAATTAGAGAGCAAATTTAAAAAAGATTCTATACATATTGGTTTTAAACATGTTGAGTTTGTATAGACTTTGTGAGACCTATACAAAGTTAGGATTTAGATTGAATGGCATTGTTTTTGGAAAATAAGATAGGATTTATATTTTGGATAAATTTGTGAATTCTATAATAAATCTACAAGTAAAATTTTATAGGCTTGTATCCATACTTGTGTTGGATATATGACGTGAATTTAAAATTAATTAATTAATTAGATTCAAAATTATTGGAATTTGAATGAATTAAGATATTAGTAGTTGGTAGTTTGAGGATTGGTAAGGATTTCAAAGATTTGCAATAATTTGCCAATTGAATTAAAATAAAATTTAGTAGACTAATAGCTGATATAAATACCAATATCTATGCAAAGTTTGGAAGCAAATTAATAGTATAAGAAGAAGATCTTGGTGTTGGAAATTCAACATTAAGATTGGAGAAGGACGTCGATTAATACCCAAGTAATTCATTTATATTTTCTCTTAATCTATAAGTTTAATTCTTCTTTATTTTCTTGAACTTGTTATCAATTAGAGGGTTGAAAGGTATGTAAAGTTTGAAATATAATCAATGGTTAATTTAAAAGATATTGGATTTTTTATCTACTATTAGGTCTATTTAGGATTAATTAGAATTTATTAGGATTTGGTTAAGATTTCTTTAGGATTGGTTAGAATTTTGTTAGAATTTAATTAGAAATTTTTTGGGATGAATCAAAATTTTATTAAAAAATTTTAAAAGTTTAATTAAGATTCTATTAGAATTTAATTAAGATTTTTTAAAGATTAGTTAGGATTTTATTAGAATTGATTAAGATTTGATTAGGATTTAATTAGGATTTTTTAAATATTTAATTAGAATTTAATTAAGATTTATATAGGATCTTATATTGGTTTGATAGGTTTACTTTAGAATTTGATAAGGATTGTTTAGAGATTATTTGGAATTTGATTAGGATTTGATAAGATGTATCTAGAATTTCTTTAGGATTGATGGAGTATACTTAAGATATCTTGGAACTTGCTTAGAATCTTATTTAAGTTATTTATGATTGTATAGGTTATAATTTAAAATTAATAGAAGTAGAAATTGATTAAACAGAGGATTCTAAAAATGATCAAGATTACTAAGATAAATATTTTTAAACACCTCATATATTTTTTTGGATTGTAAAAACTTCAAAATAAGTTGAAACCCTTTTATAATTAGATGTCCAATATATTTCTAGGATAAATTTTACATAACACAACAAAGTTTACTATAAGCTTCTAAATATTGACTAAATTTGAAATTATATTATTAGATAAATATAAATATTATTTTTAATAAGAATTACATATTAGATAAATATTAATATTATTTTTAACTTATTTTAAAATAAGAATTATATTATTAGATAAATATTAATATTATTTTTAAAATAAGAATTACATAATTTTTATTGTTATATTTTGTGTCATGATTTTTAACTTTAATATGTAATAATAATATTTAATATTTTTTATAATATAATAATTTGAATTCCACTATATAATAATAACTTGAAATTTTTATAAATATATTAAAATTATTGTATGCAAAAAACTCATTATAATATTATTTTAATGCTTTTATTTGCACCTTAATTTTGATGAATTTCAATCCTAATATTTGTTTCATATGCACAAGGTTCAACAATAATAAACTAGTTTTTATATTAATACATATATTTTTATTTGAAATAAAAAATAAAATTTATCTTTCCTATTCTTTTGTTAAAATTTTGCATATTAATTATGCAAATAATCATATCAATTAGAATAAAAGAATATTAAATATTAAATGCATATCTACCAAATTCTATGTTTTGACTAATAATAAATTTTATTCAATTAGAATCTACAACAACAAATATATATAAATATATATATATATATAAGCATCACCAAATTGTTGGCAATTTATAATTTAAAGTAAAGATCTTGATGTTTCAATATATTTCATGGCATGCTACTAATTCCCAATTTACAGAATATTCATGCAACCTCCAAAGATAGCCATGAAAAGTTGCCAAACACCTGATCCTCTGTCCAACATTTCAAAAGCTCATTGTATCCTTTGTCCTTTCATCTCTGTTTTCAGATTGAGGTTACAGCAAGGCAGAGATCACATGCTGTTAATCCCAATTTCATATGAATACTTTCTGGGTGCCATTACCTCTTCTCCTGAAGCATGCTTAGCATACTCATCTTTGTTGGAATGTGATCCAGTGTGGGAACTAGGCGACGCAAACTTCTTCTGAAGTGCCACATCTTTGTTGAAGGATTGAACCTCAGATGGCAAGAATAACCAATTATGGTTGTGTCCTGGTGGAATTGCTTCCCTTCAATGTACTAGAATTCAAATCATGTTTACTTGTATACACATGACAAAAGCACTACTTCTATACCTGCAAACGTTGTTACTTATCTATCTTGATATGACTATGATATCTAGCTCAATTGATTCTCAAGGTTCAGCCATTTTTCAATCTGAGCGTAACAGTTTCAGTTGCAGTCCGTGTGTTTTTGTTGAGCTGTTCAGAGAGCAAGTCATTGTATACACCCCCAGCAAGTTGCCATGATAATTTCACAATGTACCAACCAAAGTTTCTCATCTGCACACCTTGTTTCAACCTAATTCAGGGTTTCATGGTCCTCTGAAAGGGTATTTACTATCCTCTTCTTGTATTAATTCTCCCTATGACACAAGTAGAAGTTCTACTTAACAGTAAGTATGATACAAAGACCACTACCAAGCTGCAAGCCACATTACACAATGCAATTCATCAGCTAGTCAAAACTTTGGGCCATGAATCAGTCCTTTGATTGATTTGAAGTTATGGAATCATTCTCACATAACATGGAGGAGTGATTTTGACTAATTTTAGACTAATGGTCACTGCAAGTCCTGTTCTGTTTAACTGCTGGCTTCACATTTTCATGGTCAAAGAATTGTGCAACCCCTTGGACATTGCCTAGTGTTCAACTGAATGGGCCATTTTTGTGGTTAAAAATTCAGTGGCAGAATCTGCTCAGTATCTGTTATTTGCATCCTTGGTGAGTGTTTATATGTGGTGGAAGAATGTAACTTATAGTATTCATTATCTCAAACACTTGGGATGCTAATTGTGCTGAACTTGTATAATATTCTCATTTTGATGTGTATCATTTTTATATGCATTAATATTTTCTAATGTTATCATAATTTTTTAAATCTTATTTTTTAATATTATAGTATGTTAAGAAATCTTTTATGTAACACTCTCACACCTGGTCTGCAAAAAAATTCAAAAATTAAAAATTTAGTACTTGCACAAACTGCTAATTTGGCATAGTTTACAATACTTACATGCATGATTTATAAAATAATCAAAAATTACATATAAAGATCAAAGACTTTTAAAATTTTGATACTTTACCTTTAAATTATCATCCATAGAAATTGGCTCCAAAATATCTTTTTTACAAATATAAAGAGTTTTTTAAATACTTGTTTAGATAATTGCTTCTAGTTTGTGCATTGAAAATAAAACCATTATGCTTTTGATTCTCCATGTCAAATCCCACAATAATCTATTAAGTCTTCTCTTTGATTGATCAAGCACCTTTCTAATGTATTTTTGTCTAGTTTATTTTATATTTTAATTTTTTTAAATTTAAAAACTTTTAACTTCAACTAATAAAGATGATTCAACTTGCATCTTTATTTATATGTCACATCTTCTTATCAATTTGCAAAGATATTTTTGTGACATACCAAACTTAGATTGTACAGAGTTATACACTACTAGACTTCTAATTTTTTTTTAATTTAATATATTTTAAAAGAAGTCTACAGCTGTATATAAAAAACTCAAAATAATAAATAAATAAAATCTTATGTGATAGAAAGAATCTTGCACATTAAATCTAGCATCAACTAAAATCTAAAAAAACTAATTCTACTTACAAATTCAAAATTGACTAAGATCAATTCTACATTCAAAGGTAAAATTAATTAGGAAAAAAAATGTGCAAAAGAAGTCTGTAACAAAATCTTTACTATTATATTTACTATAATATTCATTATAATGATAGATATTATAATATAATATTATAGTAATAGATATTATAATATCTTTACTAGAACAAAGTCAACATTATTATTATTGTATATGATCTACTTTGGTTATTTTAGAGAATACCCCCTCAAAAATTCCTCAACAAGCTTCTTCTCTCAAGCAATTTCTACACTACCAAAAAATAAAAATAATTTACAAAGTAATATTCTAATAAAAATAATTAAATTAAATAAGGATTTTGTGTGTAAATGATAGATTTCAAGTTGATAGAATCATAAAAACTAATTAAATTTTATAGTATTAATAAAGTAAAAATAAAAATTACAATCTTTAATACTAAAATAATTTATTTAAATCTTTTGTATAAATTGTAATAGAACTATAGACAAAAAAAAGATTATGTTGATAATTAAATTTGTAACTTCTAAATAAATTTCCATGAAATTTTAAATAAATTATTACAATTTTATATATTACAAATAATTTATAAAATAAAATAATAAAAACAAATAATTAAATTGCATCAAGAAAAGGTACTATTTAAAAGAAGAAGAATATATAAAATAAAATTCATTAAACAATTTGATTTTTAAAGTCTTGAAAAATCAAGTCTTATTACTTCTTTTTTTAAAAAATTTGAATATAATCCTGTATTCTCTATTTAAAATAAATATTTTTGTTTTATTTTTATTATTATTTTTATTTTATAGACATCTAAAAATTTTAAATCTATATTTTTTTATATGTGATAGTTTAATCACAAAGTTTTAAAAATGCATATATGTGTATATATATATATATATATATATACATACATACATACATATAATCTTTAACTTACCTGAAACAAAAAAAAATAGATAGAAGTTAGTAGATATTATAGATTTTATTTATAAATAAATAAAAACTAAAGTGAAAAACAATTAGTCTGATAACTTTATGACTTTTATTATGAACTGTTTGAGTGACATATTTTAAGAAATATTTTCAGTAATATAAAAAATTAAAAAAAAATTAATTGACATTGCAATTGAGAACAAAAAAATTTACGTATAAATGTTGGATTAAGACATTTTTAAAAAACAAAAAATAAGTTTTTTATCAAATCAAAGTAGTGGAGAATATAGTTTAAGCTACTTAAAATTTTGGTGAAAAATTACTATTTCTTTTATGTATTTATTCTTGTAATTATATGCAAAAAATATTTATCAAAATTTAATATTAGTAATACCAACATTGGAATTCTTTGAAATTGCTAGAAAATCTTGCAAACTATGGTATAAAAACCAACTTTATTACAATATGTTTTTATACTCTTTGATGCATCCTCTATTTCAATTGCAATTAGAAAAGTTATTCTCAAAAACTTTAAAGTCCAAGCAGAGGTTTTTATTATTCATTATTTATGTTATGTAAATTATAAAATAAAATATGTTCATTCGCTGTTGGTCTTCAATCATTCATCTTCCCTTTTTCCATCCTAACCTGGCAGAGTGGACTTCGAGGATGTTTCCGGTACCGTTGATGGTAACGGTTCAAGTGAAGGCAGTCTCTGCCCCTGGGATGAAGAAGGCGACTCCATGAAGACAAAGCATTCAAACGAAGAGTTCATGAATTAGGGTTTGAGGCGCTATTTTTTCCTCTGTTCGGCACATCCGCACAGTTTGCCGTTGTCGACGCTGGAAGCAGCTATGGTGGAAACCAAATTTCGGTGTTGCAGCGGCAGCATCAAGCGTGCTCTGCTCATCGGGAGGATCCCATGGTGGTAACGTCCTGCATGACTTTGCTGTACTTGCTTCTTATTGAGCTTGGTCTCATGCGTTCCATCCTTGTCAGTATGCCATGAGCGTCGTCGGCTTTGGCGTTACGCTGCTGCTTGTTCCATTAGCTTCCAACTTCGTTCTTCGGCGTAATCTGTCTGGTTACAATATCATCAACCGCGGCTCGGGTGGCGGAAGGGTTAAGTGTGAATTCGATTGCCTGGTGTTTTTTGTTCTTTGAAGGTTCGGATGTTGGCATGTTGGGAAATGTGCGTGTGCAGTGCGAATGTGTCTGGGAATGTGGAATGGTTCTTACAGGCCAGAGTTGCTAGGCTTTGTGACGGGCATTGTCTTTTTGGTGGTGGCAATCCTGTTTCAGCATTTCATCTTCAGCTCAGAGAATAACAGCTCCGATTACTTCACTCCTGCCGAAGCTGGTTATTCTCTCATCCAGCTCTCTTGAACTGATGCTGCTATAGCTGCTGCTTGAATTACTATATCACAGTAGGAGAGTGATAATGTACAATATTCAAGCTTAGGATTCATCCTGTTTCAGCTTGAACTGCTCCTGTTGCAGGATTTTGGAAACTTATTGCACGAACCAGCGAAGATGCTTGCACACTCATTGAATTGTCGTTGTGAAGTTTGTTGCTGGTCGTCTTATAGAATTGATATTAGTCCTGAGAATTGGTATTTCAACAGTTTTTGTGCCTTCCTTACTGGGGAGCTAATGTGGTGTTTTGTTTGAATGTTTGGCAGTGGCTGACGGAGTACTATGCACCTCTTGTCTGCATTTTCTTTATGCTATTCCTTGACTTCGTTGGTGACGTTTCAGACATTCCATGGCGTGTGTACGTATTGGCAATTTTGTTGACGTGATTAGTATCAACTTCAGCTATTGCCACTTCAGTCATTTTGTGATGTTTGTCGACCTCATATTCTTCAGCTTTATTTACTTCTGTAGAGTAGTCGTAATTGGCGCTGAATATTGTTGGTGTTCTTTTTGCAGCAAACTGTTCCTTGCCAGTTCCACAATTACTCGAACATCGTTCCGAGCCATTCACACCGGCCAGGATGTTGACAGAATTGGTGTAGAAGACAGCCAGCAGTCCCATGTACAACTTATAAATCCAGCCTGCAAGAATATACATATAAGCGGTTGCCACGACAAAAGTTCCTAATAAGCAAGTACTATCTGAACGATTTTCGAGTAATTCCGGATCTGGCATTTCGGAACTTGAATTTCCTGTGCAGCCTTCCTCACTTTGTTTCAATTTTATAAAGTTGTAGAAAAATTCCATTTTGTAAAGCCAGAGGTCCTATAATTTTATTTACAGGATATGCGCTCGTTTTTCACTCCAATGTTCCAGGTGTATCACAAGAATCGAGGCAAAAAGTCGACAACTTTTATGAATGATGGAAGTAAAGATTAACCAATGTGGTTGGTGATTACTATACTCACACTTGAACTGTGAAACTGGAACTTTCTTTGAAAGTGTCGACGATGTGCCTGAGTTACTCATGACGTAGTTTACGATTTGTCTCAGTTTAACACTCGGATTCTCTAGGAGTGACTAAACTCTTTTGAAAAATTAAACAGTTACATTCTTTTCTGGGACATTCGTCTTGTACTCTCTTAAAATGTGCACAGGCTATTTTCTTGTGATAAGTTCGCAATTTTTAATTTTTTTTGGTACAGAAATGTCCTTAAAAAGAGTATCGAAGGTTTGACAGTTATTAAGTTTTTCTTCTACATTGAGGAAGTTTGTCTTTGCTTGGACAAAGTTGTTAATGCATTTAAATGTCAAAGGATTCAGTCAGTATAATGTTGACTACGAACAGTTTAGATTTGCAGCAGTTACTATCATACCAGTTATGTTAGCCGTTAATTGCTGCATTGTTGTGCAGGTGTTGGCACGTAATTTGATGCAAATTTCACGTAGTGAAGAAACAAGACAAGCTCATGCCTTCTCTTTGTACCTTTTGTACCTTATGCAATCGCTTACTGGAACTTCTCTTGGTCCACTGGCTATTAACTGGTAAGTGGTAGAAATCAGCATGACCAACTCTGCTTGTTCCATACAAGTATTTTCTTCTAGTTTTGTGTTCATTTGCATGACTAGAGGATTTTCGGCTAAAAACAAGGATTCAAATGACCTGAGCTTACCAATGTCAGAACATATTTGCAGATATCCATCATCAGTGTTTGTTGGTGACAAGTGTACCTATTTTGCAGGGATGGTATTGGCAGTGGTTGGAATTCTTGGTCATTTCAGGTGATGCAGCCATTTTTTTTTTCATTAATACAGTTGCCTTAGTGGAATTTTTCTGGCCGATTCAATTGGAATGCATGCTTTTCAGACACGGTTGTTAAACTATAATTTCAATGTAACCAAATACCACTCTTTTTGGTGAACGACCGATATCATGCTTAAATGGTTCTGATGTGAGACGTTGTTGTTCTTCATCCCTCAAAATATCAACTTCCTGTACTTCATTCCTCAGGCTATACTACTGCATTGATCACTCGCATCGATCCCACTCCATCGATCACCTAGGTTAGTCACTAGGACAAATGCCTCAAAAGCCTCAAATGAAATATGCATAGAAATTTCTATTCTCGAACTTCATAAGCCTCTTGCTGTTGTTATGATTCTCATGATTTATTGTTCACCATACATGTCTACAGAGTTGGGTTGTTTGAATTCGTTACAATGGTCCTTCTACACGAATGCATACACGATGCCTAACTCCTGGTTGGTTATGACAGCTTTGATCCACATACAGGACTCCTGACAGGCGGCAATGACATGAATCTTAATCTCTTTTTGCGCTGGTTCGGCCGTTGCTCTGACCAACAACTCTATACGGCTGTTCGCTTTTCAGGTATGATGATTTCAATTTTCTTCACCTTCTAAATGTTTGGGTGGCGCGAAGTTGTTCAGAGGTACACTGAGAGTTTGTTCTATTGATTTTTGTTTTTTGTTTTTTATTTGGCTCTTAAGGTTTTTTTTTTGGTAATCTGTGGATCCGAATTTAGTGTACTCCGGAATGTGCAATGCGATTTATGTGTGTGCAGGTCCCATCCTGTGGATTCTGTTTTGGGCTTCGATACCTCATGGCTGGCTGGTACAAGTGAAAGCTAGTTTGGAATCTTGATTGTCACTTGTCAGAACTAGCTTGTAAACAGAGATTCGTACAGTAAAGCATCCCTCAAAAGCTTAATCAACTTCAAAGGGTTTTCAACAATATTAAAAATAGTTCGGAATGTTTCGTTAATTAGAACCCATATTAATTCTGCATACGCTGGGAAAATTAGAATGTCCAACGAGATCTTTAGCTTGGAATGTTTTGCTGATCGGAAGCCTTTAATCGAAGTTTCAGTGGTGGGTTCTCCCTATTGTTTTCTTTGATCTTGCTGCACACAATTTGTGTTGTTGTCTACCAAACGCTCTTTCAAGTGGGTATCATGCATTTACTAGCTATGCAGATCTGGTTAGACACAATCCTTGGACTTTAACCGTGTATTGTGACACATGTTAATAATGACCGTGTATGATACTATTTCCATATCTCCTCAACAAGTGAACTACGTTTGATCTCTGGTTGTTGTTGTAATGGGTAACTACAAGATCACACAACAAGGTTTAAGGTGAAAAAAATTTATTCGCGAAGAAACCCACACCAATGACACATGAAGCAGCAGGAACAAGAAAAGCAGGGTTGAAGTAGGTTGCTTCGTTTAGCAATTCCAGTCAACGCTTCCCAAGTAATGTTATTTTGTGGTTGATTTATCAGATCAATCAGCTTGAACGTACCTCTAATACTCATGCTTGGATGTAATGCAAGTCTATGCAGATGAAAAAGCCGGCTTAAAAGGAAAGTGCTGGGGCCCCTTTCTCACAACAGTTTCGATAAAAGTGTTCCTCATTCTGCACCATTGGTTGATGTGATATTTCCTACTCGAATATGCCTTCAGCTCCCAACATTCAACAATAGTCTCGCGCGGCACACACATTACATAACCGGTCTTTTTTCAAAACTGTGCATCATCAAAAAGGCGCATTGCAAATCCAGTTCAAAAACCATGCAAGGAAGTCAAATTGTGGTCGCTACCACCAAGGCAAGTTTCAAACATACTTAATGATGCCTGAGTTTTGAATGAGCCTTGAGAATGTGTCAAATCTGTCAGAGGGTGGCTCAGGATCACAGGATTTGATGTTGCTCTTGCCTTTGTTCTTTTTTATCTTCTTCTTCTCCTCTAATTTGAATCCTTATTTCCATTTATGGTGGTGCATTTATCACTTGCAAAGACTGAGTTTGAATCCAACTTCCAAAAAAAAAGTACACAGATGGCAGGAGTATGGATAACACCCCAAATACCTGAATAGCAGACAAGTTAAAAGAGGGAGAATGTGAAGAAATATCCACTGACTGATTGGCATTCCCTTTTGCTGTACATAACATTTGTGTGTCTCACACCTACTTCACTGCATCATTCTCTCTAAGCAATGATTATATGCGTTTTTAATTTTTTAATTTTTAAAATTTTATTACACCTCTGTATAGCTACAAAATAACTATTTCATCTTTTTTTTAATTTCTGTACTAAAACATGATGGTGAAAAAGTTCATGAAGTTATTGCTGTTGTTGTTACTGTCATCATATCATTCATAGAACATCTAATCCATCTAGTTGTACATGCAACTTGAACAAGAAAAATCTCAATCCATTTACAATGTGAGTTTTTAAACAAAGAATTTAAATTCAAAAAAATATGTAAACACAATGTAAGGTATGGGTAGCAGTAGCAGAACAAGGCTTGTAAAAATCAACACCTATTGTTGTTTGTTAACAATCCTGTTGTGTTCTATGCCTACTTTGATACATAAATAAAATCAACAATTATTTTTATAAAAAAATCAATTTAAAAAAATTATGTATATGTTATTATGCTTCAAATGTGGAATAAGGTGTAGAATTTACTGAAGCCTTTGATTCTTTTTACAGAAATACTTGCAATTGTAAAGATATAATTGAAATAAATTAAAATTTCAATACAATATTAATAATTCATTATCCTCAGATACATACAAATGTTTTTCTTTATTAAAAAAATCCAACTCCATGGACCCAATAATATGCATACACATTCATTTTGTCATTTTAATTTATTTTTAAAGATGTACTTTTGGTATTGAAACTATACATATTATTTCAAACTAGTACATAAAAAAACATAATCAGAAAATTAAATTTCTTTTAAATTTCATGCAATTTAAAGATTCTTCCAGTGATGATGATGAAAAAGTTATTAGTAAATATGATACTTAAGTTTAATTGGAATAGATCACAGCATAAAACTACATATATATATATATATATACATTCATTCATGTACAATTAATACAAGTTTCTTTTATAACAAGTCACAAAATATAATAACACAAATCGTTCAAACTTTTGATGTCTTGTCACTGATATTTGATGGGTCCATTTCACATTATTTTTATTAACAAGCTTAACAACAACAAAAAAAAAAAAAAAAAAAAAAAAAAATTACTTTGTCAAAATATTTTCCCAAAAGTTTTTGTCCAATATTTTAAGCAATAAAAACTATCTTAAAACTCTTCCAATCAATTCAAGTTTAGAACTGAATAATAATATTAGAACCATACATTTCTATTATATTTTTTCAAGAAACATTAAATTTTGAATTTAATTATTAAATTCTATCATCATTAATGTAATAAAAAATATATCTAAAAAAAATTGTAAGGAAATATATATATATATATATATATAACTAAATCCAAAGATTATTCAAAATTAGAAGTTGAAACTTGCATAGTTAGTTATATAGCTATGTATACAGATGCATGGTAACTCTCTTCCACTGTCTAAACCAAAGTTTCAAAACCATGGGTTTATTAAATGCTATTTTTATTTTATTATATTTTAAAAATGTTGGTGGGGCATTAAGAGAGTGAGTTGGTGTTAGTGGTGCTTTTTTTTTGAGCTTTGGGAACCAAGAAAGAGAGGCCACTTTGCACAAGTTTCCACACAATGGACCCATTTTGCAAACATCATGTGGGAACAACAAACAACAACAACATTGTACCCACCACACTTGTTTCTTTGTCTTCCTATATCTTTCTCTTTCTCTATTGGTCTATTTACTTGCTCATTTATTTATTTATTTGTTTGCTTTCAAAAACAGTATGATGGCCACATGGATACAAACCCCTCAGACAGACATTGAAACTCCCTGCCATTATTTTGAAATTTGAATGCTACATTATGGTGATTCATTAGTGGTTTTATTATTAGGGAGTAAAGCACATGGCCACTTAAAAAAGGCACCTCCAATTGTATGGCTGCACCGATTCGGGCTGACCTGGGCAGCCAACAAGGATGGCGCTGCCCAGAGAAAAAAGCACCACTACCCGCTACACTCCACCAAGCCACTCTGCAGTTTTCTATGTCCAGTTTCGCTATTGGCTTCGGTCGTCTCTGCAGTACTGCGAAAAATGTCGGCCTTGCCCGGACTCGGCTGTCCAATGCGCTTCAGCTGGGGGTATCTGGCCAGGAGGGCAGGTCAGCCTCGGAACCGAACTAGTGCTATGCGTAGAAGTTAGCACATGCTATGTCTAGGTTCGTGAGAGGCTCGGACCGAAGATGAGGCCGTCTTTGCGAGCCAAACAAAAAACAAAGCCCTAATTTGGAAACGCGAGCTTCTCGCTATTGTGGCATCGAGCTTTTTCGTCCTGGATTTGCGTACGCACGTACTTTGAGAGAGAAAAAAGCTCCCCGTGTTCTGCTCGAGTGGTGCGGGCAGTTACAAATTTTTTCTAATTGGTATGTGGCGAGCATCGCCTGACTGGTTCTTCCAGTCCAAGCTCGTTCGAACCAGCAAGGCTTAAATAAGTCTCCGAAAGTTTCAGCAGGTGAATTTGTGGGCGCTGACATCGATGCATTTCTTCTCTTTTGTGTCCTATCACCACCTAATTCTGGTGCCGAAGGAAATATAACTCAAATTTCAAGTCGTTCCGAATGATGTACCTTTTTCCATTCTAATTTTGCAAAGGATTCTCGTCTCCTAATTATTCCAAGTGACTGGGTGTGGAGGGGAAGTGTGAGAGCGTTTCCATGGTATAGTTTCTTTGTCTTATTGTAAATTTCTCAAGCATCTGGATCGTTGTTGTTAGTGGCGGGCATTCATTACGTTGCGTATTCGGCACCTCATCTTCGACTGGAACCATACTCATCAAGAAAACACACTAAAAGTTTTCTGTTCTGTTTTCATTTCCGTTGAAAAATAGTGGTCGTGGTAACTACCAGAATTGGCCAGGATCTCCCAAACCTGTTTGTTCTGTTTACTTTTGATGAAACAAAAAAATAAAATAAAACTGTATGGTCTTGAAACGGTCGGGCAACATATACTGCAAAAGATCACCACCGAAATATCACTGTTGGATTTATTTCAGAATTGGAACAACAGCTGAGAGTGGAGTTGCAAGAAGAGACAAGACGGCTCTAATGAGAGAGGAAAGCCAAGGTCAAGGTAGGCTTGTGGTGCAGAATAGAGAGAAGAAAGCCTGAGAGAGAAATTGAGAGGGATCCAGAATAGGAGAGCAATAAAAATAGCAGAGGACAGGGAGGGACAAGAACCAGACTTGGATGGAAAAAGAGCTTAGAAATCAGCCGGAATTGTGCATCCCATGTGCTCTCCAGCGTCAGAGCCCCAACTCCCCAAGTCAATGATTCACATACAACCATATTTAGCTTCACCTCTCGAATCAAGTTGCTGCAAAACCCTAATTTCTAAATTGCCCAAGTGAGTGCAGCAATTATTTACTACTTAGTCGGATTCCTTATAACCTGCCCTAAAATCAGCGGTTGTAAGCATGAATTCATAAATCAGATTTATGTAAAATCTGCCCAACTCTCTCTCGCCCTTCTACTTCTTTTGTTAGGGTTTTCAAAACTAAACGAAATGTCCCGTGACATTAACTCTTTTCTTGTTATGGATTCTTCATTTGAGATCAGTAATTGGCCCCCTCCGTTTTTCTTATTCTTTACTCTTTTTTGTCTTTGTTGATTTTGTTTTATTTTTCCCCTCTTATTCTTCTTTTGCAGGTCAGAATAAACAGTCTTCGGTTGAAATGCTGAACCATGGTAAGTCAAAATGTCATAATCAATTCATGATCTTGACCCGCAACAGGAGTGACTCAGATCACTGCTGGCCCTTGGCCAGCAGGGGTCCCATGACACAAGCTGGCATGAAATCTCAGCACCTCCTTCGAAGTGAAGCTCTGCAACATAGCACATGAAGCAGGTCTGGAGACACAGGACCCATGTCCTGTGATGGAAGAGCTTGAGCTTGAGCCAAGAAAGAGCACACTGCTTCTGTGTCCATCCACCTACCCACGGGGACACTTCCTGCCCATTTGGCAAGTGCGTGAGGTCACTGAAGCCAAGCAAATCATTGGGGGCCCTTGGGCTGCACCACCAGAGCATATAGTTGTGAGTTATTGGCTGAGGGCGAAGGACACCGAGGACAGCTGAAAATTCATGGAAGTCCAAGTCCCGACATTGGCGGAATCGTTCGTTCCTGTGCGTTGCCGGCCACATTAACGATGAGTGGATCGATGGAGAGAGTTCAGCGTTTGCTGCTAGCAGAGCTGAAACTGACAAGTCCTGACTTCACATCCATGTGGGTGTCGGGTCTGCAGGTGAAGAAGACAGAACCTGAAACAGCTTCATGTGGTTCTTGTCAGGTGGGAGCAATTCGAGTTCATGATGCGCATGGAATTTTATAATGTTGTGAAGGATCAGAGTAGTCTGGGCCAAGTTGAGGGAGTGAGAGGGCGTCAGAGAAGAGAGAGATAGAGCGAGAGACATACATACACACAGCCACGCTGACGCACACAGACACACAGGCTTGTCAGGAGTATTTCTGTGGGTAGGGAGTGCAAAATCACGGGCTGTTCGCCAAGCTCACATACTGTCAGACACCCATCAGTGGAGCTGGCAGGCAAGTACTTTGCCATTGTTGATGGAGCTAGACAAACAGCCATGCAGTGCAAAGAAAGGGAATAATGATGAGCACACCGGAGCTGATGTTAAACGGGGAAACAATTAATGAGAAAAAATTAGAAAACCATGTCACATCCTTCCACGGGAACATGACAAACTTCGAATTCCTTCTCTGAGTGTCTCCTACTGGAAACTCTGTCGAATGCATGCTGCGAAGTGATTGCAGGCTTGGTGTCAGACAGAACTCAGATGCTTTTTCCAGGATTTGAATTCAACTTTGAAGAGGTTCAGAACAAGACTTGGTTCAGGTTGCTCACTTTATGGTCCGAGATTCAAATAGATAATCAGGTGCTTACGCAATCCAGCAATTTTATTCTTTCGCAAGCGCCAGACATATTTGTTTTATTCAAACAAGGTGAGAAAATCACAAGACATCTCAACTTGCTGAAAGATAACTTCTCGATGTATTCAAAACTGATATTCAGAAATGTTCAATCCATAACTTATGAACAATGAGCCTGGAGCGTCATGAATCTCTTTGCTCCGGCCGACAGGTGAATTATGTGCTCCACCAACCTCTGCAAGAAAATTGCTACGTGATGAAGAAACACATCGAGTTTGTTTAAAAAGTAAGTGTAATAATAATTTAACCATCACACGGGAATTCTCGAAACATATCCATACTATCCTTTCTCCTGACTGTTTGTTTTTTGGATTCAAAGGCACCCAAGGTTATCCGACTCCAGAATACCTTTCTCAGGTAGGTATATCCAGAAAGACATGACACCGCCAAGTCTCAACAACTTTACCTTCATTAACACCCTGGCTTTCTCCACCATGATTTCTCTTTCCTTTTCCCCCTATCTCAAATTATTATTATTGTTTTTATCTTTTTTCCTTTTACCCAATTCCTCCAGATTTGCGGACTTTCTGCAAACAAGGGCAAGGATGAATCCTCCATCAAGGGCTGCCTCCCTAGTGGTCAATTGAAGTGGGGGGAAGAATCCTGGCAGGTTGAGCATTAAGAGAGCAGGGCATCTCCTGCAATTCTCATACAATGGACTAGTTGGAGACTGGCCAAGGGTAGAACCTGTAACTTATTGTATATGTATTTAATACATTTGATACAAGTAATAAAATGTATTGTTTAATTTATAATAGAAAATTTTAATAGAAAATGTTAATTTATTCAAAATTAATTAATAAAGTTGTGTAAAATTTTAATTTAAACATAAGTGTGCAAAGTTATATTTAATAATACATATAGTGTAATTATGGTGTAATTGAAATACTTTATATAATTTAGCATGTTTATTAATGTGTGCATCAATATTCCATCCTATACTCAAAAAGTGTTTTGGAATAAATAGCTTTTATTCTATTCTCAAGGCTCTATTTAATCAAATTGGTCTTTTAATCTTCTACAATAAAATTTGCTTTGTTATACTAGAAATGTATTCCTACTTTTTGATTCTTTATTTATATATATATATATATATATATATATATATTATACAACAATTATTTAAGGCATAAGATATGGAATCTTCTATTATGCCCTTTGTATGTGTGTTTTCTTTTAATTGTTTGATTTTAATGTTACTTGTATTATCATTGATATCATTTCCAAAGTTACTAATGGCTTTTGGTATTACATACAAAATTATGGCCTCTAAACCTCAATATTATATATCATAGTATATTTTATAATATTTTAATATTGAAATCATATAATTACTTATAAAAGAATTTTTATTTATATTATGCACCTTTCTTTGTCATCTTTTTATTAAATCAAGTATGATTCAAAAAATTGATTTAATTAAAAAAATAGAATATTTTTAGTCCTGTTATTAGATTATATTTTTTAAAAAAATTTATTAAAAATCCACTTAGAATTCTACTTTTTATATAACATACTATATATTTTGTAAAGCTTAAAAAATATATTTGAAACTATCTTACTTCTTGGAATTTATATATTTATATATTTATTTAGGCGAAATATTATCAAATTTATAAATTAATTAATTTGATAGAATAATCTTTTATATATACTCCTTTAGAATTTTTATGAAATAATTATTGTAAAAATCTATTATTTTAATCTATTACTTTAATCTTAATGTCATTAAAGTCTAATTTAATTATCTTTAAATTAATAGAAGCATAAGATAAGATAAGTAATATATTAATTATCTAACTTTAATTATTGAACTATAAAAAATATATAATATATTTAAAAAAAAAAAAAAACAAACAAACAAACAAACAAACAAACAAACAAATAAATAAAAGTCCAAAATATTAAAAAAAATATTTTAAAATCTAATTCATTAAAAAATTAATAGAAAATTTTACATATTTTGTTGAAAAATATGGGTATATATATATATATATATATATATGTATATATATATTATTAATAGATAAATGATAACTAATTTAATACATATATTTTTTTGTTAAAAATATTAATATTAAGATTTTTATATATAATTATATCAAATTAAAATTAGATTAATTAGCATATGGTACTTAAATTTTTATTTTATTTTTATACTATTATATCTTTTAAGTTATTATATTTATTAGAAAATTTGCAAAAGTATGCATTAGAAATAATAACACATATGCACACACACACACACACACATATATATATATATATATATATAATTGTACTTTAAAAACCACTAAAGTTATAACAATCTTATCAAGAGGCTGTTTATAATAGCCAATAGCCACAATCTAATGATACAAATAAATTAGAAAATAAAGTACCAATAACAATATCGTACATAAAGACTTGACAAGGCAACAATGAAGAAATAATAACCATAAAATTAGAGCAACTAGGATGCTTGGGAGGTGTGAATAAAAGATAAGAGCAAATAATAGGATCTAGAGCAATAAAGTGCAAAAATGATTTAAAAAAAACAACCATAGGACAAATGGAGACAACAAAAATTAGAACTAATAAGAGACAAACATGGGCAAAGACAACAAGCAATGGCAAAAGACAATGGATAAGCAAAGCCATGTATATAATTATTTTTAAAAACTTATATTTTTGCTAAATCCTTATCTATTTTATATTTTTATAGAAATTAAATAATAGTGCAAGTGAGACTATTTTTTGATATCATATGAATGAAATTTCTAGAGAGAGTATCTATCTACTTATTATTTTCTATAGCAAATATTATAATAGATTTTTATTAATTTGATTAGCATTGTATATTATATTATTGAAATTCCAAAATATTAATGCATTGGATAGAAATCAAGAAGAATACTTATTTTCTATTTTTATTATTTCTAATACTCTTTTAAAAAAAAAAAAAAAACAAGTCATGCAGTATATGTTATAGTAGATTACTCAAAGTGATTCTTTTATATTTATTCTTATAAATTAAAGTGAAGACAAAAGATAGTGCTTAAGGTAGAATTTTACCAAAGACTTAAATGGTATCTATTAATTTATTTTTATTAAAAATACTCTCTGTTTTTATTTCATTTGTTCTAATTTTGGAGCTCTAAAAAGAAAAAGATTTTGTGTCATCTATTACATATTACCTGACATAGTTGAACAAGGATCTAAAATCTATTTTACATAGATATTGCAAAGATCCACCTTCAAAGGTAGTGCATCTTTATTGATTGGAGTTGCCCTTATAATGTGCCAACTTGAGTGGAAAAATAAAATAAAAAATAAAAAATAAAATAAAAACATCATTCTACTTAAATGGCAAGAATGGCACCAAAATTTGACTTATGACTTTGTCTAGATGAATTATCTAAATAGCATATTTTGGTGACACTTTACTTTTAAAAGTTGGTTGAATCTTCTGGTATTGCAAATGTAAATTAAAATAGTTTAAAATAGTTTGAATTGCAATAAAGTATTTTAGTACCAAAACAAAAAGTAGAATATAAAAATCAAACTTACTATATATATATATATATATATATATTATAATTTTTTTCATTTCAAATTGTGACTATTTTTCTATGAAAACTATATGTTGAGAATATTCCAATTATTTGATGCATTTGATTATAAACAAAAAAATAAAAAATAAAAAAATATCAAATGCTTCTTTAATTTTTAATTTTAATTTTATTCACTTTGTTCATAACCATGATTTGTCAAAGTTAATTAGATTGTGTTGTGTTTTACTGTTTTGAGCAACTAACACATGTTTGAAAGGTAACATACACATATAATGTAATTATATAATAAGACAAATTTTAATATTCCAAATAAAAGTTGGATTAAAAAATCATACTAATGAATTAGTTTGTTCAAACAAGTTATATAAAATTTGAGAAATTTAAAACCTGCATCGGCCGCATATTCCATAACCGTAGAAATTCAACATTGTTTGTTTTGTTTCTAAATGTTCCTAGTGAATTGCTTGGTACTCACAAACTATCAAATAAAAATACCATTCATTCATTATTTATACATACATACACACACACACAGTGACTGACTGACTGTGCAAACTTCATGTTTCAACCCACATTAATTGTTGATTGTAAATTCAAATTCTATCTCGGGCGTTGCTCCTTGCGCAGCACCGAATTTGCTTTGAGAAGCCTCTTTCTTTCATCTACGATTCAAACACAACTCCGGCTTCCGAATCGTATGATACGCACACACACGAACCCGAATGCTGAAGGAATTTGAGGGTTGCTCGATCCTAACATCGACACAACCTCGTCGATTGCTTGATTGCTTGATTGCTAAGCACAATCAAGCAATCAAGCAATCAAGCAATCAAGCACAATCAAGCAATCCTCTCGCCCGCCGCAGATCTACGTAGTTTCGAACTGATTGCAAGCCCATGCATTACTAGGGCTGAGAGCGAGAATATGTGTTACAAATTCCCCAGCACGCGCAGACCCTACGTTCATGGCCTCCTATCGCTGCGAAGCGCACCATAATCGAACGTAGAACCTAGACCTAATCACTCTACCCCTTTCCAAGATTTCGGACTCCTACGACATCATGATCACCGATTCAGAATCCGAAGCCTCTCCAACTGGATCCCTTATCCTCACGGGACCACCCTCCAGCGCTCTCTCTGCACGGGATCTCGATTTCACATGCTCGTACCCCGACAAAACTCTGAAATCCTAATTCTGAAGCCCTAACTCTGCGTCCACCCCCACTTGTGGTGATCCCTGGCGTGACCAGGGTCAAGGGACAGATTAATTTGACCACAATAGCTGACCTCGGTGCATTGTTCCTGCACTTTTCCTCTGCCGCGGGGATTGGCAGAAGATTAGGCGAGCATATTCATGGCACTTATATTATCTCAGGGTCCTCATATTGCTCACACAACTTGACCATGAAATTGGGTCTCATTTTTGATAGGTTAGTGATCAGAATATACTGCCGCGGAGGCAATCCTAACATTCTTAAGGGCCAATGGATCCCTCGGTTTCATTCCATCTTGCCCAGATTAGTCGCCCCTGTAGGATTCTACCCATGTGCTGCATTAAAAGCCCTACCAGAGGTCGGCCTTAGATTTTGTCACTGCTGCTACTCTCGCATGTGTTTCAGGGCCTGCCGTTTACTAATTCCTGCGGTTTGAAGGTGCCAGGGGCTTCGGCATTTCTGAATATAGTTGAGTGGAGAGATTATAATAAGGAATCGCACCTTTGAATCTTCTGTGCATAGTATCTATTTTACTTGTGCACTTCATCCTTTTCTGCAGATTCAATCATCGACTCCTCTCATTTGGTCGCTTGCAAAGTTGGACTCATTGAACAGATTGGATGCGACGGTGGCTGGTTTTAGGGTTTCCGGCAGTGATGGAGCCAATTGAGGCTTCTGAAGCGAGCAGCCATTTTCAAGCCCGAGATCTGAGCCTGTACCCAATGCTCATGCAATTTGCAAAATCACCGTCAACTTGGATCTCAATTGAAAACAGCCTTGTTGTCAATCTATATGCCTGCACACTGACTGAACTCAAAACCTTGGAGTTTTCTCATGAGTTGTGTGTCATTTTGTGAATGCATTGGTTTTTAATATGACATGAAACTTTCTGATTTTTTGGAAATGACGTGTGAAGCATATTGGTAAATTTTATGGAATTAAAAATATCATTACAACATGATTTCAACGTGAAAATGAACAACATGGTTCATTTACTGCAACTCCTTCAACAAAATACATATAAACTACTTAATTTGATAACAAGATTTGCTTTCCTAAGATCTGAAATTAAATATTTATCTATAAATATATAAATAAGTAAATAATCATTATTTGTGATTATTTCTTAACCAGATAGACTTTATTCCAAAAACTATTTTAAAACCAAGTATCATTAAGACTTGTATATTCATGATATAATTATTAGAATTCATATTATTCAATAATGGATTTAATTGGAATGAAATCCCAAGTTCACTGCATAGCAAAAATGGATGTATTTGCTCCAAAACAAAACTGTAATTAATATATATATATATATATATATATATATATGTATGTATATATTTCTAAACATGATGAGTGGAGTTGTATCCCATTTTCTCACTTCACCACCCAAAGGAAAAGCCAGTTAAAGGCTTCATTATCCACAATGATAATGATGATACAAATTTGTACATTCTTTATTCATTCTTTAGCATATGAATACGCCATTTCAAGTAAAGGCGAGGTATTGCATTTCTGCACTGTATGTACTGACAAAGTATAATATACTGGAAAGCTGTTTGTTACAGGATGAGACAGAAGGACTTTTTACTTTTGAGTTCCTTAAATGAGGTTTCAAAAAGTCACCCCAGCAAAGCATTATCTGCTCCATCAATGAGGGAGGACAGGCATGGGACAATCTGCTGTTCTGTGCATGGTCATCTTTCACCACATATTTTTGTGGAAATTGAAGAAATTAAAAATTTGAAGAGTATTTGTGGTAGAAGCATTGACTGGAATACATTGTGCATTTGATGGCTACTGATTGTAATATGATCAAAACCCAAAACTGCATTTATTTATTTATTTATGTACGTACATTCCTACTTGTATATGCAGACATAAATATGAGTGTAAGAATGTAAAGGCTATAAAAATAAAATGAATATGAAATATGCCAATTTTTGTCCATATCTGCATGAAGGACAATGATTTTTGCACATCATAATGACACATAAAAAAATCCTCTATTTTTTAAAAAGAAATTATCTACTTGTTCTTATTATATAAATTATGTGAAAATTGGCATGAAACCTTAGCAACTATCACATCATTAACTCTATACATGCCACACAATTCCATAATTGATGTTAACCCAATGTCTTCAATTTCATGAGTTTTATTCACCACACTATGAAATATCACTTTCCAAATACTCAAAGTTATTCCACTCAAAACTAAAAGCAATATTTAATTTAGATATAATATCATGTGATGAGATCATTGTATGCCCCAATTTCAATTGGTAATGCAACCATCTTATCATTCTCCATCCACAATGACATGGCAACAATTAATGATGTTGTGATCACCTATGTTGTAATAGTAGCAAGGTGGGGACTTTTCCTTATCAACACCATTTTTTTTTAATTAATCAAGACTTTAAATGTTTTAATATAAGCCTATCTGTTCCATTAGCTTGCAAATATACAAAAACCATTGACATTGATGCTCCAAACATTAGCTATGATACTATGTGGTTTTATTTGCTTTCTTTATGCTAATCCATAGAAGTGAGAAAACATAATCAACAGTGGCAAATGGATTTGATAACAATCAGTTATTCCTTTTGAATCTTTTAAAATCTTAATTCATATTTTGCATTTAGATTTAATGTTACAACACAATACTTTGTAAAATCTTGATATCTAAAGACTGATAATTGTCAAGTTGGGATTTAAGTTGCTTCTACCAAATTAATGCATTAAGACATCAATCAACCACTTTTCATAGAAGAACCAAATTAGTTAACATTGTGATCCTCATAAAAATTTCATTAAAACCATTTTATAATTGAAAATATTGATTATGTTCACCAAAATTAGCCAAATTTATAATTATAAAATGGACATGCCTCTTTTACATGGCTTAAATTGAAGTAGGTCCAAAAATCACCAACTACATCCAATAATGAGTATAGAAATGTTATGATTTATGGGCACTAAATGTGATAGAAAATTGAGCTGCAAATTTGATGGGCAACATTTATGAAGAGTGCATATATTGACATAAAAAAAATTAGAGAGCAAGTGCAAATCTCATGATTAAGATCTGCAACAACATATATATATATATATATATATATAAACTTGTATCACAATTTTCGAGGGATCTTGAGGAATGATTTGTATGAATTTTAGTATTCTTTTCTTAGAATGAGGATCATGTCAAATATCTGATTTGATGCATACACAAAACGAAAAATTCAGAGTGCATGAAAATTTTAATTTCAATTAACTTTTTTGACCCTAAATATGTATTTCAAAAAAAAGACCTTGTGGAACCCAACAGTCATCAACAAGTAATGTTTCTTTGTTTTACTTTGTTCTTTTGTTTTCCTTTGCTGACCAATGGCCAAAAATAAATGAAGAAAGAAAAAGTGCACGACCAGAGATGCTGAGCTGTTAGCTATAAATTAGAGTGGGTACAAAACACTAAATATAAATCAAGCACATGGCTCTCAACAGGGGCTGGTTAAACAACCCATGTTGAACTTTGAGGGGAGGCCTTTCCCAAAACAGTCCTCCCCACACCAGCTCCATCCCTAACATTGCTTGTGTGCTTGTGTGCTTGTGTGCTGTGCTTACTACTTTCAGAGTGCTTGTGTGCTGTGCTTACTACTTTCAGAGTGCTTGTGTGCAAGTGTGATTTTGGCTTCAACTCAGAGTCCAATCAGTGAAAGCTAGTGTTTGTGTGCTTTACTTCACACATTTTTGAAGCACACAAGTGATCTCTAGGATGGAGCTGAATGATGGGTTATGAAGCTGGCCAGGAGGATGAACATTTGGGGATGGGTAAAAACTGGCAGATCTCCCCACAAAGTTCATGGGGGATATTTAACCAGTCCTGCTCTCAACCTGGCCTCCTAGAAACCAGTCTTCCCGGGCCATAAATGTGCCCTTGCACATGGTTCCACAAACCTAATATCGATCAACTACTTATTGCAAAGCCTCAACTAAATTTGACAAATTCTTCCCCGCCAGCCCAGGCTCTTTTACAAAAAGAATTGTTGGTCCCAACAGTGTAGCAATGATGGCCCAATTTCAAAACTTCCCTCTCCTCTTGAAAAACTTGTCTTATCCAGGGGACCAGGTAAAAGAGATTAATGTAGCATCTTCTCCTTTTCCTTTTCCTTTAAAGAAAGAGCCCCTTTGTGAAAAAGAAAGACTCAAGCAGAAGCACAAGTGAGGAATGGAAGAAAGAAAGAAAGCAAGAGCTCCATGGGCTGACTGAAAAAAACCCACTCAAAGCAGAAACACACGCATACACACATGGAAAACAACTGATCCAGTTCTAGCTTGCCACGTAGGATGTCAATCCCAGCCCAAAGAGGGGAAATGGTCGACGTGGCAGGGAGGAGTCAGCAGGGCCGACAGCAAGCGTCGAGGGGAGTGGCAGACCGTGAGAAGGAGATAAGGAGCGACTAGCCTGCCGAGGGAGGCAACGGCGCAAGCAGTAAAATCGGAGTAGGGGATTGCCGAGAGCAAATCACAAGGCGCATCGAAAAAGAAGGAAGATATTACAGCAGATATTTGCCACACTCTCAGAGGAAGCCGGGTCGGCGATGGATTAGCCAGAGACGTGTAATTTTCCGTTTTTTACTCATTTTTATAGTTATCTTCTTTCGTTGCGCTGGTGAAGAGGCGCGTCGCAGCGGCGATGGAAGGGACGCCCGAACCAGTTGGGAGAGGATTGGAGGCAGGTGAGTGGAGCGGAGCCAAAAGGGCAGGCGGAAAAGAGCAAGCGAGGGAGCGGCGCAACACACGGGTTGCCTGCGATTGCAGAATCGACGCAGAGAGCCACCACCTGCTGGGCCCCGCAGACAAAGCCCTGGAGTTCGCATTGAATGGAATGAGGATAATATTACTATTCAATTCGAAAAGAGCAGCAGCGAGTAAGATAGGGTAGGATAGGGAGCTACAGTCTCTCGAACAGACTCGGATTGCTGGCGGATGATACATAAGCCGCGCTTGGCTCTGCACTCTGGTGGTCGTGCCCGTCGTTAGCTCTCCTTCACTCTTCGCCTGCAGCAACAGCCCAACACAACCCCAACCCAACCCAGAAACGTAACACTCTGTGGTGTTTCGAGTAGTTTATGTTAAGTTTTCTGAAAATTTGTTTAGTCCCCTACCTATCAATCCCTTTGAGTACAGGATTCGTGAGAGCGTGTGTGTGTGTGTGTGTGTGTGTGTGTGTATGTGGGATTCTAGTTTGTTGCTCGTTCGGAGCACATGTCTGCGTAGAGTGGAGCTCCTAGATCTCCACACTTTAGTACTGTGAGGAGATTGAATCGCGCAGCAATGGCAGGTGCCATGGCCGGCTGCGGTGCAGTGGTGAGGTCGTGGATTCGCGGCAACCTGATTGGCGCGGGAGCGTTCGGGAAGGTGAACCTGGCGGTGAACCGGGAGGACGGGGAGGTGTTCGCCGTGAAGTCTGTGCGCGTGGAGGAGGGCAGCGGGGACGCAGGGGCGCATGTGTCGCTGCAGGCGCTGGAGAACGAGATTGAGATTCTGCAGAGCCTGGAGTCGAAATTCGTGGTGCGGTGTTTGGGGAGCGATTGGACGGAGGAGGGCGGGAAGTTGATGCGCAACGCGTACCTGGAGTACATGCCGGAGGGGTGCCTGACGGACTTCGTTCGGCAGTTTGCGGGCGCGGGGGGCGAGCCGCTGGACGAGCATCTGATTCGGACGTACACGCGGAGCATTGTGGAGGGGGTGGATTACTTGCACAGGCAGGGGATCGTGCACTGCGACATCAAGGGGAAGAACATTCTGGTGGGGAATGGGAGCGTGAAGCTGACGGATTTTGGGTCGGCGAAGCGGGTGGGCGCGGAGGGGAGGGTGAGTGGGAGCGGGAGTGGGGCGTCGCTGGGGCGGCTGAACGGGACGCCGCTGTGGATGGCACCGGAGGTGGTGCGGCAGGACGAGCAGGGATTGGCGTCGGACATATGGTCGCTGGGGTGCACGGTGGTGGAGATGGCGACGGGGAAAGCGCCGTGGAGCGATCTGGCGAACCCGTTCGTGGCGATGTTTCAGATTGGGTGCACGGAGGAGATTCCGGCGGTGCCGGCGAGCCTGAGCTTGGAGGCGCAGGACTTTTTGAAGCGATGCTTCGAGAGGGATCCGCGGAAGCGATGGACGAGCGGGGAGCTTCTGGAGCATCCGTTTTTGACGACGCGACATGTGGCGAAGAAGAAGGTGGAGGTGAGGGAGGCGGAGCGGAGGGGGTGTGGTGGGAGCTTGGTGGAGGTGGTGAAGGAGTCGGTGCCAATTCTGCGGATGCCGTCGTTTTTGAAGCGGGGGCTGGTGACGGAGGGGAAGGTGGAGGAGTCGGTGGGGAGTGGGGGGTATTCGAGCTCGCCATTCGCGATGCCGATGGAGGGGGAGTGGATCGTGGTGCGATCGCCGGCGGAGTCACCGCGGTCAGGTGGTCCTGCGCGGAGTCAATGTTTGGTGTCGACTGCTTCCTCAGAATTAGAGGTGCACACAGAATTTAACAATGACGAAAGTGTAGAAGAAGCATTGGGTTTCGATAAGGAAATCGAGGCAGCGACGGCGTTTTTTGTAAAAGAGCAAATGAGTTCGTCTAGCAGGAGTGACTTTTATTCGGAGCAGTGCATCACTAGCATTGATTCCGAGTCAGCAGTTGAAGATGTAATGTTTAGCACGGGGAGCGTTTGTACAAAAGAGGACTTTGAAGGGCACGATGGTGCTTGTTCCGAAAGGAATTTAGAATCCGGCGTGGATTTGCTGGGTGGTTACGTGAGCTTATCAGCTTTGCGACCTGCGAAGACGTCTGAGATGGAGTATTGTGGATTTTGTATGGATTTAAGGCCTTTGCAGTTGGAGTATTTGATTCGGTTACTGCAGTTGGACCGTTTTGGAATCTCCGGTTTGGAGATTTCTAGCTCCAGTTTAGGAGTTACAGTGTCCAAGTCACTGTTTTTTGTGCTCGGTTCGGATGGGACCGATGATCACGAGAGTAGAGAGTGGTTGGACGGGAGCAATGTAGTTACGAGTGATACGAATATGGGGAATCATCTTCCTTGGAAGTACTGTACAGTGTTACCACGATTTACTTGTAATAATATTTGGAAGACGTTGAGGGTACTCTTCTTGTCCACTATATGGGAATGTTTGTAAAGTGTATGTATACTTATTGGTAGGTGTGTTGGATTTTATGTTTGTTTTGTTTTTGATGTTTAAGTTCTTGTTGATTGTCATTACGGTTTTACGAATCCCTATCGAACTCCTGTGATAACTTTCTTTCTTTATTGTTTGCACTGATCCAGATGCTATCCCAGTCTCACTGCTTGAGTACCTTTGGTTTACTTTTATTTTTAACCAAAAATGTTAACACCTTGCCTCTAATCTCTACAGTTGTTGCTTTCAGAGGACGCGATCACTTTCTTCAGCTTCAATTCTGACGCGATAACATTACTTACGCTACTTATAGCTACGATGTTGCGAAGATTTAACGTCCAACATCTGCAGATGCCTTCCAAGTGAAGCAAATATTTCTCACAAGCTTGAATTCTTTTTCTTTATTTAATGTTTGAATGCACTTTACAAGATACACAATTAATCAACAAATATGACCCTTGCAGAGCGAGCCACACTGCGAACCGCAGACGTGCAAGCTTGCCCAAATCTAAGCCCATATACATTCTGTGGCAGGATGTAATAGATTGTTTGTTTCGTTCTTGGAATTAGTTAAGAAGATGCCCCAACTAGTTTAGCGGAAAATCTTCGAGGTGAGTTCGCAGTCCTGGGTCTAGACACAAGTGGATTGGCCTCTACTGGTAAGATGTAAGTCTAGGTGGAATATTCATCTTCCGAAGGAGTGCTTTATAGGGGGACTTTGGAGGAGTATCCAAATTGACTCACATCGGCACATGGCGTGGTCCCCTCGGGACTGTGATCCATAGAGAAGTGACGCCACCTGTGAGTCCACATCGCTTAGGTCGTTGGAGATGCGGTGAGTGAATATATTCCCTTTTGGATGAAGACAAGCTGCAGCGTCGCACTACGTAGGCCCTCCCACTCATTCGCCTTTCCACCTGTGGTACCACTAAGTTGGTGAATCTCACTGTATTCCAGTCTTCCCATTCGCTACGCTGGCCAGGGAGGCGGTTAAACTGCAGTGTCCTGCGATGACGCGCACCAATCAGGTCTCCCTGGGACCGGATGCCTCGCGGCCGCGGAAACTAGAGAGCAATGGCTTGCTGCCATGTTTGGTCCGTGCAGTCAATGGGAGTGCAGTCGCACATCGTGCTTGGCCCCGGCCTTGCATGCGGCAGGGCAATACCGCTTTGGCGTCGAACAAAAAGCTCCCTGCAAGTGCGGTGGATCCACATTCTCAGAATTTAAGCGACGAACTCGGATTTTACACCTGCAAAGTGCTGCTCGGAATTCAGCTGTCCAACGCACCGCAAATGGGGCAGCGCAAGGAAGAGTGGTCAAATCTGCTCTTTTTGTGTCCTTTCGAAGGCGACGATGGCTCCACAGCGATTTTGCGGGACCCTCGAAGGTCGCATCGGGTGAGGGTGGATGAGCAAAATCCTGGCCCCCGTTTGTGTTCATCAGCGTTCATTTATGGAGATACCTCGTGGACGAATTCAGAGTGTACGACTTCAATTCTGGGATCAAAAATTTCAAAACCAGCATGCCAATCGATTGAGACTCGCCATCCTTGTGATTTCATTAAACAACCCACATGCTTCCGCCCAGGCTAAAACGGGGGGAGGGATTCGAACACTCCAATGACCACAAGGATTGCACAAATTCAAATGCGATGCGGGGGAGGGGATGTGAAGGGAGAATCTGAAAGGCCTCTCGCGATGCTTCGCGCACGTGTTAAACTCGAGCGACCTTTTTGCCCGTTCCAGCACTGAATTCTTTCTATCCTCATCCTCCTTCAGTCTATTCAGTAGCCATTTTCCATCACATCCATTCTCTTCGATGCCACCACAGCCCTCCTCAATCTGCAACTAATTTATGGGTTCCGTTTCAACTGCAAAAATGTGTGTAACCCACATATTCCATGCGCTTTAGTTCAACGCTTGTCACAGAAAAGTCGACGCAGAAAATGCTACTAACTTTGCTAAGTTTTACATAACACAGAGAACTAAGATATGCACAAAGCTAACAATTATAAGTTCGGGTTGATCCCCTTATACTATACATACACAAAACTTTGGTTCAAGAGCCAGACCCTAGAATTGTCTTTTCCTTTATACAAATTTTTAGAATGATGTTTACTGCATGTAATCATTATTTTCTAAAACCGTTGTAGATGAAGCCATGCACAATTAGAAAGAATTTACGCAGGTGCAATATATAAAATAGGTGTTGGTTATCTTGTGTTCTGCTGTATTTGAATGTTCCACTGAATTTGTTCCTTGTCTTTGTAGGTTCATTGTATATTTCAATCTTGGAAATTGTGAAATAAAAACTTGATAACAGAGGTTGAAATCCAATAGCGTTTCCACATGTGTGTAATAAGACGATTTGCGTATTTCTGCAGTGGATTCTCCAGGGTTGCTGCCATTGTAAACCGAGTCGCCCCCATGTCTTTTAAGTAAAATAAAATAAAATACAACTAAGAAGGCTCTTGTATGTAGGCAGTGCGAGTTCATTAATGAAGAAGAAACCTTCTGAAATCCCAACTGATCATATTCCCTTCAACGTTGAATCAAAGCCAACAAGTCTACCAGACAGGTTTGAAAATTAAATCATCCTCTCCACTCTCCCATTTATTTATTTATTTATACATATTTTAAATTATAGGGATATTAATAATCACGGTCTTACCCTCAACCAAGCTTTAGTCAACTTCAAATATTTCTTAAATCAAATCACTCTGCACATGCAATATTTCTCACTCCTCATCTTCAAAACGTTCCAATAACACCCCCACTCACATACACAGTAGGGTTCTGTTGTCTCCCCAAATTAAGTCAGGGATAAAAGAAAAAGAGAATAAGCTTGGTAGGTTGAGAGTTCCATAAATGGCTGCAGTGGCTGGGTCCCTCCCCTTCCTGGGCACAAGATTCAAGGGCGATTGCGCACAAGCTCTGCGAACCACGCCGTTTCTCAGTCCAACTCTCAAGAGCGATCGCATATCTTTCGCACAGAAACTATGCACACGTGGCTGTCAATAAACCGGCCAGGATCCACAGATCTGGGCTTCTTCCAGGCCCTCGGCCACGCTGGCTGAAACAGATGCCACAATATTGACAACTGGACGACACATGGCAGGAAGTCGCGTTGCCAATACGGAAAACCAGGCACGTTCTTGCCACGTCAGATGCGCGCGGTTTTGGTGCGTTGTCAGCCGGGGCTTTGTGTGCCCTGTGGCCGCCTATGTGGCAAAGCGATCACTTTTTTAATCCTTTTGACATCTTTTGACAATTACCTCGCAAAAATGTAGACCTTTCATTTTTGGAAAAAGTAAACAAGAAGAAAATGTCTGCACGGTTATATTTTGCATGTCAAGTTTCATCTCTATTAAAACTTTATAGCAAATTTGCAGTGAGTTTTTCTAATAACCGGAGCTTAAATTTTGCAACGACATTGTTGTTCCCAAGACCTTTAGTCGCACAAACCCCACTGCGAGTGCTATGCGCTATTAAAGCATTGTAGAATCACAGGTGGCATGAGGTTTTAAAGTTGTGTAGGTATAGAGTTTGGATAGAATTTGGAGGAGGAGGTGGAGGCGGCGGCAGAGCAACGCAGGCGGGGTGTGGATCTCGGTGGGTCAAACCCAACTGCATTGATCGCGCAATGAAATCGAATCTTGTGGCCTCGTATTGCAGCTCACACGTATTTACGGGTATCTGAACAGTGATTTTTTTATGTTATAGTCTGCGCTGACATGATCTTCTTCTCCGATGACGTTGCACGAAACTCAACGTAGAAAGACGTAGCCGCCCGAGGTCGACTACGAGTAAACAAAGGTGATGCCGAATCCGACGTCGGCAATTTTTGTGCCCGGCAATCAATGGAGAATGAGATTTGTGGGTGCAATTCGGTGCCCGTTTTACGATGACGAAACTTCCGACTGAGAGATGAATAAACTCCGACCAACTTTCGGGGAGTTGCTGTTGGTGTGATCGATGGGCATGCTCTCACAAGAGTTTCCGGAACGGTTGTTTCATCGGTCGTTCGTCTTGGACTCAGTGGCCTGACGTTGGAGAGCTGAGGCGACCTGAAACATCCATAGAGCAATAACAAAAGACTGAGTCATGGTGCAGATATCAATCCTGGAGGGCTTGTGCGAACGGCAACCCCGTGGTTGTGCACTGCATGCAGCCTGCTCAGTGCTATTTTTCTTCTCATAATTCCATCGCAGCCCTCGTAGTTTCACGTTTTACAAAATCTCAACGCGTCCAGGGGGTGAAATTTTTTATTTAGTATGCCACCAGCAGAATTCGACTGACGTCACCGACGTGTTACCAATGGCCCTGCACCAATGAAAAAACTTCACGTTTCGTCTTCAGCAGCGTTTTCAAGACCTTGCAGATTCAGAGAAAGATGGAATCCGAGAAGGGAAAAAAGAAGAAAAAGACACTGTCGTGACTTCGCTTTTGGGGCAAGGGCGTATGAATAGAGCCATGTAAGTTCGATCGAATCAGCGAGCCTGAGAATGACTGTGTCAGGGTTCTTTCCACGCAACCTCATGATGAGGGATAGCTCAACGCCAGGTTTCCTACGTGTGAGCTACCTGAAGTGGTTGCGACTTACGGTTAGTGCACATTACCATCACGTTCCCCTGGTTCGGAAGCCAATTGGGAGGGTAGAGAGTGCGTGTCACAGGGGATGGAGGAAGGGGCCTCTATTGGTTATTGAGAAGCACCAGCATCCGCCAGCTGATGATCTCAATAACCACCGCAGAGAGCTTTTCAAGGGAGGGCCAATGTGGAGGCCTCCTTCAGTGTGGAGCATGTGAAGCTTTCCTACCCTTTTTCTTGCCCAGGACCAATACCAGCTGCAGGACTAAGCCATTGGGTGCGAACGGCCATTTTTACGTCCTTTTAGCCTCCGTTTCCCACCCACTCATGTTCGCCGTGATGTGGCTTTCCCCGACGCCGTTGAACTCATCCGATGTTTCTAACCAACCTCGGTCTCCGTTAAAAGACTTTTTCTAAAAAACTTGAACAATAGCTCTGAAGACACGGCAACAGTTCATGGGTGCTGGTTACTCTCGGTGGCGGAGGTATGGCGGAACCCAGCTATCGGTGGAAGATGAATGACGAAGGAAACTTGGCGCAAGTTGTTCCGTGGAGCATCTATTTATTTTTATTTTTATATGTGAAGTGGTTTTAGCCCAATCTTGTGTGTTGCTCCATGTGGATATAGGGATTTGAAGTGGACTCCTCACTCTCTGTTGCGTTCGTAATAATGAAGTGATGGAAGTACATGTGCCCACCCATTACTGGAAAAATATGGCGACAATGTCGACAGCCATTAACTGGCGAAGTGGCACAGCAGCGCCTTCCGTGACGAAGACGGGGCTTTTTATGTAACCAAGATGGACCTGCACTGGGTGAGGAATACTGGCCAATGCCTTGAAAGTTGAAATTAAGAAAAGCGCTTCGTTGGATCCTCCGAACTGCGGCACGCCACAAAAACTGTCTGGCACAATGAACACCACTACTAGTACCTGGATGTGGAATGTTAGCAACAGCCGCACGATTGCCGACTGCGAAGGGTCCAGAGTGGGATTACAAGATGATCAAAACTGTTCCGCTTTCAGGTCACCCAAAAACTTATGCCATAAGTGATCTGTACTGGAGTTACGAGAACTAGCAACAACAGTTCTATGTTCTTCAGCCTAAGCCTTTTGCAGTCATGGATGAATGGATCAACGGAAACAATGGCGAATGTGACACGAACAGGTCGGTCCAGCACAATCCTTTACCGACACAAACACAATGTATCACGAAATTTTAACCGTGTCTAAGCCGATGAAGACACCATTCAACGTAATGATTAGGACAAAAGTAAAAAAAACATATCACATGTTCCAACCACGCAACCAAAAAGAGAGAGAATGAGAGGGTATTTTCCACATCTTCAGAAAATCGTTTACATTACATTGCATTAACACTGTACAATAGTTCCGAAGAACATGCTCATCCGTATTCACATGACTCGTATCTAAATTGCTCCAGCCCCGATTCCCCCCACACACTTGCCCATCGGCTCCAAATGAACCAGGCCAGAAAAACAGTGCCATCTGCACTGTAACTCTCAAACTGGGAAAAATAGACTCCTCCATCTCCGAGACTCCAAAACGATACGAATGCTCTCGTCGTACCGCAAGGGCTAAAAACCCAAGCTTCAAAACACATTTCAGGTTGGAAATATCAGCCGTCGTCACCAATGGCTGCTGAACCAGATCAAGGCCAGCTTCAGGTGTTGGAATCGGCATCTTGTCCACCATTTCCACGTCGAAGGCAAAATTCATTTCCGATAAGGTATTACTATATACTTTTACAGCACGGAAGTCACCATATCGACAATTAAAAAGTGCTTCCTCGCTCTCAATACACTTTCCGTCGTTGTCTTCTGTACAAATGCTCATCGAGCTCGAACTTACATTCGCCTCCACCGGACAATCTTCTTCCGTCAAATCAGACACGATGCTGCTGCCGTATCGACATTCCTCCAAAGTGTCACAACTGCTGATTGTCGATCTCGCTTTATTTTTTACACAGAATTCCACCCCCAAATATATTGTCATTCCATACCCAGCCACGATTTTCTCTTCTTGATTTGAGGAAGCAGTCGACACCAAACATTGACTCCGCGCAGGACCACCTGACCGCGGTGACTCCGCCGGCGATCGCACCACGATCCACTCCCCCTCCATCGGCATCGCGAATGGCGAGCTCGAATACCCCCCACTCCCCACCGACTCCTCCACCTTCCCCTCCGTCACCAGCCCCCGCTTCAAAAACGACGGCATCCGCAGAATTGGCACCGACTCCTTCACCACCTCCACCAAGCTCCCACCACACCCCCTCCGCTCCGCCTCCCTCACCTCCACCTTCTTCTTCGCCACATGTCGCGTCGTCAAAAACGGATGCTCCAGAAGCTCCCCGCTCGTCCATCGCTTCCGCGGATCCCTCTCGAAGCATCGCTTCAAAAAGTCCTGCGCCTCCAAGCTCAGGCTCGCCGGCACCGCCGGAATCTCCTCCGTGCACCCAATCTGAAACATCGCCACGAACGGGTTCGCCAGATCGCTCCACGGCGCTTTCCCCGTCGCCATCTCCACCACCGTGCACCCCAGCGACCATATGTCCGACGCCAATCCCTGCTCGTCCTGCCGCACCACCTCCGGTGCCATCCACAGCGGCGTCCCGTTCAGCCGCCCCAGCGACGCCCCACTCCCGCTCCCACTCACCCTCCCCTCCGCGCCCACCCGCTTCGCCGACCCAAAATCCGTCAGCTTCACGCTCCCATTCCCCACCAGAATGTTCTTCCCCTTGATGTCGCAGTGCACGATCCCCTGCCTGTGCAAGTAATCCACCCCCTCCACAATGCTCCGCGTGTACGTCCGAATCAGATGCTCGTCCAGCGGCTCGCCCCCCGCGCCCGCAAACTGCCGAACGAAGTCCGTCAGGCACCCCTCCGGCATGTACTCCAGGTACGCGTTGCGCATCAACTTCCCGCCCTCCTCCGTCCAATCGCTCCCCAAACACCGCACCACGAATTTCGACTCCAGGCTCTGCAGAATCTCAATCTCGTTCTCCAGCGCCTGCAGCGACACATGCGCCCCTGCGTCCCCGCTGCCCTCCTCCACGCGCACAGACTTCACGGCGAACACCTCCCCGTCCTCCCGGTTCACCGCCAGGTTCACCTTCCCGAACGCTCCCGCGCCAATCAGGTTGCCGCGAATCCACGACCTCGCCACTGCACCGCAGCCGGCCATGGCACCTGCGATTGCTGCGCGATTCAATCTCCTCACAATCTCTTCAACTCGCCAAGCCAACTATGCAAGGCTGTCCGCTCCACTCTACGCAGACATGCGTTCAATCTCATTCGAAGCCCAAACACCCAGCGCTTATACTACAATGTCTTATGAAGGTCACTATCGACAACAATGACGAAAACGCAAAGCTAGATCAGGAGGCTGCGATTTGAACTAGACCGAGTGTGTGTGTGTGTCTTTCTGCGACTCGGGACTGAGAGTGAGAGACTGACAGACAACATCGAACTCAGGGCTTAGGAGGAGCTTATATGGCATAGGCGTGCCATTCAGTTGTCACACTCCCATTTTGGTTTGTTTATTTCTGAAATGTATTTTTCCCTTCGTTCGTTTCTCTGTTTACATGTGGGGTCCGCCACTTATTCTGTCCCTTTGCAACTCTCCTAGGCTTCCACTCGCTCGCTCCACTTCCGCACGCCGATGAATGGAGGAACCTCACACCCGATTTAGTGACCTTCTCCCGGATCTGATGGTTCTCTTTCGCCTGTGGTTAATCTGGGTGCGTTAGACCTGAGACTTGACCACTTGAGAGCAGGAAATGCCCTTCCTTCCCGATGGGGATGAAGAAGACGGCGACAAAGGAGACAGTACAAATGCCTTCCACCATAATTAGCATCTCTATTTCAAAACCTTGTTAAAAAGTTGTACTTGGCAGATTTTTGAAACCTCCACATCAATATGAGTAATTTTTCTTCGTGGGGGTTTAAGCATAGCCAGGTCCATTCACGTCGAAATGAGAACCAGATACATGCCCACTAGCGAATGAGATCGATTCCAAATGTAAATACTTATGCTCAGCAGCTTCCGTTGCGAAACAAAAACATTGTTGTTGTTATATTGTTTTTCCTGTGAGACGATTGTTGATTGGGAGCTAAGGCCGAGGGAGCGCATGAAGTTTTTACGAGCAGATTCTTCAGAACATGACCATCGCTGTCTGCAGTGCCCACAATGCGTGGAGCCCCATGAAAGTGGGGGCCGCGCTTGCTTGATTTCAAGCTCTCGTCGCGACGACGTTATTAGAAGGCAATTCAAAACTCGCTAAGTGTGGCGTCAATCCACTTGGATGCGCATCACTCTTTCGGCGTCTTAATTTGCTCCAAGGCCTTTTGCTCCGCTAATAGCATGATTACAAAAAACACGAACCCTGATTATCGGTGCTAATCATGCTGCTCCGCGGAGTGCCTACCCTCCTGCACATGCTCGCCATGGATCGCGACGAGACGCTCGCTCACTTTTGTCGGCCGCTTGGCCTCTGATGCCCTTGCCGTGGTGTACCTTTGTTACGAGGTCCACGTCGGATTTACGTTGGTTCCACGTGGATACCTGACCCACTGGAACTACCATTCCTAGTGCGGCTGAATGAGCATTAACCCGTTCGTCATTAAGCGACTAACCACAGTCAATGCCGGCGTAAGCTTCATTACTGAATATTTTAGTAAGCGTCCTCAGTTGACTGGAATATTTAAAATATATGTCACTTGTGTTGAGAGTGCTATTGTGCAACGTATCTATCTTTATGGCTCTGTGCGCACACACACACTTTTATTTTTATATTACTGCATTCATTTGCAAATTTTTCAAAATATGTTTTGATATCTTTAGTTACGTAGATAAGTAGAAGATTAGTTCAAAACTGTGTTTCAGACTTATCCAATGTTTCAGACATATATGTAACATTGGTTGATTGTTTACTTAGAACTTGTAAATAATTTCATATATCATTGTGATGTAATACAAACATACATAATAATAATAATAATAATAATAATAATAATGTCCTTGAGATTTGATTTGAATTCGTAAAAATAGAAACACACGATCCAACACGCAATGTACTTTTCACAATCACAATACACAAGAGAAATATTACATATTCTTTGAAAGAAGGAGAAACATAAACCATGGTGGCCATAACTTCAATCTTTGAAGCGACACTGAGTTTTCTGGATTGTAGTTTTTTTGAAAGTGAGAGAAAAAAAAAAAAAAAAAACAAACAAACAAACAAACAAACAAACAACAACAACAACGACAACGACAACGACAAGATAAATAAATAAATAAATAAATCATGTGTAAACACCAATTCTTTATGTGTTAATGCCAAGTTGGATTAACATTATTGATGAGCTGATTGATCTCGTACTCCTAATGACTTAATAATCTATAAATAAACGAACAACCTACACTTCTGTGATTTTATACGGACACGATTTGTAGTAGTATTTTAATGAGACAATCTTAGACTTATAATTTGGATGAATTTTTTATGACAGGTTTGGCAAAAACAAAATACTTGGAAATATAAAACACACGAAAATATCTTCAAACATTTTCAAGCACACAATTAATCCATAAAAACACTTTCCAGCACTTACACTTCTTCTATTTTGTATTAAAACGAAGGATGCATTCAAGTGTGAAAACTACCGAATGGCGAATTTTGAATCTTATTATTAATTATCAAGTAATTGTGCATAGTTTAACCAGACGCCTACATACTGCCCAACCTCATAAAACAAAACATAATAAATATATATTACTTTGACCAAATTAATTCTCATGAATCGAATTCAGCCATCAATTAAAATATAAGTAACAATGGAACAACAACAACATAATCATACAATACAAGTAAGTAGCGCCTCTCCTGATTTTCACTTCTAATAACAATGCAAGTCACACTATTATTTAGTCCGAGCTCCCACTGTCACTGCGAGCACTGCGTCGCTAAATTCAGAGCACTAGAGCGACACTATGCGGCCCACAAGTCCATGGAAGCTTCATCGTCGTGATTCCCAGCTAGATTCAATCTCCCTTGAGAAAATAACAAAAAAAAATAAAAATGAGGCCAAATCCGGAAACTTACGAGCTAGGTCCGCGCCGATCTTGTACCAAGATTAAAAATTGGAAACAAATAAATTAATGGAATACATCTCGCAGGCGAGTTGCGTTGGAAGGGTGGTAGATTCGAGATGAGGGTGATGATGATCCATGCATCTTCTTGTTGTTTCTTTGTGCTTTTGTTGGTTTCGAAGCTTGTGATGGAGCTGGAACAACAACGAACTCATGCTCTGACTTTGCGGTGGATGGAATGATCCACTCTCGTGCTGTGGAAAGACGAGGGCCTGGCTTGTACCCAACGATTCCCACAACAGGACAGCTGAGCCAAGCGCTGGAGGCTGCTGCTGTTGCCTCACTGACATCATCGATGTCGTTGCAGTGGCTTTCACTGCCCAGGACTGTCAATGCTTCGTTGGAACTCCACCGTCGGACATCAGTGGACGCCTCCTCGCCCCCCACCCTTTGTGGTCTACCTCCCTCCCATCATCCAGCTACAACCCTCTCCGCTGTTTCATTGTTCGATGTATTCCACAAAGAAAAAAACAGTGCCGAAAATTAACCCTGCGTTGCTGTTGTTTTCGAAGCGGACTGAAGGCAATCAGTTTTTTCATTCACCCAGCTCGCCATTCATTGTCGCAGCGACCAGGCCAGGTTGTTCCCTTCCCTTCTCCTTCCATCAGCTTGCTGGAATGGTTATCCGGTATGACGGGGTGGTTACGGAGTTTTCATTGCTAAAGGTTGGAAGAGCTTTTTGCTCCTTTCTTGTCCCCGAGAAGGAAGCTTTTATTTCGGAAACGGAGAGTAACACGCGGCGAAGGGTACTTGAACAGCAAAAAACTTGCTGGGGAAAACTTTGGACGGACATGGGCTATGGTGGGGAATGTGCAGCTGGGTGGTCACCGAGGTAATGAGGTCAATCTAGGACCCTAGATGTGAAGAAGCGAATTGGAGATGCTGATCGTAAAAAAAAAAGAGCGGAGTGATTGTGATTGGAGAAAGCTCAGACAGACTAAATTGTGAGCGTCGCCTCCCATGAATCCTGCCGCATGGCCTAGTCAGTGTGCGGTTGTGGAACGAGTCACGGAAAAAAAACCGTCTAATTTGCAGCAGAATTTCATTTGCAGAGGAAGTGGCAGACAATGGGAAGCCAATGGGGGAGGGAGCTGGGCTGGGATGCACAGACGCCTTGTCTATCTTCGGCCCCTCAACATCGGGGAATATGGAAGATGGGTTCGGGTGCGTTCAAACTTGAAAGATGGCTGCCCTTCAACTGCTCTACCGTTGTGCACCAGACCACACGATGTGGCGACTAGCACTGAAGCCTAAAATTCGTATTCTATTCCACCCGGATTTAGGTTGGAAGCAGGCCACTCTCTTCCAATAACGGCACGTCCGTGGCAACCAGAAGCAGAGCCAGCGCTCTCCGCTCTCGCGTCGTAGCCTGGGTCCTGGTGCGAGAAAGAAGCCAAAGGGGGGTTCCAGAGCCCCCACTTGCTTTGAGTCCATCTCCATGACTGAGATTCCTCCGCGGCCGGTTCCTCCGCCATTACAGGCCCCTGCATATGTGCATATGTTTCTTGCCATCCTTGAACCCGGATGTGTGACCCTGCAGGCTATAAAACGTAATTGCATCACGGTGTAGGGCTGTCACCGCTCGCTCCCCTCACAGCACGCCAAATGCGCACCACGATGGCCGAACCCAGGAAGAAAGAGACAACACAGCGACTCTCTCACCCGCTCCGCCACACCATGCGCTTCCTTGTGCTGCCCTCGTTGCGCCATAGCCTCCCTGCTTCATTTCCTGCACTGTGAAACAAAAACAATAAGGTAAAAACAAAAACCCATTCACCATCGCCAATCGCCTGAAAATACTAGATGAGGACAAACCCAACACAATTGGGGTTCATTCCGTACTTCAGGAGAATTCTAATACCATTTAAATTATCAACGAATTACAGCACTGCTTTGCCGATTGTGTGTAGATTCTACGTCATTCAATTGAAGGAACTTTTGGTCCACGTGGCAATGTAATTTGCTGGCACTACACATGGGTTCGTGATAGACACATCAATTCTATATATAGAATGTTGAAGAACATGGACCAGCCAACAAGGCATCCAGACCCACCCTTGGGAGAAAATATAGCTGAGCTGGAGGAACGAGCGTAGCCACATAAGCACGACACCCGGGAGAAGAATCCGCCTGGTCACGTACAACACCCTCCAATACACCTCCCTGCATCAGTACTGCGGAATCCCACCACCAAATTATGCTTCTTTTCTTTATTGCTGTAGTTGCAAGGCAGGGAGAATCTCAGAATCAGGAGTGCCACCCGGGCCACGCGATAGGCAGGTGGGGTTGTGCCCAATGGGATCGCGCTGACTAGACCTGCCACGCTGTACCCCGGACTTCCTTCATCCACCCATTCATAATCGCACTTCTCAGTTTATGACAATACGACGAATGCGGGAATAGGGTCTTTAAGGCGGACAAGACATATGATAGGCTTGTTACCAGATGCGCTTTTACGGATTTCACCAATGCCATGCTTGTTCGGCTCTGATTTGTCATTTGTACATGTCAGCATTATTGTGGGTTCGGACCCCACTAGTTCTGGATGGGGATAGGTCCGCTGCTGGAGCCTGGATTTTCGGGACCTGTTCTGCAGGTCTGCTGAGATGGAGACTTTGTCACTTTTCATTGGGTCCTTGCTTCCCGCAGTTTCCAACGCACCGTCTTTCTGTCGCTAGCCAATGGCGGAACATTCTTGTGCATAGTAAAGACGCTTAGTTGGCAAATTAATGGTGACCTGGCACTCGTCTGGACTGCAGGAGAGGTCACATTATGGATTTCTGCTGGCTTCGGTGAACAATAATACTAATCATGATTACAAAGGTTCGGTGCGTAAATGACCAGTGGTTATTCAACTGCTGTACGTGCATATTTTCATGATATTCTTTTTCAAATATCAAGTAAATGCATGTAATTCCGCATTTTTGGAAAACAAAGTTTAAAACATTTTTTTATCACATCAAAAACAATACATTGCTTGAAAAAAAATTACACAGATATGTATATATATATATATATATATATATATTCACACACACACACACATAGAGATATACATGACATTTAAATTATCAGTTCAAAGAGCCTTGGGGTATAATTCTTAAACTTGATTTTAGAGAGCATAAAGTACCTCGGAATGGAAAACCAATAAAAATGAAACATGAAAATAACTGTATTTACAGAATAAATTTTAGTGCAAATTATGAATTGGAATTATTGTTGTTTGTTTTAACTTTTTATGTGTTTTGGTTTGAGTAATTAAGACTACATACTTAACTATGACCAATGATAAGTTCTTGTATCAAACTATCTACAAAATCAAAAATTAATGCGATTTGATGAAGTAAATATATTTGAATATGTTTGTTTTAAAAATTAGGTATGGTACATTGGTGGATATTTTATTTTTGAAAAAAAAAGCTATCATAGTATAATAAAAGTGGTAAAATTTGGTATTCAGTATATATATATATATATATATATACACACACACACATACACATAAGTGAATCCACTTAAAGTTTACAAGGGATACATTGAATGTGAGAAATTAGCTGTTCTTTACAAAATTATTGCTTAAATTCAACAACGCATTTTTCCAGTAGTATGCAAACATGCAAATATACATACCTGCATACGTACTTATGTGTATATTAGAGAGCGAAAATAACTATTCAATAATAAAAACATGTCCTTCATTTAAATAACATAGAACCAAATAAGTTCATTTAATTAAGATCAAACAAGTTTTTTTTTTAAAGTGACTAAATTCAAATGTAAAGAAATAGTCATAAAGGTGTAGGTCTCAATACATTTACCATAATACAAAAAGTTTGCAATTTATAAAATTAAACGCCATTGGAAAATGTGTAGTTTTTTGCCAGATAAGATTGATGTTTCACAATAACTAGAGACTTGATTTAATATTTGTAAAGTCAACCATTAAAGAACAGAATAGATTTAGTGTTTGAATCAGAGTTTGAATTTTTTTAACATCAATATTCACAATGAATATTATCAAATTAATTTACATATTTTAGAATTTGAAAAAATAAACATATTAACATATATGTACAGAAGTCCAAGTCAAATTCTTCAAAATGTTTGAAGAAATAAGGAACTAAGATTATTTGCTAATAGAACAAAACAATAGCATCCTTCATATGAATTTAAGCTTTTTTACATTAAAAAAAATTCATAATAAATATAAAAAATAGAAATAAAAATTAAAATACAACATCTACTAATACAACTTTATTATATTATAGGATATTATTTTAGTGTTATTATACTTACATGATTTTAAAACTAAACAAGTCAAAGAATGTGTAAAATAAATTATTTATATATATATACACACCATATACATGTGTATAAATTTCTTGCAATTAAAAGCTGGTTTGTCTATGTAAAACATATGTTCTATCAAAATTGAATTTTTTTTGGAAATAATTCTAGTGATATTTAAGGATTTTAAAAAAATAGATTAAATTTTTTATTCCTTAAATTAACTATGAATCAAATTAAAAAAGCATTTGAAATCTAGGAGAAACTTAACATGAGATGGTATTTCTTATCTTTTAGTTGATATGTGACATATGTTACAATTACAATGATAATATACACAATGATGATATAGTTAGAAAACACAAATAATTAATTACAAAATATTATAACTTCAGAGAGTTGTATAAAGCTAAAAAGGAAGAATAAAAAATATTGAAAAATAAATATATAAAGAAATACTGAAAAACTACCAACCTAGAGAGACATGTACATGCAACAACTATATATATATATATATATATAGTATTGCTATTGCTACTACAACCTGCCGCCCCCTCAATCCACATTACTATTTAAAGTATTATAGGAATGACTAAACTTTCATGTGTTGATAAAATATGTTGGAAATATTAAAAAAAAATTAATTGAAATTTAAAAAATTAAAGAAACATATTGAGTGGGTGGTGGGTTGTGGTGGCAATAGCAAAATTTTGTGGTGGCATTAGCAATACCCTATATATATAACTTTGATTGTGGATAGTATGAAGGATTTGACAAAATAATCTTACAAATTGATAGTATAACATTTGAACTAATAAATTCATATTATAAATTTATGGCTTATATCAACAAATGAAATTTTAAATAAATATATTAGATAAAATTTAAGGCTTAGAATTTAAAAATAAAGATCTTTGTAAAAATTTCAAAACTTAAATATATTATTAAACAATACACAACTAGTATGAACATGCATACAAAAAAGATTTGAAAATCTTAAAAAATAAGTATTTAAAACTCTTTCTTGTTGTTAATTTTAACTAAAAAATATCATATCTATTTTTTAAAAATAGAATCCAGTATATTAATGAATTTGAAATAAATTAAATTAATAAATAATAATAATTTATTAGAAAATGATACAATATTCTAAAACTAATAAGCAAAATTTTATTCAATCAATTGATAACAATGCTTGACATATCAAATATATATATATATATATATATATATTTTAATTTTTTATTATCTAACATCTTGTACTTTTATAAAATTAAATTTAAAATAAAAATCTATCTTAAAAATTTATTAAAAATAAAATAGAAATAACAAAAAAACCTTGGTATTAAAACCTAGTTGCCATGAATCACCCCCACCAGTTAAAAAAAGGCTTGTTTTAAATGATTAGGAATCAAATATTTATTTTTATTAAAAAGTATAAGTAGAATAATTTTCTTAGGTCTTAATATATTCAGTAAGAGACATTAAACATAGAAATGCCTTAAAGATGCAAAATATTTCAAGCTCAAGTATATCCTTATAAGATATAAATATATATTTATGATGTTGAAGATTGGTACAAATGACATTTGCATTTATTTTAGAATTTTAATTGTGCAAAAATAATAACAATGTTTTGAAAACATATTTATATTTAGTAATGTTTTATTGTAAATTCTTTAGCACATCTTAACAATCCTTATGATTTTCTATAATGTTGTTAAAGGCTATACTTTGTTGGTAGCCAGACCCTATATAAATTACAAACAAAATTCTTTTCTTTGTAATATGCACACAATGTCTTTGCTGCATTATACAAAGGTTTGACCTTTTAAGATTTCAGATACAAATTTACATAAAATATTTTATTACAAAGAGATATTATCTACTTAATCTATTTCTACTAATTTAAGCAGATAATATCTCTTTACTTATCTGAGTAGTATACTTATCCATAATACATTATTTGAATTTTACAAATTATATGCAAAACAACGTATTTTGGCATTAAAAAATAGTGAACACATTTGTTATTTTAAAAATATAATAACAAAAAGATAAATTACATTCAGCGTAAACATAAAATACAAGAAATACTAAATATGATTAAAAAGGAATAAGTTAGAGCGTGTGTTGGTTCCTCGCCAGGACGGGGAATAATGCAGCCATGACGGGGATGCATGGTGAAACTCGTCCGCGTCGACGCCGCCCACACACTCGCCGCAACTATATATCTCTCTCTCTCTCTGTCACGGTGAAGCCTCTTGTTACATGCCTGCACTCCAGTTGGGGTGGATGGATGGCATGAAATCCACTTCCACTCTGTCACTTCACCTAGTTGCCATGAATCACCCCCACCACCACCACACAGGCACCACCCAGACCTGGCAGAGTGAGTGCCAGACTGAGTTTATCACTCACGGGTCCCCGTTTGTTGCTTCCCTTTCAGTGCTGTTTGACCGGAGAGCGATGTCGATTTGATGGTTCGTTGCTGACCCCCACCCCCACCCCCGCCCCCCCTCCACATACCTGATCTCGGTGCCGCATCCAGCGATTATGATGTAGAGAGGAATTGTTGCTTTTGTTGATGTTGATGTTCCGTCCAGAGGATGCCAGATGGACAATTGCAATTGATGCTGGGATGGGGAGGACTGGCAAGGTTTGGGGTTAAGTGTGCCGCGTTACGACGGAATCAGGCAGCGCGTTACCGTTGCGATACGATACGGTAGATTTTATGATGTGTTGTGAGAAGACGGCATTATGAGAGGGATGTTCTGATCGAACCTACTTCGGGCGGGGGTGGAGCGTGGGACTGCTGCTGGTACGGGGGCGATGTACCGAAAGCATGGGGGCAATGAGCATAACTAGAAACGACTGGGCTGGTACCAAGTGCAACTGTCCTTGCTGCCGATCTTGTGTTCCCGCGCTCCTTCTCCACCAGTCACAGCACCGATGACTTGGCCAGTCCCCTGCAGCTCATTTTTACCTCTTTGCTTTTCTATTTACTTTCCTGCACTGATTGCAACTTCAGCTGCCGCTTTTGAGCCTTGATGCCCCAGAGCTGTTGCTGCAGATCTTCACGGGCTCTGGGAGGTCCATATGGCTTGTTAATTGGAGGAGAGCATCTTGGGGGCGATTCCCCTGCCCAAATTAGCTGCATTGGCTGTGAGTCCAGAAGCATGTCGTCGTCTCCTGAAATATAATACTGACCGCTCTATTCATGTCCAAGCTGCAGTTTATCAAGGGTGTATGTGCGTCTCAATTCTGTGCAAAATTTGACAGAAATACCTCTTGCCGAATCGCTACAGTCCAACCTTTCTCGGACCACCGCCTGTTTGGAGGAGGACGGGAACTCCATTTTCCTTATCTACTATTTTTAGAGATTCCAGAAATGCACTGAAGGGGACAAACAGGAAAGCTCATCATGCAGCATGATTGCGATCTGATCGCTGGCGTTTCGCAAGCCAGGCCGTTCCATCGCGATCGATGCCAGGAGCAGCACGTCTTGACATACAACTCCAGACGTACTAAGTTTTGAATATGCCTGGCCTCGATTATGATGTGGAACTGGGTGGAAAAAGCACTTAAATGAAAACAAAAAAACAAAAAAGCAAAAAAAAAAAAATATCCCCGACCGTTTGCGAAGTTAGTTGGCCAACAAGTGGTCTCCATGGCCTGGCCTGGAGGTACATTGCCTCACTAACTGCCTTCGTGGAGCGTGGGATCGGAGTCTCATGCATGATGAAGATGTGAGTGTAAGTAGTCAATTAGTACACAATCTGGGTAGGCGACCTTCCCCACGCGATACCGGCGAGCTTTCCACCGCTGCTGCAGTTCACGTTGCGCCTTCCTCCTCCTCCTCCACCTCCTCCTGTCTCTCATGCTTCCCTCCTCTTTTCATGCTTAGGTGGTCTAGCTCCTCCCACCTCCAGACTACAACACAGATGGAGCTCTACTGTCGGCGATAACATGGACATTTGCAAAGAAAACTTTTGCTGCCACTTCGTTTAAAATGTCGGAACGTTTCAAATCAAAAAAGAAAAAAGTTATTGTACTGTTTGGGTTGTACACCATCACATTCTTAAAGAGAGGGCCATGTTCTGCTTTGGATACAGAATATTGTTGTAATGTCAAAATTTCCAGTTGTGTCAATGTTTTATATTTCATTCCTGTTCCTGCTGCAAATGTTACGAATTGCTGTAATTTTTTTTTTAATGGAACTACTGAAATAATTCAACCTTCATCATTGGGTTTTCCCAAAATAAGAAAAATCATTAGCGTGCATATCACGAATTTATGATACGTACTCTACTGCAGTTTGAAAATTCCACAACTTGAAAATATTAGCTTTAAAGTCTTAAACAAGAAATCCATTAGAAGCAAAGTACGTCATGAAAGTTTCGCTGCATCCAAATGCTTTCAATTTCTACTATCTTTTAAGAAAAATTGTTTTAAGAAAAAGCTGAAAATGAAGCACACGGGTTTCATTCGATGAGCCTAGGCTTCTCCGACTCCTGAAGATGCTCAACATGCAACTTGATGAATTGCTCGGCGAAGTTCATGCAAAGCTGAGATGCATGCATGGTGAGTGCTCCGCCAATCTATAGCCTTTGTGGTTTTCCCTTCTTAAACAAGGTTTTCAATACACGAGAAACAAACATGAGCGACAGCAAGGTTCATCCAGGTGACGTAGTCTAACGCTTCACCCTCACATCTGCCCCTTCATCTAATTCCCGTACTTGGGCATTTAGAATTTTCATTCTAGGACTTAGAGACAACAGTTCACGTGCTCGACCTCTCGCCTCTTGTGGCGATCCTCAGCTAACACTGTTGAAGTTTACTTCTCTTTTATGCCAAAACAATACTTCTCGTAAGGCATGTGATTAAAGAAGTGGGTTAATTCTGTAGTATTCCTTCCTCATCAGGTAGAATTCTCACTAGAGCAGAATGTGTGGGTAATTCCTCATGGGGGAGTTGACGGGAACTGAGCGGAATGAATGGGGAAGGAACACGGGAGAGTAGGAGACACACACTTGTCCAGTGTACTTTTCATATGTTGTGAAATTCCTTAGAAATGTCAGACACGTATTGAGGAAGGTGATGGAAGATCCAGACTACACCGTTCGAACTCAACCTCTCCCGTCGTTCACAGTGCGCTTTGTTCACGGCAAGTAGAACAAAACAGCACACGTTACGATTTCATGTGTTTACGCATGTCTGCAAATGTTGGTTTCGCCCCAGTAACGTTTAACAAGAAAAACAATCTTCATCAACTCAGTTGCAAGGCACTCGCTAGCAGTGGTCAGTGTGTACAGCCACTTACAGAGGACAGGCTTGAATCCTCACAATGTCATCAGGACTGGGCTAAATGAAAACAAACCGATATACAGTATTACCTCTACTAAGCAATCCCCTGCAAAGTTATGGGAAAACGGTGGAACCGACATGGTTCTACGGTGCTAAGTTATCCCCTGCTAAGTTATAACCTCCCATAAGTTCTACCCTAGGATGCAAACCGACCCCATAACTTAGTAGAGATATATATATATATATATATATTTTCATTTTCAAGTCCTCAGATAGAAAGAATTAAAGCAATGTGTTTGAACATCGGTAACGAAGTTACAACACCACCGTCGAAGGTCATGCGTCCAGCTCTCTCGAAATTCACGCCACACGCATAGGAGGATATGGACGATGATTTTAGTTTGAACCCTCAGCTCTTAATAAAGTATAGTGAGTATTAAGGCAGATTTTTGTAAGAAGAATTACAGCAAGATACAGACTTGATCTGTGGATAGAAAACTTTGGCAGAGACTTCGAGTAAGAAGAAAACGATCGAACATTAGAAAAAGAATCTGATGATTAAATGTCCCCGACAGAGCTCTGTCTTGTTCACAGTAAAATAAACGTCACGTTTACTTTAAAAACTATTCCACACAACCTTGTACAAGCTACAATTTTGCAAAACTTTGAAGTTTCAACTAATGAGGATTTAAATCATGGGTCACATGTATTATGCTTAATATTAATAATGACAATATTATTATTATTATTATTATTATTATTCACAACCAAATAGACTCGGCACAACCATGTTATCAAAACAAGACCTGTAATATATGCTTGACAACCATTTTAGAGCCCAAACTTCTTCTGTAGCATGTGCACCACATTCACTGCGGTAGAATGACGAGAAATATTCCCGAAAGATGGCACCAGTAGAAAGTATCTGAAAGAACACGTACTCACATTCTCAAGAAGTCATAGCCAGAAGATTCTAGTTATAAGACCTCGCATTCCAGGCAATGTGATTCTGCACCTGCGTACAAGACGGGTCACTCCAACACCGTGTGCTTGCCAATCATATGCACAACTGCCACCTTAAACCACCCAAATCATGAGTCAGTACCACAATTGGTTTTCACCAAGAAAGAACAGAGGTACTGTGTTGTCTTCTAGCTGCAGTAGGAGCAAGATGACGGTGAAAAGCTCAGTTGTTCCTTATTGCAACACATAGTAACGAGAAAAATAGTTTGGATACCTCACTTAATGCAACAAAATCGAAATGAAGTTGAATGGACCTGCCAACAGAGAAGCACGCGGCGAACAGTCGCAAGCAGAGCTTACGATGGTCTTCGCGCTATTAATCCTAAACCTAACGCATTTAAGTCAAAGCCATTTTGTAATCGTCTCTACCTGAACATAATCGATGCCATCTCCAGAGAGAAGTCTCTCACTCTCTCGCTTTGCTGAGTCTAGCACAAAGCCCATTCATGAAATCAAGCATAGCCGCATAAACTTATATACCACCTCGGGCAATGTTTCTGTTTCCAGTGCAGCATTCAGGCCCTCGATCTTCAGCAGCACATAGTAAATTGTGTCCTTCAATCTTAACAAAGAACGACGAATCAAGGCAATGCAGGTGAAGCTCGGAAGCAGGCTTGAAATGGGTTACCAGATCCGCATTCAGCACACACACAGTGCGGAAGCATTAGGAGCAGGAAAAACCTACACACCACTCCAAGGTTAAAAAAGTAAGGAAAAACGAGGCGCCGCACGCAATGAAACTATGACAGCTAGACAGCCTTTCCTTCTTTCGAATGTCCACAGAAAGGTGAAATATCTCAATGGTCGCAATCTCTCAAGTTCTGCACAGGATTCAATCAATCAGCGATGGAGCATTCAGGCACAGCTATTGTGCATATAGATTCTGTTTGCAGATGTACCAAAGTCAGTTTTAGGATTACGGAGGTTTGTTTCTTTCGAAACAGAACAAAGACCTGATGTAGCACACAGGTAGTCGGCCAGACATCACACCACAATTGAGAGGAAAAAGGAAAGATACGGTCAACGTTTCTATTTTGGAACAATGCCTCGAACCTGGTAGGAAGAGAGGGGATGTATATTCGCAGTATGCGCGTGCTGCGGCGAAGGTCAGGCGAGGACAAGATTCTATGCGATTGCCTCCGTCGCTCATTCCTCGCCCCGTCTATTCGCATTTCCGACTTGAGTCGCGCTAAGTTCATTACCAGCGCTGCTCGACCATCCCTTGCGGTAGAGAACCTGTAATAGGTTTGAGCAATCTGTCGTCGATTTGATAAAGATAGCTAGGAAAGGTTTCTGAGATTGAAGAGCATTCAGCGTGATTGATTTCGGGCAATTTCGTTGCCGTAACATGAGGTGGCACCGGGGGCAGCAAGCATGGCTTGCGGCAGCGAGCTTGGTGCCAGGGTGGCTCGTGTACAAGCAGCTTGTCCTTCCCGTGTACGCTTCGCTCATTCTGGTAGTCCTGTACTTCTTGTCCAAGCGTCACGCGTTTTTGGTGCAGCGCCAGTTCGAGCGCGAAGAACACGATCGCAAGGTGCGTGAGGCGGAGGAGAGGAATCGCATGGCTTCGCTGTCCAATCGCAAGCGCCGCGCGATCGAGCGGGCCAAGCGGCGCAAAGAAGAGGCCGCGTCCTCTGAAGGCAATGCAGACAGCAGCAGCGATGCCAAGGAAGAGTAGTAACCACAAGACAATCCTCGGCAATGCTCATCATTGTTCATGTACTCTCTAATTCTCTTAGAAAATTATAAACCTAACCATCATACTTGTGGTTTGCCTTGTTTTTTACGCAAAAGGAATCTTCGAAGGCTGTGTGGTTCAGATGAGCTCCGAACTCGTGGTTTGGTCACAAGCGTAAACCAGGGTTTTAGGGCTTAGGTAGAACAAACTCGCATGGGATTTGGCCTTTTTTCTTCCTCAGGTTTATTGATTCATCCAGGCTTCGGCTGATCCCTTCTATGAAGGTTCATGTAGGCTGGCACTGGTAGTCAAATGATTTTTTAATAAAACACAATAGCTGGCGTGTTACTTGGATTTGAAATTTGTGCTTCTACAATATCATGTTGCTTTTCTTTTGTTTGATTTCCCTGCAGTTATTTTGGGGTGCGAGATAGAGCTCTCGGTTGCAATTGATCAACAAGAATGTGCTGTGGACTTTTCAATGGTGTTGAATGACGCTTGTGCAGCGAAAAGTTCTTTTGCAGCAGGTTCATAACCATGTATGTGAGGCAGATGAGATGATTTACGGCTTTCAGCCAGTCCCGCGAGCTGGTGTCCAATCCATCGTTAAAACTGTCAGGTTTCATGAACAAATCCTATAGACATGTAACACGTGAAAGCGGCTCTTGAAGTGCCATTGTGTGCGAGTCAACAGCACTCAAAACTTGAACTCAGAGAGCTATAACCTAATTCGAATACTCACAACCTTCAAAAATCTCCGCAAATTAGTTTGACAGGAATTCTAAATCACCTGGATTATACACCTAACCTCACCATACATAGGCGCGAGGGTGACAGATTCTCTCGCCTTCCCTTGCTCTACACACAGGAAAGACACGACGGCCAATGTAACCAAAGCTACAAATCGTGAAACTAAATCGTGACCAAATTGTGAAACTAGAGATTTCTCACCAAAATGTTTCACAATCACTCATATCATCCAATCAGTGCAATCTACACAACCGGGACGACCTGAGAAGAGCGAAACCTTGTAAACATGAAAGGTACAATGCAATTTTTTCCTAGATGGCATGAATAGTATTGTCCTTTGGAATTTCCATTGGGCTTATTTTAGAGAGGAACAATGTTTAAATAATGCTTAAAATAACCATTAAAAAAATCAAGTTTTTTATACTTCTTATAATTGTTTGAATTAAGATATGGGCTAACATAGTTAGACTTGTAATAAAAAGAATGATTTAGTTCATTACATGGCTTTTATTTTATTTTATATTATATCTAAAGAATAAGGCTTTTAATGTTAAAAGGTCAAACCTAACCTTTGCACTTGCTATGATATAAGTATACTCCCCAATGTTATAACCATTCAAATAAAGCGTACAAGTTCTTATGAGCTATTACTAAAGATGATAATATCATCATTGTATCATTTAACAAATCTATCAAATCTTAATCTATCATCTCTTAAAATTTAATTGATGCATTCTTCAAACTAAATTAAAAAAAACTTCTAATAATAGAATTAATTCTTTTTATCTTATTCTACTTCTCAAAATGGTATCTTTATTCTATTGCTAACTAGTAGTGGTAATTCCTATTATCTTAATTTCAAGTCTAAAGAATTGAAGACTAAAAAAAATCCTACCACTTCAAATTATTCTTCTTGTATTGATAATAGATAACAATTAAACCAAGTCTTACTGTTGACTAGCTCATAATATCTATACATCTTCTTTTCAATCAAATTTCTAAAGAAATCCTTCTTAGAGGGTACAATATTAGTACATGCATATTTTATAGTAGAAAATTCAATCAACCCGACAATCAACAATTCCTTGTATTGAACTTATACACTTGCTCTCTTTGAAGTATTAAACCTATAAGATTGTTTGAAAATAGGATGCTTATTTTTAAATTGAATGTAGATAAATACACTTCTATAATCATTAAGGTTTTAAAAATTCTAATTCCTCAATCTCAATCAAATGTGATATTTCCATTGTTCCATGGCTATTGTCTTTTATCTTCAAAGATAACAAGTGGCCACCATGATATTATTGAAGAACACAATAAATATCCAACAATCGTATCAAAGAATGAATGTATATAACTTAATCCAAAATAAAATGTCTTTGACCTTCAATAAGGTTAGAGGTAGTAGTAGTGCCTATCAAAATATTATGGCACATTCTTTCTCATCCATACTAGGCTCCTTATGAGCCTTAGTATTGTAATCCCACATTACATTAAATCTTTGGATTCAAAATATAAATGAATGCAAATAAGTCATGAAAGTAGGAAATGTCCTACAAAGTACCTCCATTTCATTGATCATGACAAATGGATATGCACCATTCTTGTTAATTGCCAAGGACCTCTATTAATCATCCAAAATGTCATCAGTCTTTTGTTCTATAAGAATGATGACTTGAAAAAATATAAAATATAAGTATTAAAAATTATACAAAATATGTCTAAAACTATTAAGGATGATGTTGCATTCTAACATAGCTATTGGATGACAAAATAAATAAAGATCTTTATTTGAAAAGGCTTAATTGAAGATTTATTAGAAAATTCCTTTAAAAATTATAAATAAAAGATAGAAGAAAGTAAAAAGTTGGTATTTATACCGTTCTTTTATTAAAAAGGCTTCTACTTATTTTTTAGGGCTATAAACCAGACAAGACAAGGTAGATTAGATAAAAAAAAAAAACTACTATAGGTATCTCTAAATAAAAGATAAAGGTAATTTTTAATAAATTTAATTATTAAAAAATAATTTGGATTAATATCCAAGGAAGATTGTTTGTGAATTTGGATTGAAATCAAATTCCAAGACACAAAACTATATGCCTATGGCAAATGCAAGATTCTTTTATCAATTAGATAGTGAAGTTAGATAACAAATTTTAAAGAAATTTTATATGCATTGGTTTTGGATAATTTAAGTTTATATAGACTTTATAAGAGCTATTCAAAGTTAGAGTTTAGATTGGACTATTCTATTTTTTAAAAGTAAAATAGAATTTATATTTTGGATAATTTTGTGAATTTTTTATTAAATCTATAGTTGAAATTTTGTAGGTTTGTATACATACTTATGTTAAGTCTGTAACATGAATTTTAGCTTAGTTGATTTTTTAGATTCAAAGTTATTAGAATTTGAGTAGATTAAAGTATTAGTGGTTGGTAGTTTGAGGGTTGGTAAGGGTTTCAAACATTTGCAATAATTTGCCAATTGGATTGAGGTGAAATTTAGTAAACTAGTAACTAATAAGAATGCTAATATCTATACAAAGTTTGGAAGAAAATTAGTGGTGTAAGAAGAAAATCTTGGCACTAGAAATTTGACATTAAGGTTGAAAAAGAAGGCTTTTCAATACTTGAGCAGTTTATTTGGATTTTTTTTCAATTTGTAAGTGCAACTATTTTCAATTTTTTTGAATTTATTATTAAATAATATATTGAAAGGTATAAAAAGTTTGAAATAAAATCAATGATTAATTAAAAAATTATAAGATTTTAAGTCTATTATTAGATCTATTTAAGATTAATTAAGATTTTTAAAAAATTGATTAAGATTTGATTATGATTGGTTTGAATTTTATTAGAATTTAGTTAAGATTTTTTAAAAATTTAATTAAGATTTGATAATGATTTTTTAAGATTCAATTAGGATTTACTTATGATCTTATTAAGATTTAATAAAGATTATTTAGGATTGCTTAGGATTTATTTAGAGATTTTTTGGTATTTGATTTGGATTTGATAAGATATAATTAGAATTTTTTAAGGTTGCTGGGATATATTTAGGATCTCTTAGAGCTTATTTAGAATCTCATATAAATTATTTATAATTATATAGATTATAATTTAAAATTAATAGAATTAAAAATTGATTGAATTGAAGGTTCTAAAGAGGATCAAGATTGCCAAGATAGGTATTTTTTAACATCCTATGCAACTTTTTTGGATTATAAGAACTTTAAAGTAAATTAATATTTTTCCATAGTCAAATACCTAATACATTTTTAAATTAAATTTCATATAATATAATAACAAAGTGTATAAAAATCCAATATTGTAATATCTATAAAAATTAAAAAATCATAAATTTAACAAATATAATGCCCATTTATTACAATCTTCTTCTATGAATCATCCAAAAAAGATAGATTCTTAAAAATATAGTATAGGAGAATAAATTGGTGTATCAACCACCCTTATGTAAATCATGTCAAGTTTAAAAAGAAAGTAAAATATAGATCATTCACGCCTTAATTAACTTCAACTTGTAAATGACCTTGATAAGGCCATTCAACAATAAGTAAATCCACATAGTCCAATGTACTGAAATTGTCATCACTAATTAAAATAGCATTACAAAAAAATTATCTAAAATATCTACAAATAAAAAAAAATGGTAATTATTTTACATATAAGACCAATAATCTATCAAGGTAATATTGTATTATACTTGTGGATACAAATCTATTATCCATGTGAATGTATTTCTTGATCTTAAGACCAACCTCTAAAATAACAATTAATTTAGTAGTAGATTTAAGGATAATACCATCCTTAGGTAGATACTAATGAATAGATTATGTAAAAAGAGATAAAAATAGAGTAGCTAATAAAGCCTCAAGGTCCAAAGAAACCACAATGTCTTAACACTATCTAAATAATTCCTTTCAAATTCCCACAATAGAAATGGATCCTTGAGGTTTTGTAAAAAAAGATCGAAAGAGTCTACAACTCGCTCAAGTATTGAATTATTTAAGAAGGCAAAAGTGACTTCTAATAAAATTGGTATAGAATACAAATTTTTTATAAAATCATTGTAGCCAAATACAATTTCTACTCCCATAGATATAATAACTACAAATGCCACAAGAATTAATTTTTTTAGACTATTTTTAAAGACCATTTTGATTTAATCCACACTTCTTAAGTTTAATTGTCAAGACCAAAACCAAGTAGATAAAAAGCTTCTTGACCTACCAAAAGGTCATAGTTGATAGTATTAATAACTATATATTTAAAAAATAAGTGTAAAAAAAGCAGTCTAAAGCCAGCATAAAATCTCAATTATAATGGCTTTTTGGTATAACCTTGAGTTTACTTTGTACCTTCAATTAATTTAATAACTACAAATAAATAAATTTTAAGTTTTAAAGCTCTTAAATCCAACTTATAGATAAGCCATTTGCCAATTATAATTGACTAGATATTTGAATCTATATTTATATTCAATGTTGTAATACAAGTAGCACTATCATTCATACAACCAACAATCAACAATCAACTCACTATTATCATTGAACAACGACATTATTCTTAATTGTAAATGCTGAAATTCTTATACAAACTTAGATGCAACATGAGATAAATAAGCCTTTATTCTAATTAAGGGATATATTAAGTCTAATAAGAACTACTTATATCAAAGACTAAAATAGATTTAATAACCATCTTGGCCTTCAACTTAATCAAATCTTCTAGATTCTCAATAATAAAAGGTTTTACTATAGCATGAGAAATTTTAAATAATGGCATGGCTACCTTGTCCTTTAACATCTTGTTAGCTAAATGAAAAACTTCTGAAGGCTAAAAATCTGATATCATCACATTAACTTTAAAAAATAATGATATTTTTAACATTTTGTGAACTAAATCCTTGGAAATAATCTCTTTAATACATCTAGAGAAGTAATTAAAAACATGAGCTAGTTGAATAAGATAAGTTAGTCAAAATGATAATAGCAATTGAGTTTGATCCATATAATCAATTACACCACTTTAATAATTCCTTGTAGAAGGAATTCCTTGTATATCACTAGCTCATTTATAATGGATGTTATAAACTTAGTTCTAATTTGAACATGTGTAGTTGCTATAGCTATCACTTCTTTTAATGTTATATATATATATATATATATATATATATAAATTTGAAGTATAAGGACTATATCAAAGATACAAAAATATAAAACAAGAGACTTGAATTGGAAAGAGGTTTTAAGAAGAAACCAAAAAGGACATGAATTATCCAGATGAGTATGTGAACAATACTAAGAAAGGTGAGCTAGAACTCCAAGAGATGTGTTGTTGAGATTGAAGAACTCTTCAACCTTGACTCCAATATATATCCGTATCTAAAAAGCTTCTTCAATAGCTTCTATCAAATTAAGAAGCTTGTCAAAGAACTTCTACTAACTTGGAGGCTTTTCAAGCTTCTTCTACTAATTTGAAAGCTTTTTGAACTCTTTCTATTAATTGCAAAGCTTTTCAAGCTACTTCCATCAATTAGAAAGCTTTTCAAGTAATTTCCACTAACTAAAAAATCTTTAGAATGTTTTAGGAGGTTTTGTGAACTTTTAAAGTGTATGTCTCTAATATCACCCCTTTTTCTAGCGATGAGTTCCACGAAGAGCTCATACCTTCAAAAACATTTCTACATACATATAAAGTTGAAAATATATTATATTAATGAAACTATGTATTTTATTCTCTATACTTGGGTAATAGATTTTATTAGTCCTTAAAGAAATCACTTATTACCTTAAGCTAATACCAATATTCTTGAAGCATTCTATTCAAGGATCTGATCTTCATTGCAACCTTTAAAACATCTTCCAAACAAGATCTCAACCTTAAAAGGATTTATCTTTACAAGCTCAAGCAATATTATTAAAGCTTGAACATTGGAATCAATGCTTGTATGATTGGATGTTGCTCCTAATGGCTCCAACTATGGTCATATTTGGTGCTATTGTATTACATTGTCGTATAGCATGAATTTCTATCTAGGAATATATTAGATACCTGACTATGAAGAATTTACTTAAAATTTGATGGCAAAAATCCAACAAGTGATTTGTCTTTAATAAAAATGACAAATAATATAACAATCTTATAAAGAAGAAGTTATGTATATAAATCCTCTTATATTTAAGTAGGTTTGTATAAAAAGGGTTCAAATTTCTATAAATATCCTTCAAAACTTTATTCATCCGCAAGAACTTATTTCTTCTTGATCTTTAGAGTCCAATAATTCTTAATCTAACTATTAAATTTCTATAAATTTTTCTTTAGAGTATAGACAATGCTCTTGAATTTGACTACAAAAAAGAATCAATTATAAATTTATTTTTGATTGTCCGATATTTCAAAATCCCTAACAAGTATTTAAAACCCTAGCTCAGAGACACCCGAGCACTATTTTCCTTATATCTCACAAATTCAAATCCTTAATGCCACAAAATTTTTATTCATAGTCTTATAACATAAACATATATACTCTTAAAAATTTTGAGCCAAAAATCTATCAAATTGCCTAAAATATAGCTCAAAATGTAACCACTAGTTAAGTGGGCTTACTTACTACCCTTAGCTTATAAATATTGACTTCAACTCCCAATATTCCCTTCACCTCAGCTTGAATTTCATCAAGCTATATATGAAAAATGTAGCCAAAAAAGTGTTCTTTCCAACCCTAATTGCTAATCCTCTATTGCTCTCTGCATGTTCAATTTTTGCTTAAAATAGTGACAATAGATACAATTTCAACACCCTAACTTTGAGTGCCTATAACTCTTTCATAAAAAGTCCAAATTATGCAAGATTTGTATCAAAACCATATCCAAAAAACCAAACTTGCTGATTCTAGCCTCTGATATTTGACTCTCCTCGAAAAACAAACCCTAATCCCTAATAAATCCTTGGGCAACCTCCTTGAAGCCCATTAGGCATGATCTTTGGCCAATAGGAATAGAAACTTCTATCATCCATATCCATTCATCCACATAGATAGCCTAGCTATCCTCTTTTATACTAAAAATCCCTTTTTAATCCTTTTTCTTATAAGATTTACACAATATGTATTTTAAATACCAAATAAAAGAAGTAAATAAGATCTTAAGGATCACCAATGTTTAATAAAGGTGACTTAAGATATATAAAAGCTATTATGAATATAAATCAACCTCAAAATCACTATCAAAAAGAAAATAAGGTTATATAAATCTCATTAATAGTCCTATTAAATAGATTCTTTCTAAATTAATAATCTAATCACATCTTGTAACTAATAAAATCTATTGATATAGTTCTCACTTAATTATGTAATAAATTGTATATTAAATATATATGTACAATTTTTTTCAAATGGTAGCCAAACCACAACACGACAACATATTGTCTTGTTTGGAAATGCACTTGGTACATGGCTGTGGAAGATGAAGTTTTGTTTTACAAATATACAAAAAATCCTAATAGATTTTATCTATATAAGAAGAATGTAATTCGAATCTCAATTCAAAGGTATTTAAAGCCAATATAAAGTACTCAAAAATACTCTTTTTAATAACCTCAACTATACACAAACTCCAATTGCCTTGTTACTTTCACAATTAGACAACTTTAATTTTTCTTTATAAGCCCTAATTCTAATTAGTGAGCTTCAACAAGCTACACCTCTTAATTTATCTATTTACTTAATGCAAAATTTTCCATACAAATATTGCTATAAATCTTCTATATGCTTAAAATTTTTTAGTCTAATCCAACTTACAAATTGTGAAGAAAATATCTACAAACCACACTAATATCATTTAGCGACTAACTTGAAGTTGATGTAGATGTTTCAATAGTGATTGCTCCTTCTCTAACTATTAACTTCAATTTAAAATTGATGTATAGCTAGAACTCTAAGTTTTCTAACAACATGCCAAATTTCACCTTGTTTTTATTAATAGATCTCTAGATATCATAAAAATCCTAAACAATCCCATATTGCCAATTTTTGATACCTTCTTGAACTAATAATCAAATATCTTTGAACCGCATTACTAAATTATTACAAAATTACACTCATAGCACATTCAATCAACTATATATTTTTAATTTATTAACTATAGATATTACACCAATTGCATAAATTAGTCGAGAGTGCTATTTCTAATTTTATTACATAAAATCCAAATTACTAATACAAATCCTAACTTTGAATAATACTTACAAAGTCTTTTTAAAATATATAAAAATAAATTTTATGCCTTTAAAATGAGCTTGAAGCTAGCTCTTAGATTTTAGTTGCTGATTTCCAAAAGACCTTATATTTTGTCCTTGATGGCTATTTTAGTAGCTAGAAGTTTGATTTTGAACTTGTTCTATAAATGGTCAATTCTCGAGTATCAATTTAACTTATCTTAGGAATTTTTAAATATGATCCTTCTTTCAACTTAATCTTAGTATTAATTATATCAATTAGTTATCTCTTTTATCTTATTTTTATCAATTTATGATTTTTTTAAAATAATAAAAGAATTTTTATAACAGAAAAAAATAAAATAATAATTAACTCTTATCTATTAGCTATTAAGATAAGAAAATAATCTAAGAGGCTTTTATAAAACCTTTCTTAAATATCCTGAGTTCCTATTGAACCAAGATGATTGAATATTAATTAAAAAATAAATCTTATTTATAATTTCACTATATAAATGTGTTACAATACAACAACGCTAAAATGTATAATTCTCACTTTGTTCAATTGAAGACTGTAAAAACATTCATTAGTTTGCTCAAAGCTTGCATAGCAAGTAAATCTTCTAAATCTTATTCTACTAAATCTTTCAACATTTGAAGATTTGACATGGTACCTGACTTACTTCTATAATATTATTCTATCTTAGAACAGATGACTACATATTAATGAAAGCTTTGATTTGATTCTTTTCTTCTTATAAATATTTTTTAAATTTAATCTTTATTAAAAAATTATCATCAAATATGATTGGATTTATGAAAATAGAATCAATGAAATTCTTATATCTTTTGAAGTACATTGATAAGATTTTTGGTTGATTCTCAAGTGATCTCATTGATATTATAGTTGCACCAATGACCAAGATATTCTAATTAGTTCTATCTTTGCTAAAAATCAAATACTTTTTGACCTTATATTCTTCATGATTTTTGATTTTGATATTAGGTAGCAATTGTTATACTCTACTCAAAATATGTAATTCTTTATAAGGCTCTAAAAGAAAGACATAGAAAATTGAATGTATTTTCATAAAAGATGGTAGTTTTAAATAATATGCCATTAGATTAATTTGCTTTTGGATAAAAAATGGTCCTAATCTTCAATAGTCCAACTTATTGTATGACTACTTAGTTTAATATTTTGTTGAAGAAGCCATACTTTATCTCTAATATAAAAACCAAGCCATTGATTCTTGAATTCATCTACAGATACTTTGTAATCATCTTGAGCTGTTTATAATTGAAGCTTCAAGGTTGTTTGGTATTGCAATAGATACTTTATAAATCTTTTAGCTACTAGATTGTTATTTTTTGGTGTACATTGTAGATTAGACAGTTGAATTAGAGAGTAGATTTAAGAATATTTGTTAAAATGTTGATTTTAAGTGATTTGGATAGAAATTGGCTTTGTAAGAACTTTGCAAAATCAAGGTTGTATTGGGTGACTCTAGATTTTATAAAATAAAGAGGGATTTAAAAATTTGAGCATTCCATGAGTTTGATTATAGATCTATAGATGAAAATTTGAGGGTTTGTAATTGTAGTTGTAACTAATATATATTGTAAGTTTAAACTTGATCAAATAATTCAATTGGAAGTTATTAAAGCTCAAGTAGGTTGGAATCTTGGAAATTGGGATTTGAGGGTCAATAAGGATTTTTCAGATGTTCAGCAATCTATCAATTGGATTAAGGTGAAAATTATTTATAAAGATAATAAATTAAAATTTCTATTTATATTTGGATTTCAAAAGCAATTGAATGGTACAAAGTGAAGATATTTGTATTAAAAATTTGACATTAAGGTTGGAAAATGAAGGCGGCCTACATCCAAGTAGAAATTTGAGCTTGATTTTTGCTTGGTAAATTGAATCTCCTTTAATTTATTTGTGCATATTGTCAGCTTAATTAATGAAAGATTTGCAAAATTTGGATTAAGATCAATAATTAGATCATCAGCTATTGTGGTTTTAATCTATTATAGGATTTGATTAGAATTTGTTAGGATTTATTAGGATTTGAATAGGATTTGATTAGGATTGTTATGGCTCATTTAGAATTTGATTAGGATTTTATTAGGATTTAAGATTTGACTAGTATTTGATTAGGATTTGAATAGGATTTAATTAAAATTTAATTAGTATGAATCCTAATTGGTAGATTATTTAAAATTATAATTTTAAATTATTTAAATATCAAAATATTAATATTAGAGGCTTTATTTGATTATTTAAGTATTCATTAGAATTTAGAAGAGTTTATAAGTTATAAAAGTCTTATTAGAGAAAAGTCATAAAATTTGAATCTTAGTAAGTCTTGGAGGTAATTAATTTAGTTATTTTAATATTTTTTTTAATTAAAAGAGTTAATACTTAGTTATTGAGATGAATGTCTATATTCGCCTTTTATTTACATATATCACTTATTACAAACACATGAATACTAATTAATAGATAAAAGAAGCATGGAAAAAAAAACCTCATATCTTTATAGTAATTTATATAAAAAATAGGATTTTAAATTGATTTAAATTAGTTTAAATTTATTTTATTATTATAAAAAATCACCAAGATAAAATAAAATAATATTAAATTAATATTATTATTTTAAAAATATAATATAAATTTTTAAAATTTATTTAGACTTTATTTAGATTTTTTAAGGAATTTTTAGATAAGATTTTAAGACTTTGATAAAAATGAATTTTACCACCTTGGGAGTCATTATGAAAAAATGGAATAAGATTTGAAGGCAATGTAAGGTTCCTAGGCTAATTGGATATTTACAGATACCATGGTGAAGTCAAAAATGCAAAAAAATAAAATTTACTAGTAGAAGATAGGAAGACCAACAGCTAGTGTAGTCCTTGTAGGAAGAAAGGTGCACAAGTCCCATATTGGTTGTGGCACCTTAGATGTAGGTAGGAGGATAAGATTAAGGCCTCGTGGCCTCTCTAGGACATCCATACATACTACTTGTGAACCTTGATAAGGTTCAAACTTATGATCTTTTAAACAAGTTATACTTGAGGTAAAAAGTTTCCACTTAATTTTTATATTATTTACTTTTTATCTTTGAATTATCATAATTTACTCATAATAAGTCAGATTTATATATTTTTTATATCATTGGAAAAATAAAAAAATTATCTATTCAAAAATATTATTTTTTATTTTTTACTTTTTAATAGATAAAAATATAGTGAACAGATTATGATTTAGTTTTGAATTGTGCACTTGCTTGATACCATTTATTTCACTTATTTTGTAGTTATTCTTCTTATTGTTCTTGTTAATTGCTTCCTTCACTTTACACCACTAATTACAAGCAACTCTTAAGTGAGACTATCTTGTAATTTGAGTTGAAGGGTGAATTTTATTTTCACAATTAAGATTTGATTAGAATTTGATTAGAATTTGACTAGAATTTGATTAGAATTTGACTAGAATTTGATTAGGATTTGATTAGAATTTAATTAGGATTTGATTAGGATTTAATTAGGATTTGACTAGGATTTGATTAAGATTTGAATAGGATTGATTAGGATTTGATTAAGATTTGAATAAGATTTGACTAGGATTTGATTAGGATTTGATTAGAATTTGACTAGGATTTGATTAAAATTTGATTAAAATTTGATTAAAATTTCTATTTTTAGTATTTTAGAGGATTTTATTTTAATATTTTTTTTGGATTTATATTAATATTTCTTTATTATTTCTTTATGATTTTTTTGAAAATTCTTTAGAATTTTTTTTGAATATTTTTTTATAACTAATTAAAAATCTAATTGAATTTTTAATGGTTGGATATATTTTTTAAGCTTTAATTGTAAATTTTATATAATTCTATTAAAAGTGTTAGGACTTGTTGTTGTTATTTTTCTTTATCTTCCATAGCCAGGTATCCAGCGCATTTTCAAGCAAGACTTCATGACATACAACACTGTTAATTTGAGAATGGAAAGCCAAAGAAAGTTTAATATCCACCTTCAATATTTCAAAAAGGCATCTCCAAAATTTAGATACAAATTGGAATCTTCAATCAGATATGATATCATTTGATATACTATGATACTAATATATATTGTTAAGAAAGAGCTTTGCTGTTTCTTCATTAGGAACAAATATTCTTCTTACAAGGAATAAAATGAGCCATTTTTGTGAATTGATCAACCACCACAAGAATGTTCTCTAATAAATTAGATGGTGGTAGATTAATAATAAAATCCATCAACATAGAAGACTATGACCATCTTAGAACAAACAAGGGCTTTAAGAGTCCATAAGAGCAATGTCAAGGATTCTTGGACTTTGAATAAATGTCACAAGAGAGCACAAAGTCTTTCATAGCCTTCTACATTTGAAGCCACCAAAAATCTTAGAAAATAAGTTCTAAGGTCTTATTAGATCCAAAATGACTTGTAGTTGGAAAGTCATGGCAAGATTGAAGAATATATAGTCATGTTGGTCTTTCTAAGATATATAAATGTTCTTCAAAATATAAAAGGTCTTTCTCAAGCTTGAGCTTATCAATATTTTCATAGAGACAACGTTGTCATATTGTGATTTGGCTACCATGTGAAATTATTGTATATATATATATATAGAAAGAATTCATTAAAAAATCTATTATTGAGGTTTATACAATTTTGTTTTTTGATAGTGACTTTTAAAGTTGATTTTATATTAATAATAATTTTTATATATCTTGAATTATCTTTATTAAATATTGGTGTTCTAAAGATCTTAATTATTTATTTATTTATTTGATATTTAGAATATTTATTATATAAATCTTATTAGAAAAAAGATTGAAAAGGGTTTTTAGTATGAAAGGAGTAGTTAGACAATCCATATGGATGAATAGAGATGGATAATAGAAGTTTCTATTTCTATTGGCCAAAAATCATATTCAATGGACTTCAAAGAAGTTGCCTAAGAACTTATTAGGAATTAGAGTTTATTTTTTGATAATATTTGAATATCAAAGGCTAAGGTTAGAAAGTTTGGTTTTTTGGCTATGGTTTTGATATAAAAATTATATGATTTAAATTTTTTATAAAGAAGATATAGGAGCTCAAAGTTAAGGTGTCAAAATTGTACCTACTATCACTCTTTTGGATATAACTCACGCGTACAAAAAACAATAGAAGATCGATGACTAGAGTTGAAAATAATACTTTTTTGGCTACTCTTTTTATATCAGCTCAATGAAATCCAAGCTAGGATGAAAAAGATATTAGAAGTTGAAGTCAATGCTTACAATCTAAAGGTAGTAAGTGACCTCATTTAAGTAGTGGTTGTATTTTGAGCCATATCTTAAGCAATTTGATAATATTGGTTCTACCACTCCCTTGTATGCAGCTCTAGCTAGTTCTACTATTGTCCGTTCATTAGATGCTCTAGTGAGATAGCTATGATCCCTCTCAATCATTCTAGATATATTTATAGGTGTTATCTTACCTCTGTTTTTCATGAAGTCTGCAAGTAGATTAATGTGCTTGTCATCAAAGCGTATATCTCCTTTGAGGACCTTTGATAACTCTCTCACTAATACGTTTCTTGCAGCTTCTATTCCCAAACAGTTGAAGGTGTCCACAACTGAATCAGAAATAGTAGGTCTAGTATCTACAAAGCCAAGTCCCAATATACCCATTAGGTTAGAACCTTTCGTCTTTACTTCATTATTGTTGATGATTGCATGATCTATGTCCTTGATACCACAGATCTGTATAGGAAATATTACAGACTTGACTAGGCCATATACGTACATCTCTATATCCCTATTCTTTGTTGCACGCTGTACTGATATATCTATAATGTGCTCAAACTCTGGAGAGATAAGTACTTGTATGATACTATTTCCACACATTGACTTAACAATTCTATCTCTTATCATCTTTAAGCTTACCTTATAAGCCTTCATCTTCTTACCATCAACAATCATCCTGAACACGACACCTTCATTATAGCTAGTAGGAGCTACGTAGAGATTGTGTTTCTCCGCTATCGAGTACCACCAAGAGTCTAAGTTATGCTCAATATAATACGATAATATCATATCAGGAACAATAAGGTATACAAAGTCTGAGGGGCTTACATCTTCTCTAACGCATATAGTTGATGTTGATTGCTTAAACGAGCAATTCAAAATAGATTCTAGTTTGGGTATTCCCTCGAGTATCTCTACAGCTGTAGTACCAGTATTGTAGAATGAACTAAGAGCTATTTGAGTGGTTGGTTGTCCAATAGACTGCGACGCTATGATACCCACGCCTTCTCCAGGACATATTTGAGACTGAAAATGTCTTGTTATAAAGGCTTGCTTCTCATCATCTTTGAGTTTCTGCAACTGACAATAAGACTGTCTTGTACATGCTTCTTTAACATATGACAGTAGGGGGGTGTGTACTATTAATTCCTTATTAGACATATTGATTATTGTACTAGTTTATCTGTTCTCAAGATTATTTCAACATAGATATAGACATTAAAAATATAGATTCGTTTGATGTAACTAAGCTAAAAAGCGTCCTTGAGGATGTTGGTGTCCAACTCAGTTGGGCATTGTGTCAAAACTTCATTTCAAATCTAGTGGAGCAAGTACCAGATCTTGAAGCTCACATTGACATTATAAACAACGTAGCATCAAATACCTTTCAATCTGCTGATATCTCCATTGTAATAGGGCCTACTTCCAGGCCCTCTAGAAACGATACAGAGACATGTCAAAAGGTACTTCAAAGTGGAGCCAACAAGGGTAGAAAATGTTCTCTTCCAAGAACTACAAACTCTGAGTTCTGTAAGAGACATTTGAACATGATAATGAAGTCTGAAGGACTCCCTAGTGATACTAAGCAGAAGTAGATAAGTAGCTTCCGCGATGTCATTGGTGCAAAGAGACAGCAAAGGAGATCACCAATAGAGATGAAGCTACGATCTCTCGAAGGCATGGAGGATGTATATGTCGATTTAAACACCAAACTTATATTTGCTGAGATTGATAACAAAATGATGGCCATTGGGCACCTATATGATAATGAGATGATACTTTTGTCGAAAAAAGACATCAAAACTTGTGACCTTAATGGATGGGAATATAAACTAAATCTAGAATAAAAAAAAGTTTTTTTATGCACTTTTCGTCACTAAAAGAGATGCTAGCTTTTGTATCTGACCTTATGTTATAAAGCTTCCCTTATTTTTATTATACAACTCCTGTATCTGGCTTTCTGAAAAGAGGTTCTCAAGTGCAGAATCAAGTGCTATTTGTTTTCCATTCTTCTCCAAATTATTCGATATGTACATCCTAAGTAACTTTGATGTAAATGATAATGATGATTGGTTATCTTTGACCTTGATACCTGTGACATCTGCACCTTGTCGTTTGAGTATACTTAAAAGCTTCATAAAGGAATTTGTAACATCTCTAGGAACGTCAAAAGGATTAACTTTTTCTTGTTGTTTCTTTATTATTCTTCCATCAAGGAATTTATCTAGAGGCTTAGTAATAAGAGCTTCAAAGTCTGCACTGCTGATATTATTAATATTGTTGTCACTCTTTAGCTCCTTAAGAAGGTCAACTGCTACAAGCATATTTCTGTTAACTGTTCGAGATACAACATACTTAATCTTTTCTTTGGAAAGAACTTTCTCTGGAGTATAAGTAAACACTTCTGATGTATCTACCTCTTCAACTTTCTGTGATGAATACTTGTAAGGTTTCTGTACATATGGGAGAAACACCTTCTTAGGTGCTCTGTTCAACAGCATAGGTGTTAATGTTAATGTTTTGTGCTTGTTATCCATATTGGTAAGTATTTATAATAAAAGTAGATGATATCTCTTTGTAGACACAATAAAAAATCAGTGATACTAACAAACAGAAAAGAGTCCGTTATATTATAGCTAGATTGGTGTTATATTAAACTTATTTTTCTCTTATCATTGTCAGAGATTCATACATACAAGACAGCAAACGCTCATTAGAAGACATAAACTTATCTCTATCAAGTCTATTTCTTGTTTCCAATTTGAATCCTATATCAACAAACTCTTCAATCAACTTATCCACATCCACTAAGTTTTCTGTTTGATTTATTACAATGGTGTCAGGGATATGTATACATATTTTACTATCACTCTCTAGTCTAATAGAGTATGCTTCACATGTATACTCTTTTATTTTTCTTGTTTCAAAGAATTCTGTAACATACTTCTTAGATATAATAGTACATAGGAATACACACCTGTGCTTGTCAGAGAGTGTCATTTGAATAACTTTGAACAATTTTTCAATATCGACAAGAGTAATACAAAAAAAACATGATAATGTTGTTATGGATCTTTCTAATCCCCTTAAGTGTTCCACCTTCGTTTGTATTACTCTCACCTTCTTGTTGGCACCAAGCCTTCTCTTGAGCTCTTTGATATTAGTATGAGAAGGATCTACACAGGTAATACTCTTATAATGATTCCACTTTGTAATGTCTCCTCGTAGTCCCGATCCAATGTCTAATAGGTGACCAGATCCCTTTCTCAAAAGTTCTCTTTTGACATCATTGTGGTACGATCTCATCATGGACACTGTCAGTCCTTTAAATATATTAAACATGTTCCTTTCGTTCTTTTTTATCTTTCCAATCCTTTCTACTACTGCAATGAAATTAGGGTATATTTTATCTCTCCTTTCTCTTAGTAATGTTACGCTTCCATCGGAGTTAATTATGAATTCTGAAACAATGTTCTCTCTTGGTTCTTTGCTGTCCTGTGACATCTTAAGTTTAGAATATATGCTCTCCGTTTTATTGTATGCCATTAAAGTTTTCTCTTGGTACAGTAAATCAACAGTCTTTTGAGGTTTCCATCTCATAACAGGGTCAAAGTAAGATTGTGAGTGTGTGTATATTAAGCCATCATACTTATTCTGTTGAATCTCGTTCTCTAGTATCTGATGTTGTCTAAAAAATACAGAGAATGTCTTAAACATAAAGTGTCTTTTTGCAACTACTAATCTTCTCTTAGTAGAGTTGTTGATTGTCAAGCATGCTTGAGGTACCATTCTTATCCTTTCCTTTAACAGCTGATTAGCAACTACCACTCCATTTAATATGACAATGTCGAATGCATAGTATACACCATTAACGGCTTCTGTATCAAGGAGCGTGAGCAAGTTACAGCCACTGACACTTGATTCGATAATTGTATCTTCTCCCTTGGTTGATATAGCATACACGTTTGCCTCGTAACACGCGAGAAACGATCTTGTACCATCAAGCTTTAGAGATATAGATCCTCCTAATACGTAGTTCCTTGCAAGGTCCTTTATGGTCATGTCGATAGGCTTTGGAAACCTGTAGCCTCGAAGATCAAGACTAGGTACGAGCTTGTTGATTAGTTTGAACAATTGTGAAGCTGCCGAAGGTCTGATACTCTCCATTGCAAGTTCTAATAGCTTAAACTCACAATTATCATCTATCACTTCAAGTTTGATTTCATAATGAGTACGTGCTTCAGATATAACCTTTGTTGAGTCAATTTGAAACTTGTTATGGCTTATTATACGTCTTTCTTTATTTCTTTTAATCTTTAATGCCATCCCTTCCTCCTTGGAGTGTCTTTGTTCAAGAGATAGCACCATCTCTGCATTAAACTTAGGGATTGCTTTTGATGATATTCTTTCGTTGATAAAGAACTCAGAGTCTATTTCTCTTACTGTAACAGTATTGCTACCTTTTACTGAATACAATGTCTCCTCTGTGGTGATAGTGTTATTGATTTTTGGGACTTTCATGAATTTCCTTTCTGTTACATCTTTTAGCCTGATCTCGATCTCATACTGGTATCCCTCAGGAGACTTAGTGCTTAGGTCCCTTTTAGACTTTATAAACTCTATTAGAACATCCATTGCTTATGTCTTTGCAAAGTGGAATTAGAAGCTCTAGCAGGTATACTTATTAGCCAATTCATTTATAACAATACCATGAAAAAGTTCATCCCATCATACCCTGTAGTAACAGATAACAACTTCATTGATAATCTGTAGAAGAAAAAAGAATTCTATGATACAAGAAAAATAAACAGTTTAAGATTGTATCGCCATCAAGAGTTTGTAAGGAGATTTATGTCTCCCCAGACACCATATAATAATCCGTTGCTGTTCTACAATGTTGGATCGGGAAAGACGTTCACATGTATAACAGTTGCTCAGTCTCATAAGCCATACAAAGAAAGAGCACTTGTACTTGTAAGAGGTAGGACATCTGCCGATAACTTTAAAGATCAGATTCGCAAGTCGCCAGATGGAGAAGTAAAAGACTACGAAATAAGAAAATACATATCTTTTGCAAACAAGCTAAAGAGATTAGGCGACAACCAAGTGATATCAAGCTTCAGTAATAGGATAATAATAATGGACGAAATTCACAATTTGAAGCATTCTATGTCAGACCTCGATGCAGAAACTGTGTATGGTCAAATGTGGAGATTATCTCACCTAGCTAAGGATTATAAGATATTGCTTTTAAGTGCAACCCCTATGATAGATAAAGCCGAAGAGATATTATCTATACTTAACTATCATAGGGGTTGCACTTAAAAGCAATATCTTATCATAGGGGTTGCACTTAATACTTGATATCAATCACCAATTTGTTATAATACTTGATATCAATCACCAATTTGTTATAATACTTGATATCAATCACCAATTTGATACATCGGTCTTTCCTAGTGAAGATGACTTCAAAAGAAGTATAATGGGTAGAATATCGTATTTGAATAGCAACCAACACATGGCAAAGGTCATAGAGGAAGGAATAACTATAGAAGGTTGTTCAATCAAGGTCGTTCCATCTTATATGAGAGGGTACCAACTTGAAGTATACAAAAAGATAGATGTTAATAATCTTGATGACAGTGTGTACAGAAACTCTATATATTGCTCTCTAATGATGTTCTGGGATGGAACATATGATGCTGAAGCGTTTGCAAAGATCGTAAGAATTAAGCATGATAATAAGATAAAGTATACACTCAGTGAAGAAGTTACACAACATCTAACAAGGAATAGCTTATGTCTATACTCTTGTAAGTACTCAAAGATGCTAAGCATAATAGAGAGTAACAAAGATATGCTGGCATTTGTGTTCTGTGAAGAAGTTAAAGGAATCGGACTAATTATGATGAGCTGTATATTTGAACTTCTTGGATACCAGCTATACGATGGCGAGAATATCGATGAGATCGATAAGGGTCTACGATACACATTGTACACAGGAGATACCATTGCTTGTTCCAATCCAGAGAAGAGATTAGATGGATTTAGATCTCCAAAGAACAAATATGGAGAATATATTAAGGTATTGCTTGGTAGCAGAATCAGTGGAGAGAGTGTAAATTTGGCTAATGTAAGACAAGTTCACATTGTCACTTCTCATTGGAACAAGTCAACAATAGTACAAGCAATTGGAAGAGCAATAAGGAGCCAATCACATGATCTTCTAAAGGTAGAAGAAAGGTCAATACATGTCTATAGACATGTAGCTCTTGCAAGCAGGAGTGATAAGTGTGTACCATCTGTAAGCATAGACATGTAAAAGTATTTAATCTCAGAGGAGAAATCAAAGCGCATAGAAGATGTAGAGAATGTTATAAGAAGTTGTTGTGTTGATTATTACTTAAATGTTGATACTACAACAACAAGAAGCGAACTTGATGATGATATATCAACATATTTCTTATGGTACTGTGATAATATAGAGGCCTCTATACGAGACACCATTACAAAATCAACAGAGTCTCTTTCAATAGACACTATAAGTACATTATTGGATATTAAGAAGAGTGTAGTAAAGGCTTTAATTGGAAAAGGTATTACTCTTGACAATGGAACGCGCATAAAAGAGGTAAGAGGAACAATACACTTGGACTGTGCTATTATGTCCAATCGAGATACACACTTGTCAAGCTTTAAACAAAGTACCAACATGAATGTTAACTACTTTACAAAGGTGCTATACAAAAATAAAAGAGATCTTGTATACATCGTATCATCAATGACAATGTTGCAAAAGATGCACTTACTCGAATCAGCAATATTAAGTGGCAACAAGGTTATTAGTCTATTCTTTGAGAACTCTTTTGATTATATTAATAATAGGTATTATCACATACTATCTTACAGAACAGCAGAGGACAATTATTCATATGCCCTATCTTCTGAGTCTTTCAAAGTATGTATGAAGACAAGAGTACTAGATGGTACTTGGAAAGCAGTAAGTGCAAAAGATGAACTTGACAAAATACGAAAGATAATATCAAAGTCAAAGCGTTCTAGAGATATAATAGAAACAAGACATAAGATATATGCAATATTCTCCAATGGAGATAACAGATTTAGGATACGTAATTCCTTGTCTGAGAACAAAGAAAGATCGCTCAAGGACCTAAGAAGCATTAATAGAGGTAGATGTATAGATTCACATAGTGGATCGATGATGATGGATATACTGTTGTACCTACTCTCACATGAAACTAAGCAAACAAATATTATGGATCTTATAGGACATACATTCTCTGATTTCTCAAGTGAAGAAAACATCATAAGTGCAAAAATAATACGTGTTATAAAAACCTTTACAAGTTCAAAGTACGATAGTATGCTACCACTTCCTTATAATACAAGACAGAAACTATACAGGTGGATGCTTACTAGAACAAAGAAGGAGCTTGTAGATGTTATGATCAAGATTCTATTGGAGAGTGATATGTACGTGGTCAACTGATAAATAATGCTACTTTGTCAACCAGTATCAATCAGTCATGGCCTCAAAAAGAAGAGTTATATATGATCTGAATCCTTTGAACATAGTGTTCACTCCTGTAACAGATACGTTTCAAGCTTCTGGATCAAAAGGAAAACCTGTAGTTCCATCTGTTGGGAAAAGAGTTGGTATATCGTACAAAGCAAAGAATGGAATAGAGTATCCTCTAATGCTAGCACCAAAAGAATGTATGTTTTATTCATTTGGAATACAGGATGATTCCTTTTCAAGTTCTAGTAACAAAGGAAGCAAGAGCATGTGCATTAGTATAGGTGTAGAGGACAATAAAGATATTAATAAGAATGCATTCTGTGCTAACATGCATGCAATATACGATCGCTGTAAAGAGTATATCATGAAGCACTCAAAGGAAGTTGGCATCAAAGTGTCGAAGGATACAATAGATGATATGTTCAAGCACCCGTTAAAGGAGTTTACAAAAGATGATACTACAACAATGAGAATGTATCCAAAGCTTATTATAAGTAACAAAGATTCAAAGGTATGGACTACCTTCTATAATACCAAGCAAGAGAAGATAGATCCTAAGCCTCTAGAAGGAGTTCATTGTCGCATATATCCTGCCTTACTATTCGACTCTTTGTACTTCTGGTCTGGCAGCAGAGCTTCTCTACAATGTAAGCTTTCAGAAGCTGTAGTAGAAATAGTAGACAGAGCTACTCCATCACTTGACATGAGTCTGCTAAAGATAAAAGATGAGAAGGAAGATATATAAATTTTTTTTTTTGATTCTTTTTTGATTTTTGTTAGTATATAATTAGACTTATATTTACTTATATAAGATATTTTTTAATGTACTGTTGATTATTATCATGAGAAATGCTGTGTCTGTTCATCATAATCAATCTGATTATTACAATGAATGGAAAGGTATCATAGATGAGTATCGTAGACTTACAAGTGCTGATTTTGCTTACCATCCTCTATTTGATCCAAGAGAATATCATCATCTCATTAACCGTAGTGGAGTTAGTGATGATGAGATCAAGAACGATTGGGACCTTAGTGATGATAACATGAAGACAATCTCTGATGCAGCATCCAATGTACCCGTTTCATGTGCTAAAATAAAGCAGGTCAGTCATTCAAATGTAGTTGCTAGTTATGTTGTGCTTACAGTATATCTGTTGTCATTTAGTATAGCGTCTAATATAGTAATAATAAACGTAACAATATATACAGTTGAAGACTTTGATTCTTTTGGATGGGCACATAGTAATAAAGAAAGAGATGAGCATACAAGAGCTTATATGTAGGAACATCAAGAAATTGCAAAGGAAAGAAACAGAGAGGGCTTTGAAAAGATTTACAAACAAAAAAACATTATGAATCTTGTTATTGCATCATACAAAGTGTGATCACAACAATATGGTTGTACAGTATAATTAGTATATAGCCCAATAAACATAAAAAAAATAGAATCACCCATATACTACTTGGTATGATTCTAATTTTTTTTTTACATTAAGTTGTACACCTCAGGAACAATTATATCACTATAATGGACTTAAGAGCTGTTCGTATACTTCATCATCCTCCTTTGTGGTAATTGTACTGGATGAATCATGAGAGAGTGTGTTTGCTAATACAAATGCATATTCAATCCTTAAAGCACCCATTTTCTCATCTAGATCAAGAGCGAGTGTCGACCTTATCTTGCTGATGAGCTTATGATTAATATTATGTACATAAGCATACCAAAAGCTAAAAAGCTTAGACTTGGGTGAAAATTTTATGACTGTTTGCAGTTGATAGTAAGATGAGGCATCGTCATCTACTTCTGTTCTACTTTTGATATAGGCATCATCTACTTCTTTAGCTTTTGCTTGTATCCCTTCAATCTCCTTACTGGGCTTGCTGATTGCTATAGAGCCATTGTGTACTATATCCCAGGCCATGCTGCTGTCTGTATTGTATGATAGAGCTGGGATACTTGCAAGAAACGGCTTGTATATATTTATTAGTCTTGTACCAATATCCTCCATATCCTTGTTGGTAGATATTAAATTACCTGCTGCTAAAATAATTGCCATTGTCTGTCTAATGATAAGACCAGTATTGTACTCACTCTTTATCGATTCTCTAAAAGAAAGACCAAGTTTCCATTCTTTCAAAGTTTCTTTTGCCCTCTCCAATAGTTTGGAGCTAGGAATAGGGAGTGTCACGACATTGCTATCATCGGGATCTGTGCTCACGATATGAGTACTAGCTTTATCTATTGAAGCAATATGATGAGAGGACAACTCCCAAACCGAATGGATATCATCCATTAGGTGAGAAGCCATTGTTTGTAGCAACAGAAATAGGAAATTAGAAAGCAAAGATTACAATTAGCTGACAATTTTCTAGTTAGTATATGTTCGAAATTAAAACTATTCCTCTTCTTCTTTTGATCAATAATTATACCTTTTAATAGAAAGATATTAATGTGATAAGCATAACAGTATTTAAGCAGAGCATTGCTTATGCCTAGTCTTTTTTCACAGCACAACTTACTGGCTTTATAACACTATAAGGTTAACAAGTTAACAGCTAGTGCCTCCTACCGTAGTATAGTACTCTCGCTACAGTCCCTCGTATATTAATAAAAAAAATAAGGACTAGGACTACTAAGTACTATTATTGCAATCCTAATCTTTTTTTTTAACGGATACGTGCACTACAAGCAAAGTACATACTACAGATAGGCTTCCTGGTCCTTGAAAGGATCATCGCTACGAACAAGGTTAATAGGTCCCATGGTTGATGAGTTTGTAAGTGCTTGTGCAAGAGAGTCAAAGCATCCAACTTTTATACCAGCTAGCTTCTTCTCCTTGGTTTTCTTGTCACTAAATATCTGGAACACAGAGTGGTCATTTTTGTATACATATGAATAGCCAAAGCTAAAGAGACTAGTAACATAGCTATACTTAGCAGTTACAATGAACTGATAAAATGAGATGTATGTATGACCTATATCCTCACTCTGGTCAATGTCCTTCTTGACAGAGTCTGCACCTTCTTTTTGTGCTTGCTTACCTGCATCATCTACATCATTCAGCTGCTTAACCTCATCATCACTCAGATCCCAACCTCCTTGTGCCTCCTTCTCATCATTAGGACTTGGCCTTAAAGCTAGCTTAACAAATGGTTTAAGTAATGCCACAAGTCTACCTGAGATTTGTTTTGTATTTGGGTCGCTTGCAAAAGATTTTCCCAGATCCGTTACTGTAGCCATCATTTGCTTGATGGTAAGGTTTGATATGGTTTATGCATTGACATATTGGTGTGACGTTGCAAGAAAGTCGCTGCCACTCAACGCAGCTGCAGCTTTCTGCAACAGTTGTAAGGTAGGAGTAATGACCTGCAGTGCAACAGCAGCTGCTCCAGGTACTGCAAATAGTTCTATGTTATGGTGCCTATCAGACACATCGCCGGATAAGATGTGTGATGGAAGACGAGGTTTATAATGCTTCTCTATCAGTTCAAGATCTTCATGAGTTATTCCCCATGTGTCATGAATCTCTTCAACAGTGGGATGTGACTGGTGAGGATTCATTGCTGTGTTGACAGCAACTGGATGGATCCATTCTCCTTGAGGATCATTGTAAGCCATCGTCGCACTAACAAGAAATGTATTAATGTCACAATATAGCTATTAATCAACAAGTGGCAATAAGATGCTATATTTATCGTACTTTCAATCAGTAAGTTTATATATACTGCAACAGCGATACATATGTACATGAAGTGTATACATTTGCTGTCCAACCAGTCATGAAGAATGATGTACTGCACATGCTCTTACCCTCAATAGGGACTAACAGTACTAAGAGTTTACTTACTCATATTCCTTTGTTAGGATTGTATGGTTATACTGTTGCTGTCTAGTTCCTACATCGTGTGCCTGGCTCATATACTTACAGTAAGGTACAATAGGTCTAGTAGACACATTGCACAATATAGATTGTGAACAGTTACTAATGCTACTTATAACACCACTAAGGAACCTTTCTGATATATTGTATTCGCCTATCAAGTACTTAAACCTATTGGATCTTTGTTTGGTACTACCTTCAAGCCTAAAGCACTGCAAGCTTTTGTAGACTCCCATATCTATGAAGTCGCTAAAGTGTGTGGCACTATGTACAGCATGAGCAACTCCCAAGCATTGCTGTGATGATGCAAAGTACAAGTTCGAAACAACAACATGAAAGGATACTTTTGTATTACTATTGTCGATACTATATTGTCGATAATATCATTATATTTTTGGCTTAAATTTTTTAAAAGTGTATATGTTTATATTATAAAACTATGCAAAATAATTTTTTGGCATTAAGAATTTGGATTTTTGAGATGTAAAGGAAATAAAGCTTAGGTGTCTATAAACTAGGGTTTTAAGTACATATTAGGAATTTTAAGATATCGGATGATTAGAAATGAATCTATAATTGAATTTTTTTTGTAATAAAATTTAAAAATATGACCTATACTTTAGAAAAATTTTATGGAAATTAAATAGCTGGATTAAGAGTTATTAAATTCTAAAATTTAGAAAGAAATAAATCCTTGCAGGTGAATAAGCTTTTGAAGATTTTTGCTCCAATTTGACCTTTTTGTACAAACTAAAGGGATTTTTTTTAGAAGCTAAGACTTTATAGAGGTGGAAAAATAAACATATAGAATTGTAATATAATATTTGATATAAAGATGAGGTTTTAAAAGAGGATTATGGATTTTTTTTAAAAATTATTGATAATTTAATTTATTATTAATTGGTTATTTGAGATTCTATAAAGAAAAAAGTATTAAGGTTTTTCTATATGTTATAGAAGGACTTTATGTATAAACCTATTTAAATACATGAGGTTTTTGCCAATACAATTCTTCTTTTGTAATATTATTATATTATTTATTCTTTTTATTAAAGACAAATCATTTATTGAAGTCATGCTAATAAGTTATAAGTAAATCCTCTACAGCTAGATATCCAATGTATTTCTAAATTAAAGATCATGTTGTCGTATTACATGTTGTCTTGTTTGAGAATGTGCAGGGCACTTGGCTGTAGAGGGTGAAGTTGCGGTTCACATATACCCAAGAATCTTTAACATATTTCGTCCATATTAGAAGAATATGATTTGAATATCAATACAAGAGTACTTAAGTCAATAGAAAGTGCCCAAAAATACTCTTCCTAATAACTTCAATCACATATAAATCCCAATTTCTTTGTTACTTGTCACAATCAAGCAACTTAGATTTCTCTTTGCAAGTCTTAACCTTAGTTAGTGAACTTCAATAAGCTATAAATTTTAATTTGATCGTTGACTTGGTGTAAAATTTTGTATACAAATACAAATATAAGTCTTTTAAATGCATAGAAAGTTTTAGCTCAATCTAATTTATAGATTTTTAAAAATTAACCAAAAACCACATTGATGTTACTTGACCACTAACTTAGAAGTTGATGTAGATATCCCAATAGCAATTTCTCTTTCTTCAACTATTAATTTCAGTTAAAAATTGGTTGATAGCTTGTTCTTTAAGTCTTCTAAAATTATATTGAATTCCATCTTGATTCAACTAATAGATCTTTAGATATCATAAAAACCCTAAACAATCTTAAATTGCCAATTTTTGATATCTCTTTGTACTAAAGATCACGTAAATCTTGATTGCACTATTAGATTATTACAAAATATTACTCAGTCTTAGCACACTTAATCACCAACATACTACCAAATTTTTAACTATAGATATTACTTTAATTGCACACAATAGTTGAAAGTGCTAGTCCTAACTTTATTGCATAAAAACTTAACCTCTAATACAAATCCTAAGTTTAGATAGTGATTGCTAAGTCCTTCCAAACCCTACAAAAGCAAGCCTAACGCCTTTTGAATAAGTTTAAAGCTAACTATCCAATTCTAATCACCAATCTCTAAATAACTTGACACCCTGCCTTTGGTGGCCATTTTTGTGGTTGGAGGTTTGATTTCAACTCTGTTCCATACATGGTCGACCCCCGGGTATCAATTTAACTTATTCTAAGGGTTTTTAAGTTTGATCCTACCTTCAATTTAATCCTATAACAACCATACTAATTATTTATCTCCTCTATTATATTCTTATTAACTTATGGCTTTTTAAAAGTAATAAAAGAGTTTCTACAACCTAGAAGGAAAGTTTAATTATTAACTTTTATCTATTATCTATTAGCTATTAAAATAAGAAAATAATCTAAGAGGCTTTTATTAAATCTTTTTTTAAGTATCTTAAGTTTTTATTGAACTAAGATATTTGAATATTAAATAGAAATCACTATTATTCATGTTTTTTAGCACATAAACATGTTATAATATAACAACGCTACATAATAATACTTGATATTAAGGGCCAAATCATCATTAGTGGTTGCAACACGCACCTCATTGAGGAAACTAGAATCAATAGGTGCTAATATAATAGTGGTGCAAAGATAAAATTACTCCAACTTGAACAAAATTACATATTATTGATCAAATATTGTCTTTCTTGTCCTTGATATAAGATATGATCTTCTTAATAAAGTATCAAATAACTATTGTTATTTTTTAAATTGATAAGTGATAATAAAATTAAATTAAGATAATAACATATTCCATCAAGTTTAACGGTGATTAAAAACCTGAATTAATAAAAAATATTCAAAGTTCTTGTAATCTATATGTATAATTGTAGGATGTATTGTTCTTTTGAAAAAATGATCCCATTCTTTAAAAGAATCTACAATAGCAAAAAATTCCTTATTGTGGATTTTATAATTAATTTTAGCTACAAAAAACTTTTGAAGATAAAATATAATATGGCAAAATTTATTATCTATATCCATTTGTAAAAATATGGCCTTTAGTTCAAAATCCAAAGTATTAGTTTCTATACAGAATGTCTTTATGAAATCTAAATGCACCAAGATTAGAGGTATAATGAATACTATTTTGAGATCTTGGAATACATTTTCCACTTGAGGCTTTTATTTCAACTTATCTTTTCATGTCAATTGAGTAAGAAGGGTGATAACTTGAGAGTAGTTTTTTTATAGAAGTTGGTAAATCCAATAAAATAATATATATCTCTTACAATCTTTGAAATGACCTATTACATAACTGCCTTCACCTTCTTAGGATCCATCATCAAACTCTTAATAGATATAATATATTCCAAAAATCCCATCTTCAGTTGATGAAATATATATTTTTTTAGCTTAATATACAAACTTATATTTTATAACTTTTGTAATACCAACTTTATATGTCATTATATTCAAAATGTCCATACTTTGTTTAGAATACAATCTTCTATTTGTTTCTCTCCTTGATTTGTACCAAACTATATGCTCTATAAAGATCTATCTTAATATAAATCTTAGCTTAGCTAAGTTATTCCAAAAGTCTTAAGATTAATAATAATAGATAATGATTTTTCATTGTTATCTTATTTAATCTCTGATAATCAATACATATATACAAGAAATCATCTTTTTTCTTTACAAAGAATATACGTATACTTATTGGAGATTTTGAATGCTTGATAAAATTCTTTGCAAGGTTTTCATTAGTATATTCCTTTAATACTAAAAGCTTATTTTGAGAAAGGTTATAAATTGGACCAAAAAATAATTATATATATTTTTTAAGACCTATAATACAATTGTATAGTTGGTGCTCTAGTAATATATCAACATTTTTTTTTTCAAAAAATATCTTAAAATATGTTATATTATTCTAGAATAATTATCAATGAAGTCATATCTTTTTTAATTGGAGTCATATAAATAACAAATGATGTATTTTCTTTGGCCAGTCTTATAAAAGCCCTTAATCCAATTAATAAAGGCTTATCAACTTGTTGTCATATAATAACATGGCCATTAGGTAAAATAAAAAATAAAAAATAATATTATAGAGGAGCTCAAATAAAATATTTTAGTAAATTATATTAAAAATATAAATAATAGATAAAAAAGTAATAAAATTTAAAAAATGATAATATTATCTTTTTATAGAAGAATCTTTTATTTACTTTGTATAGCCATAAATAAAATAAAATAAAGTAGATTAGAAAAATAAATAATATAGACATATTTAAGAAGGAGTTAAAAATAGGTTTTAACAAAGTTTATCTTAAAATTCCAAGAGTTGATATTTAGAGAGGACTGATTGTGAACCTGGATTGAAATCATACCTTGAGGCACAAATTTGTATGCTTATAGTAGATAGAGAAATTTCTTTGACAAATCAAAGAGTTAAATTTAAGAGTAGACTAAAAAAGATTTGTTTGAGCATTGATTTGAAGTGATTTGGATAGATATTAACTTTGTATGAGCTTTGCAAAGTTAGGGTTGATTTGGATTACTCTAATTTTTATGAAATAAAAAAGGATTTATAATTTTAAGTATGTTGTGGCTTTAATTATAGATTTGCAATTGAAATTTTGTGGATTTGTAAATATAGTTGTATTGAGTGTATGGTATAAGTTTGAGTTTGATGTAATAGTTTAATTAAAGGTTATTGAAGTTTAAGTGAGTTAAAGTCTCAAAAATTGGGTTTTAAAAGTTAGTGAGGATTTTTAAGCTATTTAATAATTTACCAATTGGATTGAAGTGAAAATTGCTTACGTGGATGGTAGACTTGATTTGCTCTCTGTGTGTAAATTTTAGAAGCAATTAAATGGTGCAAAATAAAAATATTGGTGCTAGGAGATTGGCATCAAGGTTGGAGAAGGAGGACAACCTACACTTGAGTAGATTTTTTAGCTTATCTTCTATTTGGTGATTTGGATCTTTTTCAATTTTTTTGTGCATATTTCCAACTTAATTATTGAAAGTTGTGTAAAATTTGAGTCAAGATTAATAATTCAATCATTAGCTATTGAGATTTCAATCTGCTATAGGATTTGTTAGGAATTGATTAAGGTTTGATTAAGATTTATTAAGATTTATTTAAGATTTGATTAGAATTTATTATGATTTGATTAGGATTTATTAGAATTTACATAGGATTTATTTAGGATTTAGGATTTGATTAAATTTTGTTATGATTTGATTAGGATTTGATTAAGATTTATTAAAATTAATATAGAATTTATGTAGATTTTAGGATTTAATTAGGATTTATTAGAATTAATATAAGATTTATTTAGATTTTAAAATTTAATTAGAATTTCATTAGAGTTTGTTTAAGATTTAGGATTTGATTAGGATTTGATTAGGATTTGATTAGGATTTGATTGTGATTTGACTAGGATTTGATTAGAATTTGATTAAGATTTGACTAGGATTTGATTAAAATTTAATTAGAATTTGATTAGGATTTGATTAGGATTTGATTAAAATTTTATTAAGATTTGATTAAAATTTTATTAGAATTTGATTAGGATTTGATTAGAATTTGACTAAGATTTGATTAGAATTTGGTTAGATTTTTATTAAGATGTGATTAAGATTTGATTATGAATTAACTAGGATTTGACTAGAATTTGATTAGGATTTGATTAGAATTTGACTAGGATTTGATTAGGATTTGATTAAGATTTGATTAAAATTTAATTAGAAATTTATTATATTTATATTTTTAATATTTTAAAAGATTTATATTTTAATATTTATTTTGAATCTTTATATTAATATTTCTTTAAGATTTTCTATTATTTCTTTATAAATTTTTTAGAAGTTCTTTAGGATTTTTTTATATTTTTCTATAATTAAATAAAAATCTAATTGAATTTCTTTAATAGTTGAGCATACTTGTTATTCTTTAATTATAATTTATATATAATTCTATATGAGGTGTTAGAACTTGTAGTTGCAATTTTCTTTTTATTTTCCACAACCAAGTGCCTAGTGGATTCTGAAGGAAGACTTTATATAATACAACATCATGATTTTTTACAAAGTTTTCTTGTAAAGATTTCTATTGGAAATATCATTCTTTATAATTTTCTATCTATAGATGAATTTTACTTTTTCAATCAAAAAAATAAAAGAATAACAAGATTTGAAATAATCCTAAAAATATTAAATACAATTTGGGTACTATAATCTTCTAATGAGACTTTTATAGGCGTTGTTTCATGGGTGCCACTATTAGAAGATAAGGATTGTCCATCTATTACTTTTATATGAATAAGTTTGGATTTCTATACCACAAGGATTTTATGAAGCTTATCAAATGTCTCATCTAAGAAACAAGTAAACATCCTTGAATCTAATAAGGCAATTACTTGAAGCTTATGAGAGCTAAAATATAAAAAAATTATAAAGCAACAAGTAGGCTGAGCAAAAAGAGAGGAATCTAAATAATTTTGTACTATTGAATTGTCCAATTGTATGGTCCTTACTATGGTTGAACATCTTTATTTCCCTCAATGATTGTATTCTTGCTTCTGGTAATACGTTGATTTTGTTTCTTCAAATAATTGCCAACCTTATGGCCTACCTCTCCATAATATAAATATAGACCTTTTTCTATCTGACACTTCTTTTTTTATAGACTAAAAGGTTTAAAACATATCGCATCAAGCTACATATTGTCTAGTTTTGAATGAGAATTCAAATTGCTTGCCAATATAATAGGAATATATCAAATTGTGTGTTGTCTTATTGAAGCCTATAAATGTTGACCTTGACAGCATTGGAATAGTTGATTATTACATTTGATAACTTGGTTGATAGCTTCATTCAGTGATTATGGATTTAAAAGCAATAATAACAAATCTTTTATATTGCTTCTTAATCTTCAATAGAATTGATTTATCAAGGCTTCTTCATCCCAATTGATGTTGTATTCTAGTTGTTTAAAATTGCATATATAAATTATTATAGAGCACCCTCGTTGTTATAATACTTGGATCTTGGTTGTTCCTCAACAAGTCTTATCATGTTTTTCAAATGCTTCTACAAATGCTTCCATGAAAGCTTCAAAGTTATTTAAAATTAGTGATCTCCTCTCAAAGAAGGAAGCAAACCATGATAATACTTGCCCTGTAAGTAAGGTGCCAACAAATCCAACTTGTAATTCTTTTGTCAAATAAGTATCATGTTGTAAAATTATTATCAATCAAATTTGATTGACAAACCTTTGAAACTTTGAATGTTATTATGTGGCATGATTTTTAAGATGGAAATACACTTGATACTTGACAATAGAGAATTTACTTGTAACTTATTGATAAGATTCTAATAAGTGATTTTTTTATAGTAAAAAAGATAAATAATATAATAATATTATAAAAAATATATTATATTAGTAAAAATTTCGTATATTTAAGAAGATTTGTATATATATATATATATAAAATTTGGTATATAAAAAATTTCTTAATATCTTTTTTTATATAAAATTATAACTAACCAATTGATAAATTAGATTCTCAATAATTTTTAAAAAAATCCATGATCTCCTTTTAAAACCTCATCTTTATATTAAAATTTTATAATAGCTCTATATATATTTTTTTCCACTTCTATAAAGTCTTGGCTCCTAAAAAATCCCTTTAGTTTGTACAAAATATTAAAATTGCAACAAAATCCTTCAACAGCTTATTTACCTGCAAATAATTGATTTTTTTCTCAAACATTAGAATCTAATAAGTCTTGATTTGGCTATTGAGTTTTTATCAATTTTTTTCAAAGTATACCTAATATCTTTAAGTTTTATTATAAAAAATTTAATTATAGATTTGCTTCCAATCATTTGATATCTTAAAAATCCAAGCACGTACTTAAAACCCTAATTTATAGATATCTAAGCACTATTTTCTTTATATCTCAAAAATCCAAAATTTTAATATTAAAAAAGATTTGTATATAATTTTTTAATATAAATACACACATTCTTTAAAATTTTGAGCCAAAAACTTATCAAATTGCTTAAGATATAGTTCAAAATATAATGACTAATTAAGTAGGATTACTTACTACCTTAGATTGCAAGCATTGATTTCAATTTTGAATATCTTTATCATTCCAACTTGAAATTTATTAAATCATATATGCAAAGTGTAGCCAAGAAAGTATCATAGACATAAGATTTATTCCAATAGTTATCTAATTAATAGAAATAAGTAAAATAAGTTAATTTGATAATATCTTATAAAGAAACTTTTTAGAAGCTTCATAGATGCAGAATTACCTTTATACATGTCTATAGGTGATTGATAGGTTAGAAATTTGGCCAATAAGCTAGCCATGTGTTATACATGTTGGTAGCTTGTGAAATAAACCAAGTATGTGATACACATGTAGGAAACTTGTCTTGCAAGTTTGACACATATCTTGCAAATTAAACATGTGTAAAAGGTCCTATAGAATGTCGCCACATAGCTCTTAGATAGATAGTATATATAGAAACAAGAGTGAAGCCTTCTTCACTTTTGTCAACTCCTTTCTTGCTTCTAGTTTAGTTCAAGAGTCTCATGTATTTTCTAGTCTTTGATAATAGCCATTCCAATTTTTCCTTGAATATACATACTTCTTTATTTCTATCTTGTTATTTTCTTTTGACATAAATTTTACTAACTTACGCATCTGTTTTAGTTCGTGTCTTTGATAGATTGACAAGAGTAAAGTTATAATATTAGAGCTTTGTCTTTTCTTGTTTAAGAGTGGATCATCTTTTTTTTTTAATAAGACATAAGCATATTAGAAATTGTAGATTATCCACTTTTAAATCAATATTATTCTTAGAATTTTTTCTATGTTCTTGAATATTTTACTTTTAAAAAAAATATTTTTTTTCCTTTCTATCATGACAAAGCTTGTTCAAATGAAGAGTGCAATGGCACAAATATCACAACAAATGAGAGAATTAATGCTCCCAATGCATCAAGTCAATGTTATTGAAGAAACACCATAAGCACAACACAAGTAAGTATGAGTACAAATCAGCAAGGTTACACACAAAGAGAAGTGTAGAATGAGATGACTCTCTCTTCCAAACACCCGATACTTATAGGTGGTGGTTGCTGTCCTAATGGTCAACTTCCACTCTTTGACTTTGACTTACATATCCCTTAAGATCCGTTGGCATCTAACGTACCTCGATGGTATCCTATGCCATGCACTAATGACTCTTACACTTTGACTAAGATGCCCCTTGGGGACCATAAGCATCTTGTGTACCTCGAGGGTATCCTATGCCATGCACTAATGATTCTTACCTATTCTTTGGATATTCCTTAGTAGATCCTTTATCTTCTTGACTTTGACTCTTGATTTTTGACCGCATCCAATATCCGTAGGATGCCCGTTCTATATGCCAAGAGTCAATCTTTTGACCATTAGCAATTAACCTACGGTAATATCTTCTACAAGGTGATAAATTCTACTTTTATTATTACTTATTTATCTCAATACTTCCACTTTGCTAATTGTCAAAGGCTTTCAAACCTAATGCCTTTGTCAACATGACATGCCTATCCTTCACTAATGCCTTTGTCAATAAATCAGCAAGCATGTCTTCTGTAGGACAATACTCTACGCCAATCACCCCATTTCCCAATCTTCTCTCAGATGGGGTTGGACAAATAATGTCACGCGTTTTGCTTCAATGATGCTTTTGATTCTTCTTTGGGAAAAGCAAGGCATCCTCGATTGTCACACCTTCATCGAGTCATTTCCAATCGCGACAAGTCCAACATCCCTCCTCCAAAACTTCAACCAAATCGTCGATCAGCTTCCATGGCTTGCTTCGCCACGCATCGGCCCACGACCTCGGGTGAATTGTTATCGCCTTACACCCATGAAATCAAGTTCCCCACTCCAACAAAGAATACATATCCCGTTGTTGATCTTCTATCATTTGCATCTTTTGCCCAATCCGCATCACAATAACCATGCAAAGTAGTATTATCACCTCCAAGGCACAATTTGAAGTCTAATGTGCCTTTTAAGTACCTCATGATCCTCTTGATGGTTGCCCAATGCATTGGTCCAGCCTTTGACATGTGTTGACTCACAATACTTACCGCATATGCAAGATCCATCCTTGTGCCAACCATTGCATACATGAGGGAACCTACTGCTACCTTGTATGGAACACCTTGCATTTCACCTTCAACTTCAGCAAACTCCTCATCTATAAGCTTCATCAACTTTAAATTTGCCTCCAATGGTGTTCTAATGGGTTTGTAATCTTCCAAATTGAATCGTTCCAATACTTCTTCAATGTACTTCTTTTGGCTCATTGTAATGGTCTTCTTAGCTCAATTTCTTATAAATAACATTCCTAAACAATATTGAAGCTCTCCCAAATCACTCATCTCATACTCCTTTTCTAATTTAGCCTTTAATCAATCCATCATCTTTAAGGTATTGGTTAAGATGATCAAATCATCAACATAGAGGATTACAATCAATAAGAACTGTTTTCATTGCATCACATACATGGAATGATCAGCTTCACTCCTCACAAATCCTTCATTGACAAAGAATGTGTCAATCCGTTGGTACCATGCTCTTGGTGATTGTTTCAACCCATACAATGATTTGTTCAACTTACAAATAAGATGTTGCTTGCCTTTTTCAACAAATCCTTGAGGTTGATCCATGTAGATGTCTTCTTCCAATTCTCCATTCAAGAAAGCCGTCTTCACATCTATTTGATGCATCTCCAAGTCCATTGCTGCCCTAATAGCCACAATGGTTCTAATAGTGGTGAATTTGGCCACAGGAGCATATGTCTCATTGAAATCAACACCAGCAACTTGTGAGTATCCTTTAGCAACTAATCTTTCTTTATATCTCACAATATTATCCATTGCATCCCTCTTGGTTCTAAACACCCACTTACAACCAATTGAAGCCCGATTTGATGGAAGTTGAATCAATTCCCATGTTCCATTGTCCATGAGTGATTTGTACTCTTCTTCCATGGCCTTCTCCCACTTCATAGCATCCGTGGACTTCATTGCATCACATAAAGTCAATGGATCAGCAAGGAGTGCAACATTAGCATGTTCTTCACTTACTTGAGGAAAGATGTGGTTCTTCCACCATTCACCAAGTGGTCTTCTTTCTCTCATAGGATATCTCCTTTCATTTGAAGAAGATTCACCTCCATGTACTCTTCCAACTCCCTTTTGTCTTAAGCCTTGTTTCTTCTCATTCAAAGGTTGATACTCTCATTATCATCATCATCTTCAACATATTTACTTCCTTCATTGTTGATCTTAACTATACTAGGGACCTTCTTCTCCACCTTCTTTGGCTCTTCACCTTCATCACCATCCTCAATGGCTTCATCTTCTTCTTTGTTTACTGAATTTGAAGATGTGTCCACAAATCCACCATTACTCCCACTTGGACACATCTCCAAGTGCTCACAAGCACTTTTATGCTCTAAAAACTCAACATCTCGACTTTTGATAATCTTCTTGGAATCCAAGCACATTAGCCTATATGCCTTGGTACCTTCACAATATCCAAGAAACACACATCTTGTACCTTTTGCATCAAGTTTGGACCTCATACAATCTGGTACCTTTGCATAAGCAACACATCCAAAAGTCCTCATATGTGAAACACAAGGTTTCTTCCCACTCCAAGCTTCTTGTGGAGTCATTGATGTGAGTGCACTTGTAGGACATCTATTTCTTGTATACACTGCATTTACCACGGCTTCCGCCCAATATTCATGTCCAAGGTTTTGAGCATGAAGCATACTCCTTGCCATCTCCACAATGGTTCGATTTGCTCTTTCAGCAACTCTATTTTGTTGAGGAGTGTAAGGAGTGGAGGTTTGTCTTGTAATACCTTGAATCTTCAAATACTCATCAAAATGCTTTGACATGTATTCACCTCCATTGTCCATGCGCAACACCTTGATCTTGCACTCACATTGTTTCTCCACAAGTGCTTTAAACTCCTTAAACCTTGACAAACACTCACTCTTGGTTTTAAGGATGAAGATCCACACCTTCCTTGAATAATCATCAATGAATGTGACAAAGTACCTTGCTCTTCCTATTGATGGCGTCCTCATAGGTCCACAAACATCCGAATGCACAATCTGCAATAACTTAGTTGCACGTGTTGCAACTCCACTTGGAAATGAAGCCCTTTGTTGCTTGCCTTGAATACAACCTTCACAAGCAAGTGTGGTAGCATTGTTGTAGCATTGACCAAGATCTAAACCACTTACCATGGATTGGAGCTCCTTCATGCTTTTGGCATTCAAATGACCAAGGCGTCGATGCCAAATGCCAAACTTATCTTGATCTTGTGGAAAATCAGCAAATGCCGCCACTTCAACTCCATTGACCTTTTTACAATTGATGAAGTAGAGGTTGCCATCTCTAAAGCCCTTTAAAACATCATCACCTTCCATTGTCTTCACAAAGCATCCATTCATATCAAATTGCACCTTACAACCACTTGAAACAAGTTTGCTCACCGAAAGAAGGTTCTTCTTCATCTTTGGCACATGTAGGACCTCTTTCAATCTGATCCTCTTGGTTTGGTTCTTCACAACAATCTCCACCACAATGGAGCCAATTCCAATAGCTTGTACCATGCCATTGTCTCCTAACCAAACCTTTGTTGCTGAAATTGCTTCATAAGTGTCAAATGAACACTTGTATGGAGTCATGTGCTTGGTAGCACCCGAATCAACAATCCACTTGGACATGGCAGCCATGGAAGTGCCTTCACTTGCCATGAATGCATAATCATCTCCTCCAACTTCATCACGAGCATTGTTTGCATTCTCTCTCTCTCCTTTCTTGGCCTTGTAGCAATTTCGTGCAAAGTGACCTGGTTTTCCACAAATGAAGCAAGTTTTTACATTGCTTCTTACATTATCACGTTGGTAGGAATAGCTACCTTTGCCTTGTCTTGAGAAGAGAGCCAAATCTTCACTATGATGCTCCTTTTCCTTCTTTTTGGTCACTTCATGTGCAAGTCTTGCCGTCACATAGTCCATGGTGAGTTCCTTGATCCTTATGGACTCCAATGCTACAATAAAGTAGTTGTAGGACTCGGGAAGGCTCATGAGCAAGGTCATGACAATATCACCATCTTCTAAAGGCTTGTCAACAATTGCTAGTTGGTTTGCAAGAGCCTTTACCTTATTGACATGAGCCATGAGGTCTTCACCTTCTTCCATCTTGCAAGTGAAGAATTTCCTCCTTGTGAAGAGGATGTTGGACAAGTTCTTGCTCTCATAAATGTTGCAAAGAGTCTTCCATGCTTCCGCTGGTCCTTTGCAAGAGATGATGTGACAAAAGTTGGCTTCATCCAAATTGGTGGCAATCATGCCAAAAGCCTTCTTTTCACGTCTTTTGAAGTCCTTGTGCTCCTTGATATCAGCATCCATGCTTGGAGGGTCTTCACTTTCATCAAAAATGTCCCAAAGGTCCAAAGACGCCAACAAAAGCTCCATTTTTACCTTCCAATGGTAGAAATTGTTGCCTCTAAACTTCTCAATCACTCTCAAATCTTCACCCTCACTAGAAGCCATGTCTAAGGAGTAGTGTATCAAAAAATATCAAGAAAAGGAGTCTTTATGTGTTTATAAACACCAAAACAATTTTGCACAAGCAAAATCTCAGAATGCCCTCTTGTGAACAAAAGAGTGGTTTTTCACTCAAAACACTCTCAACTCAACTTTTGAAGTTTCTAATCACTATGAGCACTCTCATCAACCTCACAAGCAACTTCAATCTTTCTCTCAAATCACAATCTCATGAAAAATGAATGTTAGTCCAACTAACTTCAACAACTCAACAAAGACACTATCAAGGTCTTTCAATATGCTCTCCAACTCATTATTCAAGGAGTTGAGAATCCACAAAGAGATGTTAGATATGTATGATGTTAATATCAGCACCTCCTCATGCCAAATAAGAAGTTAAGATCATACAAACTCTAACATCAGCAACTACCATAAGATCTATTCCACACAAGAGCAACAACAAGAGAATGCCTAGAACTTACTTGAATAACACAACAAAGTGTGTGTGGGCCCATAACCTATTGAGAAAACATCATAAGCATAACACAAGTGAGTACAAATCAGCAAGGTTGCACACAAAGAGAAGTGTGGAATGAGATGACTCTCTCTTCCAAACACTCGATACTTATAGGTGGTGGTTGCTGCCCTAATGGTCAACTTCCACTCTTTGACTTTGACTTACATGTCCCTTAGGATCCGTTGGCATCTTGCGTACCTCGAGGGTATCCTATGCCATGCACTAATGACTCTTACACTTTGACTAAGATGCCCCTTGGGATCCGTCGGCATCTTGTGTACCTTGAGGGTATTCCATGCCATGCACTAATAACTCTTACCTATTCTTTGGATATTTCTTAGTAGATCCTTTATCCTCTTGACTTTGACTCTTGATCTTTGACCGCATCCTATATCCATAGGATGCCCTTTCTATATGCCAAGAGTCAATCCTTTGACCATTAGCAACTTACCTAAGGTAATATCTTCTACAAGATAATATATTCTATTTTTACTATTACTTATTTATCTCAATAAATGTACCACCACAAGGAGCATTAAGATTAGTAGGAAGTGGAGATATAGAGATGATTTGAGCTGCTTCAAACCATACCACTTCACCTATGATTGAACACCATTCAAGCATCAAAGAACCAAAAATTAATTTGTCGGAGAAGTTTGATGGTACCAGATCTTAGTTTCAAAGATTCATCAATCAAATACAAGTGGCAATTGAACTTCAATGCCAAAGTTATTCAATCCAAGGATCACAAGTCAGGTTTATTAGAACACTACTTTTAGGCTTTGTTTTATCATGAGTTTCATCCTTTTTGAATGACGTGATCAAATATTTGATAATTTAGAGGTATTTTTAGTAGAATTTTGATCTATATATAGAAAATATGTTATAATTTGTGTCACAACCAACAAGATTGACATCTTGTGACAAGACAATCAATTAGTGAAACCATATACTTCACAATTTTGATAATTAGCAATTGACATCAAGTGAAATGATGCTGCACTTATTAGCTAATTTCTTTATGGATTACAATATGAGGTAAAAAAATTGATGCTTAACTTATCCAATCCTTAAACATTGAGTCAAGCAATTGATTTTGCTATGAAGTGTGACAATCAGCTTTTTAAATTTTGATCTAAGAGTCGTACAAGGGAGCCTCAATATCATTATAATACAATGGCAATATCAATGCCTTCTCAATATATACATTCAAAAGTAGAAGACATGCAAATTGACACAGTACATTTTAAACATCTTATAAAATAAGAAAAGACTCGTCGTCATCAAAAAGGATTGTGTTTATATTATGGAGAATCTAAGCATATTATCTAATATTGTCCAAAAAAACAACGCAATTATAAAATGAGGAGTACGATTGTCAAAGAAGACAATATATCAAAAAATAAGTTTATTTAGCTACAATAGGGACTATTGTCGTGTGGCATGATCTTCTATCTGAGAATACACTGGGTACTTGGATGTAGAGCATTTATTTGAAATTTATTGGTAAGAATTCAATAAGTGATTTGTATAATAAAAATAACAAATAATACAAAGATATTACAAAAGATAATTTTTATTGATAAAATCTTTTATATTTAAGTAGATTTATACAAAAAAATTCAGATTTCTATAAAACCTTTCAAAACCTTATTCATCCATGAGGATTTATTTCTTTCTAAGTTTTAGAGTTTAATAATTCTTGATTCAAACATTTAGTTTCTATAAAAAAAATTTAAATTGTAGATAATCTACTTAAATTTTATTATAAGAAAGAATCAACCATAAACTCGCTTCTAATCGTCTGATATTCTAAAAACCCTAGCAAAAGCTTAAAATCCTAGCTCAGAGACACCCGAGCACTATTTTCCTTATATCTCACAAATCCAAAATCTTAATACTACAAATTTTTTTTACATAGTCTTGTGATATAAATATATACACTTTTAAAAATTTTGAGCTAAAAATCTATCAAATTGCCTAAAATATAGCTTAAAATATTACCACTAGTTAAGCAGGGTCACTTACTGCCCTTAGCTTATAAGCATTGACTACAATTCCTAATATTTCTTTCACTTTAGCTTGGATTTCATCAAACCACATATGAAAAGAGTAGTTAAGAAAGTATTCTTTCTAACCTCAATCATTGATTTTCTATTGCTCTTTGTATGTTGTCGTATTATATGAAGTCTTGTTTGAAAATGCACCAGGCACTTGGCTGTGGACGGTAAAGTTGTGTTTACAAATAATCAAGAAACTCTAATAGGTTTAAACTCTAATAGGTTTCAAGAATATAATTCAAAGTATAATTTAAAAGTGTTTAAAAACACTCTTAGTAACATCAACCATACATATATCCCAATTGCCTCGTTTCTTTTATGATTAAGTAATTTTTATTTTTCTTTACAAGCCCTAATTCTAATCAATGAGCTTTGACAAGCTATAACTTTTAATCCAACTATCCACTTAGTGTGAAATTTTTCACACAAATGTCAATATAAGCCTTCTACATGCTCAAAAAAATTCAGCCCAACCCAACTTATAGATTGCAAGAAAATGTCCAAAAACCGCACTCATGACACTCGGCCGCCAACTTGAAAATTGATGCAGAAATTTTAGTAGTGATTTCTCCTTCTTCAATCATTAACTTTAGCTCAAACTTGGTTTGTAGCTTGATCTCCAAGTCTTCTATCACTATGCCAAAATTTACATTGATCCAATTGGTAGATCTTTAGTTATCATAGAAATCCTTCCCAATTCTAAACTGCCAACTTCCGACAATCTTTTGTATCAAAGCCCAAATATCTCTTGATTGCATCATTAGATTAATACAAAATTTTGTGCACACTTAGCACATCCAACAATCCAGATAATATCAAATTTTGAATTGTAGATGCTACACAAATTGCACAAATCAGTCAAGAATGCAAGCCATCACTATCTTACATAAAATCCAAAATACCAATACAAATATTGACTTTGAATAATGATTGCAAAGTGCTCCAAACTCTTACGGCAACAAACTTAATGTTCCTAGAAAAAGCTTCAAGCTAGCTATCCAATCCAAAATCTTGATTTGCAAAATCCCTTGTACTTTGTCCTAGATGGCTATTTTTATGGCCAAAGGTCTGATTTCGACCTTGTCCTACAAACAGTCAACCCCCGGGTATCAATCTAACCTATCCTAGGAATTTTATAGCCTGATCCTACCCTCAACTTAATCCTAGTATCAATCATATTAGTAACTTATCTTTTTATCATATTTTTATCATTTAATGGCCTTTCTAAGGCAGTAAAAGAATTACTACAGCCTAGAAGGTAAAATCACTAATTAATTCTTATCTACTAGCTATTAAGTGAAGAAAATAAACTAAGAGGCTTTCATAAAAATCTTATTAAAATATGTTGAATTCTTGTTGAATTAAGATAATAGAATATTAATTGGAAAATCATTTTCAGTCATAGTTTCACCATATAATCGTGTCACAATATGACAACATGCGAGTTGTGCTTGAAAGAATGATAGTAGATACAATTTCAACACCTTAACTTTGAGCGCCTATATCTCCTTTATAAAAAGTCCAAATCATGCAATATTTGCACCAAAACCATATCCAAAAATCTAGACTTGTTAATCCTAGCCTCTGATGTTTGACTCTTCTTGAAAAAAAAACTCTAATCTTTAATAAGCCCTCAGGCACTCTCTTTGAAGTCCATTGGATATGATTTTTGGCCAATAGGAATAGAGACTTCTATCATCCATCTCCATTCATTCACATGGATGGCCTAACTACTCCCTTTTTTACTAAAAACCTCTTTTTAATCTTTTTTCTTATAAGATTTATATAATATGTGTTTTAAATATCAAACAAAAGAAGTAAATAAGATCTTAAGGATCACCAATGTCTAACAAAGGTGATTTAAGATATATAAAAGTTATTATCAATATAAATCAACCTCAAAATTATTATCAAAAAAAAAAAAAAAAAAAATTATATAAACCTCAATAATAATCCTTTTAATAGATCCTTTCTAAACTAGCAGCCTAATCACATCCTATAACCAATAAAATCTACTATTATGGCCTTCACTTAGCTGTATAATAAATTATATATTAAATATATATGTACAATTTTTTCACATGATAGTCAAATCACAACACGACATTGTGCAATTGGAATCTTGTACAATTCCTAGTAAAGCTCTTATCTTCTCTTCATAATTCTCTCTTTATTTTATAATAGATATCTATTTGGGACCTAAAAATCATAAAGCCTTTGCCTTACTAGATTCAGGAGCCTCAATGTGTTTTTTAGATAAAAAATTTGTTAAAAGTTGTAGAATACCTTCAGTACAGAAAACTAAATCCGTACATGTAGAAATCATAAATGGCTGCCTGTTATCTTCTAGAAATATTATTCATAAAATCTTTCCTATAAATGGTTATAATAATAAATACTTATAATAGTTATGTAATCTTTAATATAATTAAATCTCCTTCTAATCCAATCATTTTAGATTTATCATGGCTAGAAAAATATAATCTTTGAATAGATTGGATTTTTCATAGATTTGATTTTTTTCAAAGGATTAATAAGAGTCCCATAAATCAAATAATAAGCCATAAGTCTAATATAATAAAATCCATACTTATAGGTACAAAAGCTTTTATGAATACAACAAAAGAAGGATCATCTTTTGCTATTTATGCTACATCCATTTTTGATGGTGGAAAGACTTCAAGTGGCATTCTAAGTGAATATTAAGATTATCAAGATGTTTTTTAAAAGAAGAATCTGAATATTCTTTCAAAGCATTATCCATATGATTGCTCAATTGATCTCAAAGAAAGAACTCAGCCTCCATTTGGACCAATTTATAATTTATTATAAAATGAATTGGCTCAACTCAAGAAATATATTAATAAAAATTTGGCCAAGAATTTCATATACCATTTAAAATCTCCAATAGGAGCTCTCATCTTATTTGTAAAGAAAAAAGATAGGTCACTATAAATGTGTATAGATTATTGAGGGCTCAACAAGATTACTATTAGGAATAGATATCTTTTATCTTTGATATCTGAACTTCTTGATCAATTAAATCAAGCTAAGATTTATACAAAAATAGAACTAAAAAAAGTATATAACTTCTTAGGATACATCATTTTGAATGATGGTTTCAAAATGGATCTTAAGAAAGTCCAGACAATCATGAATTAGAAGATTCTAAGAATAATAAGAAATGTGCAATGATTTTTGGAATTTACCAATTACTATTGAATCTTTATCAAATTTTTTTTTTTTTTTTAAAGTTATAGTTCCACTTACACGTTTAACTTGTAAAGACAAATTCAAGTGGAATAAGGAAGCAGAAGCATTGTCTGAAGCTTTGAAGATAGCTTTTACTTCTACACCAATCTTGTATTGTGTCAACTTTTCTAAGGCATTTTTTTATGAAAATAAACGCATTTGACTTTGCTTTAAACATAATATTGTCACAAATGGGAGCAAACGACAAATTTTATCTAGTAGCTTTTCACTCCAAAAAATTTTTAGTAGTAAAAATCAATTATGAAATCCATCATGAAGAACTTCTTACAATTATAGATTCTTTTCAAGAATGGCATCACTATCTAGAAGGCGCTTCTAATCCAATCACCATATATATGGATCATAAGAACCTCAAGTATTTCATGTCAACATGTGTGTTGAATCATCGCCAAGCTTGTTGGAGCATGTCTTTATGAAGATTCGAATTTATTATCCCTTATCGGCTAGAAAAATAACAAGGTTTATCTAATATTCTTTTTAGATGTTTTTATCTTATACCAAAAGAAGTAGATTCAATTTTTGATTAATAAAGAACAATTCTCTTCAAGCCAAAGCAATTTCATCTTTAAGTAATAAAATCAATATTGACTATTGATTCAACTTTTGTCAAGCAAATCTAATTAAGTATGCCTTCAGATCTTCTTGTTTATGAAATTAAGAATAATTTGTCTAACTCTTATGATATTTCTAAGTTTGAGTTCAAAAGTGATTTACTCTATTTTGAAAGACGCCTATATATTTCAAAAAGTGCAACACAATTACAAGCTCTAAAAGCTCGTCACAACCTCCCTACAACAGAATATTTTAGATATAATAAGACTTTGGAGCTAATATCAAGAGATTTTTAGTGGCCTCAAATGTGGAAGGTGGTTAAAGAGTTTATACAGTCCTGTGATATTTGTTCAAGATCAAACGGAATAAATAAATCAAATTTTGGAACAAATAGTTTTGTACATAGTACAAAATATGCCATCTTGATAAAATAATCTACAATCATGAATATAGAGTTATATGAACTTGACTTTAAAAGATCTGTAATAAAATCCATAGAAACAAAAGACCAAAGTTGTTCAAGTATAGATAATAATTGGACAAGTCCGTAAGGTCGGTGACAAATGGAACAAATAAATCAAGTTTTGGAACATTAGAAATGTACCATCAACTATCATCAAGATGTTTGGACAACTCTTTTTTCATTGACAGAGTTTGCTTATAATAATTTGATATATTTTTTTATTCAATAAACTCCATTTTTTGTAAATTATGGTTATCATCCATGATTTGATACTTTTGACTTTTCAAAAGCTGATAATCCTATGATGGAAGATTTGACAAATCGATTGTCAGAGCTACATGCAATAATGAAGGCACAATTAAAAAAAGATGAAGAACGACAAAAAATCAATGCAGATATCTATTGTAAGGGACAACTTCAATTCCACGTGGATGATAAGATATAGTTACTTTGTTGAAATATCAAGACTATTTGTCTTTGCGACAAACTGGATTATTGTAGGCTTAGATCTTTATTGATTTGTGAACAAATCAATCTAATTGCTTATTAATTATGCCTACAAAAATCTATGAAAATCCATCTTGTATTTTAAGTGTCACTATTCAAGCCATATAAGACAATGGATATATAAAGAAGAAGACAAATGCCACTACATCCTATAGAAGTGGAGAACAATAAAGAATTTGAGGTAGAAGAGATTTTAGATTCAAGGTGGCACTAAAATCAATTAGAATATCTTGTGTATTGGTGCGAATACGATATTAGTGAATATACATGGCAGCTACCTAGGAATCTAGCAAATGCATCAATAAAAGTCAATATATTTCAACGACGACATCCATCAAAAGCAAGATAAAGATTCAAAAAAATCTTTGCTATAAAACAAAGCAAGTTCTATAGAGGTTTCATTCTATCTTGTATCATTGTTTGATATATCCTTAAATTTGTTCGTGCTAAAGAGATTGAGGATCAACAACCAGCAAATTCAGCTCAAAGAACCATTCTTTGCTGACTTACCAAATAAGATATTATGACTATTATAATCTTTAAGATGAAAAAATAGAGATGAAGACCCTCAAGAACAACATATTCTTCCTTGGATTGATGGAAAAATACAACATGTTTGGTATCACAATCTTCGAAGAGACTTTCAATGTTTGATAATACTTTTAGAGGTAAGAACTATTTTTGATGGTATTCCAAATGTTTTCTTTGAAGGAAGTTATGAAAGCCTCAACAATGATCAAATACTAAAATGGTCCTCTCATGCTGGTATGAGACACTATCGATGACTAAAAGGACCTATCAACTACCTTCAAAGGGAACAAAGATCAGAGTATGTGATAAGTACAATTCAACATATTTTGGACTTTCTCAATATATAATCACCGCTCCTCATGGAACTTGTCCCTAGAAGGGGGGATAATGTCACGGACATAAGATTTATTCCAATAATTATCTAATTAATAGAAGTAGGTAAAATAAATTAATTTGATAATATCTTATAGAGAAGCTTTGTAGAAGCTATATAGATGCAGAATCACCTTTATACATATCTGAAGGTGATTGGTAAGTTAAAAATTTGGCCAATAAGCTAGCCACGTGTTACATATATTGGTAGCTTGTGGAACAAGCTAGCCATGTGTTGCACATATTGGTAGCTTATAGAATAAGCCAAGTATGTGGAGCACATGTAGAAAATGTGTCTTACAAATTAGACATGTATTGGAGGTCCTATAGAATGCCGCCATATAATTCTTAGATAAATAATATATATAGAGACAAGAATAAAGCCTTCTTCACTCTTGTCAATTCCTTTCTTGCTTCTAGCCAATTCCTTTCTTGCTTCTAGTCAACTCCTTACTTTAAACCTATGCATCCTTCACTATGTATCAAAAAGAACTAAAGTTGTAGTTGGCATTATATTATTATTCTAATAATATATTTTTTAAAATCTATTTTTTTTTTTTTCATTTGTAAAGAGATCAATCTCTTGTCCTACATCTTTATATATAATGACTTGATTCTATTGTTCAAAAAGTTTTATATATTTTTTTATAATTGAAACTTTAAAGTGTGTTCTATCTAGCTCCTTTAATACATATGTGGCATTATTTAGAACATTCACAAGCACATAAGGTCCAAACCAACGTTTAAAAAGTTTTTTAAGAATATTATATTGGTTATCTAAGCTGCTATCATATATCAAAATTCAATCACCTTCTTGAATTTCTTTTGGCCTTAATCAATGCCACTTGTCAAATTTGTCTTCTATTTTTTAAGCATGAATCTTTTAGCCTTATAATTATTTTTTTTTATATCTTTAGGTCTTCTTTCTAATTGACAAATTTGAAATGTAAAAAGTTTTTTTCTAAATATATTGTCTTACCAAGATAAAATATTTCAAGTGTATATTTATTCTTCAATTGATATAATAGGCTTTTGTCCTTATATCAATTCTATTGGTATAAATCTAATTACTAAATTCTAAGTAATATAATCAATTCATAGAGCAAATAGTAATAATTTTGGCCATTCTTTTGTTTTTTTTTTATATGCTTTAATAATGGCTTTAACTATCGGAGGATGACCTCACTTATTTTTGGCATTACTTTTAAAATTATATGCTATTATGAGTACAAGCTTAATTCCACATCTCTCAAAAAATTCTCTTGTCTTATGTATATGTAATTTTCCACAATTAATAGTAATCTTTTTAATACATCCATATCTATAAACCACATCCTTTAATAGAAATCTACAAACTCCTTTAATAGATTTTGTTTATAGAGTTCTCCCTTCTACTTGATTAGATAAATCTTCTTATGTCAAAATCAAATATCATATTTGTTATAATTTCATATGCATAGAAATTAAATTTACCACTTACTTATAATGTATTGCTAGAAGATATGTAAGACGTAACTCCATCTCTGTGTCAAATCTCTAAATATATTTGGCAAATTTGATATAATTCTACAAACTTCATTACATTTCTATATCTATTATGCCACCAATATTTTTCTTTAAGTTTATTAAAGATAGCATAAATACCTCTGTGATCAATCCACAAACTATCATAGAATTCTTAGATCAATTATTCTTGTATTTTTTTCTTGTAAATTATTCTTTGTAGTATACCACTATCCCTTTTGTACCGCTTCCACAAGTATCTACCTTGTAAAAGGTAATTATAGGCTTTTCATCTAATCTACTTGAAATGAACATCATTCCATCCCAATTGATTTAATAACATATTCAAATAACGTCCAATATCTATCCATTCTTCTTCATATAATTCTCCCATAAACAATTTTGGATGCTCATTCTCTCTTTGTTGTATTTTAGAATAGAAGATAATACTTATATCCTCAATATCATCAATCAAATCTTTTTCCTATTCATATCTAGCCCGGGATAGCATATTTACTATTAGATTATTTTTTACCTACTATATGTTTGAATTTAGGATTTAAAGACTTAATATATACAATCTATCTTAGTATAGTAATATTAAGGATATTACAATTGATGATTATTTCTAATAATGATAAACAATCTATCTCCACTATTACTAATGCTCCTATTTGATAATCTCTTTCAATTTTCATAGTTCTTATTGCCTCCCTTAATACTTATTTCACTTGTATATAATTTTTTTATCTTTTACTTAATATCTTAGCTCCAAATTGTATAGCAAACCAATTCCTTTTTTCATCATTTTGTCCTAGTATCTAATCAATAGCTATTGAGCTAGTATAAACTATATATATTACTAATTTTTTACTCTCATAACTTATTCTATATAATACATGTGGAGAAGATAATAATTTCTTTAACTTTTACATTGCTTTTGTATATGTCTTTTCTCATTTAAACCTCTTTTTTTTTTTAATATAATAGACTATAAAGAAAATCTGCTACATGTGCATAATATAGAATATATATATATAATAAAATATACAAGCTCCTAAAAATCTTTGCACTTTTGTTTGTGAGCTACAAACTTCCTTCATTTGTTGTATGGCATCTACTTTATTAGAATCTAATTTGAGACTAAACCATTATCACAATCTAAAATATGACTAGATACAAATTTAAAACATCTCTTTTGATCTATTATCTCTTTGTTTTCTTCTTTTATATACTCTTTTATTGAAATACCATCCAAAAAAGGCATAGTCTTTTCTAAAATGAAATCATGGAAAACCTTGTTTATTCTATTTATTATATGAGCAACTCAATTTATTGATCTTTGTGGTAATATATACATTTTTATCAATCCTAAAGGTGTCTTTATAGTGGTGATGTCTTTACTCCCTTCACCAAGTTGAAATTGATCATATCCAAAATAAATATTTCTAACAGAATAAATGGCTCTACCAGCAAATATCTCAACAAATTCTCTGACAATTGGTCCTACTCTTATATTTCTAATGGTCACTTAATTCACTGGTTGTATATCTTGAATAAACTATAAAGTTCCATTTTTCTTTGGTATTGTAAATCAACAACTAGAATATAATACAAATGATGGTTCTAAAATCTTCATTTGTATCTTTTCTTTTAAAAGCTCTCTAAGTTTGGATAAATACACTCTAGGTACAAAAATTGGCCTTAGATTCCAAAAAGCATGTGGAATTGTAAATATAATCATTAGTACTACAATACTTGGATCCACACATTTAATTTTTGAAGGTTTAGAAGCAAAAGCTTTTCCATGCTTCTTTAACATATTTTTAAATTCTATTTCTTTAATAGGTAGAAAAAAATCCATAGATCCTACTTTCAACTCTTTCAATGTGCTTTTAATAAACTTGTGGCTAATTTGGTTAAAATTTTGGAGGCCTTTTTTCTTTGAAGCTTGTTGAACTCGGTGGTTTGAATCATTAGGCAATGATATAGCTATAAATTTTATTTTATTTTTACTTTTTTAACAGTTTTATACCTAATTTCAACTTTGACTTCATGATTTTGAAATACTTATAGGATTGAATAGATCTCTCTTGAATGTATTTACACCACTTGATCTTCATCTACTTGTTCAATCTTTATAAGTTCTTCCAAAATATTTCTTAAATGTGTTGTCATATATATATATATATATATATATATATATATATATATATATACCTATTAATTTATCATCTTTATCAAGCACATCCACTCTTTTTAGGTCTTTTTTAATTTTTTGTACAACCTTTTTTTCTCACTTTCATAGGTCATTAAATTGTATATATAACAAATCCACTTTTAAAAAAATTTATAACTTCTATACAAAAGATATATATATATATATTTTTTTTGTGAGAGTATCTTCTTTGGTGTACTACTACATCCTCATTTTATAGTAGCACCCTGCAAAAATCTTTAAACTCATCATTGATCCTTGATAACAAGCCACTCCATAAATAATTCTTAATGCATTCATAGTTAGCATGTATATCTAAGAATTGTACTATTCTTTTGTCATCTTGGCTTCTAATATAAGCATATACTAATCCATCATCTATTACCTTGGTTTTTATCCTTACAACAATAATATATGGTTGTCCAAGAATCATTAGATAAGAAGTATTGTTTTGAGCAAAGAAATTTTGCTTTATAGATATATTTCTAATTTTCACCTTTGCATGTGGACAAGCACTATAAAACTCTCATTATGTATTATTTGTTGCTTGAATCATCCAACCATATTCAATATCAATGGACCACCTTTTATATTTGTAAATATGTTTGGACATAATATTAATTTTAGATCCATAGTCAATAAGAGTAACTACTGAATCTACCAAGTTTCCCATCGTCACCAAAGTCTTTATGGTAGTTTTAGTCTAATGCCTCTTAGAATAATGACTAGGATCCTTCTTATCAACCTTATTATCATCCAAAGAAAATTAACCCTTCTTATTGATGCAATATTTAGCTAATTCTAGCTCTTCTTCTTTTGTTAATGTTGTATTCAAAGCATTAGATATTGCAGACTCTCCTATCAATTGTCTTTTCCACTTAATGGTATCAATAATGATATCATAAAATTCTTTCTTTATAATATCTATAATTTCTTCTAACATAAATTTAATTTTGGTATTCAACATCCTTTCTTCTAATACTTCTTTTAGATTTGTAGTTGCTTCAATATTTGATTGCAGTTTGTGGGCAATAGGCTTATCATTTTTTTAAATTTTTATTAGCTTCCATCTTTTTTATTCATTTTTTTTTAGTAGTGGTATATCTTTAAGATGTGATTTTGATGGTCCAATTCCAAATGGTATACTACCTTGTTGTGTAGGTACCTCCTTATTTTGTATTATTTTTTTATCTCTTTGAAATCTCTTTTTTTTATTTGGCTCCTCAAGATTTTTTTCTATTATATTTCTACCTCTTTTCATATCCAACAAAGCTTCATGCTGAAATTTTAGAAGGTAAGTTTATACAAACATGGTATTAATAGGATCATCCCACTATATAATATTTTTTATCACTATGGCTGTGTTAAACAATTTTTCTTTTATTATTTTTCTTTTATTCATATTGGATATAACATTGCTCCATAAATCCCATGTATTTACATACTTGTCAAAAATATCTTCCATCTCCTTTACTACCTCAATATTATGGGTAGTAGCTTCTCTCAATGCCATAGCTTATTGAGACAAATGATTCTTTAAAAAATTTATCATCCCTTTCTTTTTAAAATTATTTTTAAAAAATTCATTTATATTTTATAAAACAATCTTTCCATCCTTCTATAAAATTACTTCTTATTGTAGAGTATGAACAAAATCTCCACATTCTTTGCAAGGATACTTAATACTATTATATCAAATACATCTTTTTATATATCTTAGCTTTGATGTAGATTTGTCCTTATATGCTCCATCCCTTTCTTCTAACTTTGTCACTTTGAATTATAAGTCTTTTATTCTTTTGACTAACTCTTCTATTGCTTTTTATTGTAGTATAATTGTAAGTATAGGAATTGGAGTAATAGATATTACTATAACAAGCCCTAATAGTTGCCTTCAAGATATTGAGATTGGTAGAGGCCTAATTTCTTACTTAACCACTACTTTATCTCTTTCATATTCCTTTGTCATGATGTAACGCGACTATTAGGTGAAAGAGTGTGGAAATAATATATTATAGAAGATCTTAGTTCAAAATATTATAGCAAATTATCTTAGAAAAATAGATAATAGTAAAAAGGGAGTAAAACTAATGAGTGTTAATGCTACCTTTTTTACAAATGAGCTTCTATTTATTTTGTAGGGCCATAAGTAAGGCAAAACAAAGTAGATTGGAAAATAAAATGATATAGACATATATAAGAGGGAGTTAAGAAGACGTTTCAAAAAAACTTACTACAAAAATCTTGAAATAGATACCCAGAAAGGACCGATTATGAGCTAGGGTCGAAATCAGACTCTAAGGCACAAAACTGCGTGCTTACAACGGAGCCGGGAGGCTTTTGCAGATCAGAGATTAGGATTAGAGAGTGGACTTAAAGGATTTTGTATAAGAGTTGGATTTGAGTGATTTGGAGAAAAAATAACTTTGTAATAGCTTTGCAAAGTCAGGGTTATTTTCCGCAACTTGGGATTTTGTGACATAAAATAGAGTTGATGTTTTAAGCAATTTCAGAAGTTTTGTAGCAGATCTACAGCTAGAAATTTGTGGATTTTTGGGTATTGTTGTTGTTAATGTGTGCTATGAGTTTGAGCTGAATCTGATGGTTTAGTTGTATGTAATTGAGGTTTAAGTGGGTCAAGGTCTCGGAAATTAAGTTTTGAGGGTCAGTTAGGGTTTTTGAGATCTTGAGCAATCTGCCAATTGGATTGGAGTAATTTTTGTTTGTGTGGATAATAGACTTGTTTTTCTATATACATGAGTGATTTGAGACTGATTGAACGGTGAAGAAGGGAGAAATCAGCACTAGAAGATCAGCATCAAGGTTGGAGAAGGAGGCCGACCAACACCTGAGAAGGTTTTGGGATTTTTCTTCCATTTGGTAAGTTCGATTTCCTTCAAATTTGTTGTGCTTGTTGTTGACTAAGAGGTTGAAAGGTATACAAAGTTTTAAGTAAGATCAACGATCTAATCAACAGATATTGAGGTTCTAATTTTTCCTAGGGTTGATTTGAATTGTTAGATTAGGATTTGGTTTAGGATTTAGGGTTTAGGGTTTTTTTAGGGGATTTAGGATTTATTTAGGATTTGATTTAGGATTTAGGATTTGCTTAAGGTTTGATTTAGGTTTGGATTTGGTTTGATTTGGAGGATTTGTTTTAGGATTCTAGGTTTAGAAGGTTTCAGGTTTGACTTTTGACTAGGATTTGACTAGGATTAGATTTAGGGTTTGACAAGGTTTGACTTAGGGTTTGACTTAGGTTTTGACCAGGGTTTGACTTAGGGTTTGATTTAGGTTTTGACTAGGGTTTGACCTAGGATTTGAATAAGATATGACTTAGAATTTTAAGATTCTATTTTTAGTATTTTCTAAATTTAGTATTTTATATGTTATTTTCTATTATGATTAATGTATGATTCATTTACTCTTCTTTTGTAATTGCTTAAAGATTGGATCAAAGTTTGATTAATATTATTAAGATTTAATAGAAGTTGTTTAAGATTCTATTGAAATTGTTAGGATCTTGTTGTTGTGTATTTTCTTTTTGTCTTCCACAATCAGGTGCTCGGAGCATTCTCAAGCAAAATTGCACATATTACGACACCGTCTTAGCAAGTATATTGACTATTTCAAAGACCTTCTTCTAATCATTAGTTTATTTATCCATGTTATAAATGACTTTTTAGTCAATCTATCTACATCATTCAAAGAATATTTTTCTTTTAGTTGAAGAATAAAATCCTCTCATTTAACTCCATGAGCTTGAATCATTTTTTTTATATGCTCTCGTCACTCTAGTACAATTGTAAGCTCAAATGTAAGGATCATTTCTTTTACTAGTACCTTAAATTCCATCTTTTATATATAATATTTCAAATACTTTGAAATATTTCTGCTATCAAATTGATCCAATAATCCAACTATAGATTGCAAAACTTTAGTAGCCATTGCTTCTTTGTATTCTATTGATTGGTCCTGTTGCATAAAAAGTGTAAATACTTAAAACATTTGAATTGTAGCAAAATCAAGTTACAATGATAGTGCACTACTAAAGCTTCTATTACAACTTTCTTATTCTCTTGCTATAATAAAATATCAAAAACTCTTCAATCTAAATATTTTATATTGGATTCACCTGATTGTCATGTGGCATGATTTTTAATTTAGAAATATATTAGGTATGTGGCTATAGAGAATTTAGTTGTAACTTATTGATAAGACTCCAATAAGTGATTTTTTCAAAATAAAAATAATAAAAATAATATTAATAACAAATATTATATTAATAAAAATCTCATATACTTAAATAATTTTATACAATTTTTTTTTTTTTAATATGTAAAAAATTTCTTAATATTCCTTTTTATATAAAATTATAACTAGCTAGTTATTAATAAATTAGATTTTTATTAATTTTTAAAAAAAATTATAATCTTTTTTTAAATTTTTATTTTTATATCTTAATAAGCCTTTATTTATTAGAACAAGGGTCTTAATAAAATTTGCCAAAGAAGGTACATCATTTGTTATTTATGTGACTCCAACTAAAGAAGATATAACTTCATTGGCAATTATTTCAGAGCAATATAGTGAATTTTAAGATATTTTCTTAAAAAATTATTAATATATTATTGAAGCACCAACTATATGATTATGCCACAGATCTTTAAAAAAGAATATAACCACCTTTTGACTCAATTTATAATCTTTTTTAAAATAAATTTTGGTATTAAAGAATAATATTGATAAAAATCAAGCATTAAAAATTTCCAACATGTGTACTTATATTCTTTGTGAAGAAAAAAGATGGTTCCTTGCATATGTCCATTGATTATTGGAGATTGAATAAGATAATAGTTAAGAATCTTTATCCACTACCGTTAATTTTAAGGCTTTTAGAACAACTTGACTAAACCAAAATCTATACAAAGATAGATCTTTATGTAGCATATAACTTAGTACATATCAAAGAAGGAAATAAATAAAAGATTGCATTTTGAACAAGGTATGGACATTTTGAATATAATGTCATATCCTTTAGATTAACAAATACACTTCCTATCTTTTGACATTTAATGAATGACATTTTTGAAGAGCATCTAGACAAATTTGTGGTAATTTATCTTGATGATATCTTGATCTACTTAATAAATCTTGAGGAATATGAGGAGAATATAAAGTTGATATTACAAAAACTATGAAATATAGATCTATATGCCAAACTAGAAAAGTGTGTATTTCATCAATCAAAGATAGAATTTTTGAAATACATCATATCTATTAAGAATTTAATAATAGATTTTAAAAAGATGGAGGCAATTATGTAGTAGGTCATTTTGAAGATTGTAAAAGACGTACAATGGTTTATTAAATTTGCCAACTTCTATTGGATCTTCATTAAAAATTATTCTTAAGTTGTTGGCCTTTTTATTCAATTGATATACAAAGACAAGTTAAAATAGGGACCTCAAGTAGAGAAGGCATTCCAAAATCTCAATATAGCATTCATTACATCTCCAATCTTAATGCATCTAAATTTTACAAAAGCATTCTATATGGAGACCAGTACTTTGGATTTTAAACTAGAGGCCGTACTTTCACAAATGGATATAGACAATAAATTCCATCTTGATGTATTTTATTTTCAAAAAAATTTTGTTGCTAAAATTAATTATAAAATCCATAATAAGGAATTTTTGCTATTATAAATTCTTTTTAAGAATATAATCATTTTTTCAAAGAAGCCCTGCATCCTATGATTATATACATAAATCACAAAAATTTAGAATACTTTATGTCAGTTTATATTTTTAATTGTCATCAAACTGCCAAAGATATGAACTAAAAAAAGATACATAATCTAATAAAAATTGTATTAAAGAAAAGTCACAAAATAGAAATAAGAAAGTATGTATATTCAAAGAGAAACTAGAATGGCTATTACCAAAGATTAGAAATATGAAGACTCTTGAAACTAGACTAGAATCATGAAAGGAGTTGACAAAAGTGAAGAAGGCTTCACTCTTGTCTCTATTTATATTATCTATCTAAGAGCTATATGGTGGTATTCTATAAGACCTTCCAGACATGCCTAATTTGCAAGACACATATTAAACTTGCACGACAAGTTTTCCACATGTGCGCCACGTGCTTTGCTTGTTCCCCAAGCTATCAACATGTGTGACACATGGCTAGCTTATTGACCAAGTTTCTAACCTACTATCACTTATAGACATGTATAAAAGTGATTCCGCATCTACAAAGCTTCTAAGAAGCTTCTCTATCCGATATTATCAAATCAACTTATTTTACCTACTTCTATTGATCTATATTAATTAAATAATTATTGAAATAAATCTTATGTCTATGATATTATCCCTCCTTCTAGGGATGATTTTTATGAAGAGCGGTGATTATATGTTGAAGAAGTCTAGGATACGTCGAATTATGCTAGCCATATACTTTGATCTTTGTTTCCTTTGAAGGTAGTTGATAGGGCCTTTTAGCCATCGGTAATGTCTCCTACCAAGATGAGAAGACCACCCTGTTATTTGATCATTGTTGAGGTCTTCAAAACTCCCTTCAAAGAAAACATTTGGAACACCATCAAGAGTAGTTCCTACCTCTAAAAGTATCACCAAACATCGGGAGTCTCTTCCAAGGTTGTGATACCAAACACGTTGTATTTTGCCATCAATCCAAGGAAGGACATGTCAATCTTAAAGATCTTCATCTTTATTCTGTCATCTTGAAGGTTGTGTGATTGTCGTAATGTCTCGTCCGATAAATCAGCAAATGATGGTTCTTGAGCTAAATTTGCTCGTTGTTGATCCTCCATCTTTTTAGCACAAATAAATCCAAGGAAATAACAAAGAATGATACAAGATAGGATGAAACTTCTATACAACCTACTTTACTTTATAGCAAATATTTTTTTGATTCTTTATCTTGGTTTTGATGGATGTGGTCGATGAAATATATTGACTTTTATTGATGCATCCTTAGATGGCTCCTATATGCATATACTAATATTGTATTCACGCCAATGCACAAGATATTCTAATTGATTTTGACGCCGCCATGAATCTAAAATCTCTTCAACCATGAATTCTTCATTGTTATCCACTTCTATAGGAGGCAGTGGCATTTGTCTTCTTCCTTGTATATCCATTGTCTTGTATGGCTCGAGTAGTGACACGTTGTCGAGGTAGAGAGAATTTGCCTCAAGAAAGCGCCAAAATTATGGTTGCAATTAAATATTCAACCAAGATTCAAAATAATAAAATCCTCAAAAGTTTATAAAAGTTTTTATTTTAGGGCTATTACATCTAATACATAAGTCTTATTCCACAAAAACACTCAAAATATAACAAAATACTCTAAACCCTCATTCACTTGTAAGAGGGAAATTTTTTCCAAACTTCATCAATCTATAACTCTTAATCCAACTATCTAAATCCACTCTAAATTTACATAAAATACTGATGTATTCTTCACAACTACCACCACAAATTTCAATCATTGATTCATTACCAATTTTTAGATATTGCCAAAATTCTAACAGTAGCTTCAAATCCTTGTGTACAAACACTTGTATATTAAATTCTTCATATCTTACAATCTAAAAGTCTAAATGCTATGAAATTATGATGTATAGCTTTTTAGCATAATAATACACCTTCCTAAAAAGTTTGAGACAAAAATTCGTCTAAAAACTCAAGATATGGCAAATCCCACCACTATCAACAAAATGGCCTACTTATTGCCTTGGAATTTGATCTGCTGTCTTTGACTCCTAATATCTCCTTCTTCAGAATTCCAAATGTATTAATTTGTCTACATTAGGTGTAGATCTTGAAATCACCTCTCTAGTCGCACCTTTCAATCTCCAAAAGCTCTTATACAACTCCTTCAATCTTCAAAAGAATGACAGTAGGTACAATTTGTACACCTTAACTTCAAGCGCCTACTCCTCCCTCATAAAAACTCCAAATCCCTCAATTTTTACACCGAAATTGTAGTCCAAAAAATAAGCTTTCTAATCCTAATCTCTGATTTTCAAATGGCTTCTTTAAAGTCGCCTAAATCCTTGTTCTTGTTGCAGGTAGCCTTCTCAAAGCTTATTGGGCATGACCATTGATCAATAGGAATGAAAAACTTCACCCCTTATCTTCATTCATCTTCACTTTGTCTTCATCCTTCCAAATAGGCCTCTTTGTAGTTTAATTCTTCATCCTTACGCTCCCACCTTCTCTCAAGGCTTCATACTAAATATTTAGGTTCTATATAATTTAAAAGCTATAACCAAACTAAATAAAAATCTAAAATAAATTTTCTTATTCCAACTCCTTTTAATTTACTTTACTAACCATTCTAACACATATCTAAACCTAAAAATATATTATGCATTTTAAATGGATTTTACATACTGTAAGCAATTACAATACGATAATGTGAAATATAGGATGGATCTTTATAGACTTCGGTAGGTATAATTGATATGCAACTAGATTGATTTATTCAGAAATAGGAAAAAATCCAAGCCTAAGATAGTCCAACTTATCACAAGGACAAGTAGTCTTGATATTGCGATGAAGTAACCATATCTTATCTCCCACATTGAATTGTGGTTGTTCCTTGTGATACGCATCTGTATTTATTTTTTGTCATTCTTGAGCTTCTTTTAATTGCACCTTTATTGTTGCATGTAGCTCTGACAAACAATTTGCCAAATCTTCTGCCACTAGATTATCTACTTTTGAAAAATCAAAAGTATCAAGTCGTAGATGGTAACCATAATTGCAAAGAAAGATGTTAATTGTGTAGAAAAATGTATCGTATTATTATAAGCAAACTCTGCCAATGGCAAAAGAGTTGTCCAATCATCTTATTGGTAGTTGATGGTACACCTTAAGCACTGCTTCAAGACTTGATTTATGCACTCTGTTTGTCCGTCAATTTGAAGATAAAAAGCTAAAGATAGTTTTATATCTATTTTTAAGATCTTGAAAAGAGTGTTCCAAAATATTGACACAAATTGAGTTCCCTTATCCGATTTAATATCCTTAGGTAATCCATGATAGCGATAGATATTATTAATGAAAAGCTTAGCTATTTCTTCACTTGTGATAGATTTTGTATATGGCACAAAATGTGTCATCTTAATGAACCGATCTACTATCACAAATATAGAATCATAAGATCTTGAGCTTGGAAGATCAGTGATGAAATCCATAAAATTAAAGACCATGGTTGTTTTGGAATAGGTAATGGCTGAAGAAGTCCAAAAGGTTGAGGATGAGGAGTTTTTGATCTTGAGCAGATATCACATGATTGTACAAAGTCTTTGATTGCCTTCCACATTTGAGGCTATGAAAAATCTCTTGATATAAGTTCCAAAGTCTTGTTGTATCCAAAATGTCCTACCGCTAAAAAATCATGACGTACTTGAAGAACACGTAAACGTGCTTCTCTTTCTGAAACATATAGATGTCCTTTGAAATATAGTAGGTTATTCTTGAACTCGAATGTAGAAGGATCATGAGACTTGGAAGAATTATTCTTGATATCATGAACAAGAGGATCCAAGGACATACTTGATTAAATTTTCTTGAGAGAAGTTGAATCAATAGTCAGCAATGTTAGATTTCGTGCTTTCGAAGATGAATGCCGATTTTAAAGAGGAACATTAACGATGGCTCAAAGGACCTTAAACAACTTTTGATGCATAAAACGTCTGAAAAAGACCATGGGACAAACCTTATTATTTCTTGGTACGATAAGTGATAATGGCTCAAATCTTAATAAAGACAAATCAACAAGCTTGGCGTCGATTCAACTGCGATGTCTTAAACGTAGAAATCTTGAAATTCTTATGATCATTATATATACAACTGATTGAATGGAAATGCCTTAGATCATATGCTATTCTTGAAGAGGAATGAAAGTTAAAGAGTTTTTTAGTGAATCTACATGGTGAATCTCGGCTATTGAAAATTTTCTTGAATGAAAAGCTACTGGATGAAGTTTGTCATCTATTCCTGTTTGTGACAAAATCGCACGCAAGGCAAAGTCTCATGCATCTATTTCCATAAAAAATCCTGAAAAATCAACACGATACAAGATTGGTGCAAAAACAAACAATATCTTCAGAGCTTTAAATACTACTTTTGCTTCTTGATTCCATTGGAGTTTGTCTTTACAAGTCACTCATATAAGTGAAGCTACAACTTAAGAGAAGTCTTTAATGAGGATTTGATAATAATTGGCAAATCTCAAAAAGCATTGGATATCTCTTACCGTCTTTAGAATCTTCCAATTCATGATTATTTGGACTTTCTTAGAATCCATCATGAGACCATCATTTGAAATGATGTATCCTAAGAAATCAACTTAAGTAGTGTGAAATATACGCTTTTCTATCTTAGCATACAATCCTGCATCGCTAATTATTTATAATACTTGACGAATATATACTTCATATTCTTGTACATTCTTAGAATAGATCAAAATATCATCTAGGTAGAAGATGATAAAATTGTCTAAGAACTCATGAAAAACATCATTCATGAGATGTTGAAAAGTAGCTGGTGCATTTATAAGTTCAAAAGGCATGACATTATATTCAAAATGTCCATACTTTATTCAAAATGTAGTTTTCCATTCATCTCTTTTTTTGATGTGTAGTAGATTGTATGCTCCTCTTAGATTTATTTTTGTATAGATCTTAATTTGATTCAACTCGTTAAGGAGCCTTGATATTAAAAGTAATGGATATTTGTTCTTGATTGTGATCTTGTTGAGTCCTCGATAGTCAACACACATTTGTAATGATTCATCTTTTTTCTTCACAAATAGAATTAGAGATCTTGCTGGAAATATAAAATGGCGTATGAAATTCTTGGCCAAATTCTTGTAAATATACGCTTGGAGTTCAACCAACTCATTTTGTGATAAACTGTAGATTGGTCCAAATGGTGGCTAAGTTCCTTCCTTAAAGTCGATTAAATAATCATATGGACGATGCTTTGGAAGAATATCTGCATTTTTTTTTATCAAAAACATCTTGATAATCTTAATATTGATTTAGAATACTACTTGAAGTCTTTCCATCATTGAAAATAGGTATAGCATTAATAACAAAATGAGATCCTTCTTTTGCAGCATGCAAGAAAGCTCTTACACCTGCAAACCTAGGTTTAATTCTACTAGATTTATGATTTCTTACTTGAATAATTATATTATTAGCTATATTTTTAGAAATATTAAGAATACAAGAAATCCAATCTATTCAAGGGTTGTCTTTTTCTAACTATGATAGATCTAGAATAACTAGAATAGAAGAAGATCTAATTATATTGAAAATTATACAACTATTATAGCCATTTATCACTACATCCAAAGGAAGTGTTTCATAAATAATATCTCTAGAAGATAAAAGACGACTATCTATGACTTCTATGTGTATGGGTTTAGATTTTTGTACTAACTATATTCTATGGCTTTTAACAAATTCTTCATCTAAAAAGCAAGCTGAGACTTCCAAATCTATTAAAGTAGAGGCTTTGTAATTATTAGGTCCTAAACACACATCTATTATAAAACAAGGAGATGGTTGTGATGAGAGGATAGGACCTTTATTAGAAATTATACAAGATCCCAGTTACACGGTCTTTATTGATGCTGGACAAACTCGTTTTCCGACATATTGTCTTCTTTGACAGTCGTATTCCTCATCTTATAGTTGCGTCATTTTTTTGGATAATTTTGAGAACTGTGTTTAGCTCCTCCACAATACAAGCATAATCCTTCTTGACAATGTTGAGTCTTTTCTTGTTCAGTAAGCGGCTTGAAACATATAATATTAATTTGCATGTCCTTGATTTCTAAAGGTACATATTGAGAAGACATTGGTGCTACTACTGAATTATAATAACGTTGAGGTTTCCTTGTATGACTTTCAAATCAAAATTCAAAAAGCCAATTATCATACTTCACTACAAAATTGATTGTTTAATTCAATGTTTGAGGATCAGATAAGTTCAGCATCAATTTCTTCACTTCATATTGTAATCCGTAGAAAGATTGACTGATGAGTGCAGCATCATCCCACTTGATATCAATTGCTAGTTGTCAAAATTGTGAAGCATATAATGTCACTAATTGATTGCCTTGTTGTAAGATACAAATCTTATTGGTTGTAATATGAGTTACATCATGTTCTCTATATATAGATCAAAATTTTGCTAATAAAGCTTCTAAATTATCCAATATTGAATCATGTTGTTCAAGAAAAGATGAAAACCAAGATAAGATAGAACCTAAAAGTAATATACTAATAAACCTAACTTGCAAGCCTAGAGTTGGAAAACTTTGCAATTGCAATTCAATCACTAGTTGAACTTGATTGATGAATCCTCAAAACTTGGATCTTGTGCCATCAAACTTCTCAGGTAGATCAATTTTTGATTCTCTAATGTTTGGACGATGTTCCAATGGAGGAGGAATTATATAGCTTGGTATAGATGTTGAAGCAGCTCCAACCATATCTATATCTTCATTATTTGGTAACCTTGTTGCTCTATGTAGAGATATAGTGAATTGATGCATTGCAAGCATTAATTTTCTCATTTGCTCTTGTATTTGTGCCATTGCACTCTTCATTTCAACAAGCTCTGCCATGATAACACTTTAAAAAAATATCTAACATCACTCGAGATAAGTAGAAGGAAAAACAAAGAAAATACTAAGAATAATATCAATTTAGAAGAGGATAATCCACAACTTCTAATATGCTTATGTCTTATTGAGAAAAAAGAGTAATCTACTCTTAATCAAGATAAGACAAAACTTTGATATTATAAGTATATTCTTGTCAATTTGTCAAGGACATGAATTAAAAAAAGATACATAATCTAATAAAAAGTGTATCAAAGAAAAATCACAAAATAGAAATAAGAAAGTATGTATACTCAAAGAGAAATTGGAATGACTATTGCCAAAGACTAAAAACATGAAGACTCTTGAAACTAGACTAGAATCACGAAAGGAATTGACAAGAGTGAAGAAGGCTTCACTCTTCTCTCTATTTATATTATCTATCTAAGAGTTACGTGGCGGTATTCTATAGGACCTCCCAGACATGTCTAATTTGCAAGACATGTCAAACTGCGCGTTCTTATGAGCCACGTGCTTGAGCAAGTCAATACATGATGTGCCATGTGGCTAACTTGTTCCACAAGCTACCAACATGTGTGCCATGTGGCTAACTTGTTAATCTAGTTTCTAACCTATCAATCACCTATAGACATGTATAAAGGTGATTCCGCATCTATGAAGCTTCTAAGAAGCTTTTCTATCTAATATTATTGAATCAATTTATTTTACCTACTTCTATTGATCTATATTAATTAGATAATTATTAAAATAAATCTTATGTCCATGACACAAACATGATAGAAAATATCATTATTTTGATTTAACTTTGTTATTACTTATCAACTTGGGAAATAACAAGGGTTATCAAATACTTTATTAAGGAGATCATATCTTATACCAAAGGCAAGAAAGGCAGCGATTGATCAATATTATGCAACTTTGTTGAAGTTGGAGCAATTTCACTTGTAAGCCACTAGTACATTGGCACCTATTGATTCTAGTTTCCTCAATGAGATGCATGCTGCAACCATTAATGATGCTTTCGCTCTTAATATTAAGCATTGCCTCAATAAAAATATTGACAAATTTAAGTTTAAAAAAGAGCTTTTATATTTTAAAGAACGTTTATATATTCAAGAAGAACCAACATAACTATGTATTCTTCAATTTTTCCATGATTTTCTAATTGCAAGTTATTTTGGATTTAATAAGACCTTAGAACTAATTTTCTAAGATTTTTGGTGGCTTCAAATGTAGAAGGCTATGAAAAACTTTGTACTCTCTTGTGACATCTATTCAAAGTTCAAAAATCTTTGATATTATTCTTATAGACTCTTACAACCCTTGCTTATTCTAAAATGGTTATGGTCTTCTATCTTAATGGATTTCATTATCAATCTACCACCATCCAATTCATTAGACAATATCTTTGTGGTGGTTGATCAATTCACAAAAATGGCTCTTTTTATTCCTCGTAAAAAGATTGTTTATTCCTAATAAAGAAACGGCAAGGCTCTTTCTTAACTATATATATTAATATTATAGCATATCAGATGATATCATATCTGATTGAAGATTCCAATTTGTATCTAACTTTTAGAGATATCGTTTTGAAATATTGAAGGTAGACATTAAACTTTCTTTGACTTTCAATCCTGAAACTAACGGCCAAATAAAATAAGTTAACTAAGTTTTGGAGTAGTATTTACAATGTAGCATCAATTATCAACAAGAAGATTGGATTTTATATCTATTATTAGTAAAATTTATATATAATAATATTATTTATAATTCAATTCAATAAATACTATTCTATTCTAATTATAGATATTATTTAAAACTTGATCTATGAAGTATATCAAAGAATAATAATTTAATAGCTGAAGGATTTATAAAGCATCTATCGTAATACCAAACAATCTTAAAGCTTCAATTGTAAGCAGCTCAAGATGCTTACAAAGCATCTATAGATAAATTCAAGAATCAACTCCTTAATTTTTATATTGGAGATAAAAAATGGCTTCTTTAACAAAAAATTAAAACCAAGTAGCCATGCAATAAGTTGGACTATTAGAAGTTATGACCATTTTCCATCCAGAAACAAATTAATTTAATGATATATTGCTTAGAACTACCATCTTTTATGAACATACATTCAATTTTCTTTGTCTCTCTTTTAGAGTCTTATAGAGAATCGTATATTTTGAAAAGAATACAACAATTGCCATCTAATATTGAATTAAAAAATCATGAAGAATATAAGGTCAAAAAAATATTTGATTAATGGCAAAAATAGAACTAATTGGAATATCTTGTTCATTGGCATGGTTTTAATATCAATGAGTGCATATAAAAATTGGCCAAAAATCTTGCCAATGTACCTCAAAAAGTACAAGAATTTTATTGATTCTATCTCCAATAATCTAAACATATTTGATGATAACTTCTTAGTGAAGATTGGATTTGAAAAATACCTATAAGAAGAGGAGAGTCAAATCAAAGCCTTCATTAATATATAGTCATTTATTTCAAGATAGAATAGAGTTGTAGAAGCAAGTTAGTTACCATGTCAAATCCTCAAATATTGAAAAATTTAGTAGAATAAGATTCAAAAGATCAATTTTCTAACCAAGCTTCAAGCAAACCAGTGCAGCTTTAACAACCTTTAATTGAACAAAGTGAAGATGATATATTTTAGTATCAAATATGACCATGGTTGGAGCAATTAGAAGCAATATTCAACCATGCAAGTCTCAATTTCAATGCTTGAATTTTAGTAATATTGCTTGAGTTTAAAAATATAAATTTTTTAAGCTTAAAATCTTGTTTGAAGGATGTTTTGAAGGTTGCAATCAAGATTAGATCCTTAAATAGAATGTTTCAATAATGGAGGTACTAGATCAAGGCCATAGGCAATTTTTTAGAAGACTAGTAAAATCTATTATTTAAGAATAGTGATCAAAATACATAATTTCATTGGTATAATATATTCTCGATTTTCTACATATGTAAAAAGATTTTCAAAGGCATGAGCTCTTTTTAGAACTTATCACTAGAAAAGGGGGTGATACTAAGGACATATATTTTGGAAGTTCACAAAATCTTCTAAAATATTTTAAAGGCTTTTTAATTAGTAGAAGTTGCTTGAGAAGCTTCTTAATTGGTGGAAGTAACTCAAAAAGCTTCGTAGTTAGTAGAAGGAGCCTTAAAAGCTTCTAAATTGGTAGAAGCTACTTAAGAAGATTCATAGTTTCATGGAAGTTGCTCAAGAAGTGGCTGAAGAGTTCTTCAATCTCAATAATGCATCTCTTGGTGTTTTAACTCACCTTTCTTGATATTGTTTGTGTACTCATTTAAATAATTCAAATCCTTAATGGTTTCTTTTTAAAACCTCTTTCTAGTTCAAATCTCTTGTTTTATATTTTTGTATCCTTGACAACTTCTAAATAACTTCTTATGGAAGATTTACCTCCAAGTCATCCTAAGATACTTTTTGAAGAGCTTTCTTGTTGCTTCAATGTGAAGAAACTCTAAGAATCTTCTTTTGTGACTTCTTACGTTGCTTAGGAATCAAGCAACTTGAAAAACTTCCTCTAATAGTTTCTTGGAACCTTTTATAATCTTCTATATCCTTTTAAGATCTTCTAAATTTTTTTTAGGACCTTCTAAAACCTTCTAAGTTCTTTTTTAGATGGATATTTGTAACACACATGTTTTAATTATAATATTTAATTATTATTAATATTATAATGATAATATATAGGATTTTTTATAATATATGTAATAATACTCATATAATCTTTTTATTTTTATTAATATTATGATATATTTTTTAAACTTTTTATTGGATGATTGAGGTACTTTAAAAATTATATTTCTTTTCTAATAGTTATGTATTTTTTTTTCGTTTTTTTCTTTTTTTTCTTTTTTTTTTTTTCTTTTTACATTTCAATATCTAATATAGTATTTTTTTAAAATAAATAATAACTTATATGCATTTAGACTTGGTTTATGAAACATAATATGTTATTATTAACAAATATAAATTTATCTCATCAAAGTATAATTTGAATAGGATTAATAAATAAATTTCTTATTAAAATATATTTTTTTGTTTAAACTTGAAGTATTTTTAAATTACAAATTCATTCTAATATTTGTGGCTGTATACATGTAATTTTGAAAATCCACTTCTTAAATTAAAATATTATCCCTACTTTAATTTTATTTATTAAATATTATTCTAATATAATTAAATTATATTTCAAGAATTAAGTCGTTTTAATTTTTTTTAATGTATAGTTAATTTAATTTCTATTACCATAATATTTGAATCTTTGTACTTATATGCTTGATAGAATTTAATATTTTATTTCTATATGAATTCAAATTAATGAATTAATAAATATTAAATTTTATTTTTTTTAATATAAATTTATATATTTTATATAGAACTAATTAATTTTTAAAGATAAAATATCTTTCATGAATTGTATATATAATTAATATATAAGAGATATATTTTTATAAAAATAAAATATATTTAAATATTTTATTATTTTAATAAATAATAATAATAATCATAATAATAATAATAATTTTGAGATATATTAAAGTTAATAAAAATAATTCGAAAAGAGATATTCAAGCTTTCATAGCTCAAAACTTTAAATTTAAGGATTCAAAAATATTAAAAAAATAATGAAAAAACATTAGAAAACAATTACATTTTAAAAAGTGATAATATTTATTCAATATTCAATGAAGTATAGTGATATTATTAGTATTAAAAATAAAAAAATTAATATTTATGAATCTGATTGTAGTTGGAGAGAAATAGAACAATACACGTTGTATGCAAGATTTGTCTTAAAGGCAAATATGTTGGATAATAAACCAGTTGAATTGGTGCATTAAAGGTTGTTGAGAAAACTTTAATTATAATTCTTCTGAAAATTTATGTTAAATATATTAGCTTGGATCAAGAAAATTAGATATGAAACTATAGAAAGATCTTGTAAAATTGGAAATATGGCAAAAGAATTATTTATTTTTTAATAAATTCAAATGAAAAAAAAATATACCTCATTTTATAATAAGATGCCCCAAAAATTACAAATTATTCATCTTGCAAGAATACAAGTGGATATATACACATATATACATGCACAATCTTTTTCCTTTAAATCAAAATTTAAAAATTCTTTGTTAGTGCCAACTTAAAGTGAAATACAAAAATATTAAAATTCAAGGATTTACTAGCTGAAGGATATATGAATCCTCAAGTCTATTTTTGTTCCTCCAAAAAAGAAAAGAAAAGAACATATATAAGAAATCTTTTATTCATTCATTTTTTTCTTTCATATTGTAGCCATGTCTCAACAATATATAAAGGAGATTATAGAAGATAGTCTTAATATCCCATTAAAGTACAATTTTTTATTTTAAAAAATAAATCAAGATTGATTTCCAAGTGATACTTGTAATTTAAATAAAATGATGTCCATTGCATGATCATTATATTATTACATATATATCTGCAGTGTTAATGTAAAGAACCATACTTAGTATTATAAAAATATCAAACTAAAGTCCAAACATAAAATGCATTACATTATGTAATTGAATACCATCTTATAAACTGTACATGCAAATCAGTTCAATCGTATAAAATTGAATTTTTTTCTTAGAAAAACCAATCAATCTTTGTGACATGATATTCCAACTTTTTACCGCAAAAAATGTAAGAATCAGATGGGGAACGAGTAATCCGATGGGGGAACAGGTACGATTCGAAGGAGACGGTGGGAACGCTCCGCCCGAGTCTCCGCGAACGTCTCCGCCACCTCTCCCCCCCTGCTCCACCAGTCTCTCTCTTTCTTTGTTTTCCTCTCTCTATCTCTAGATCCTCTCTCTCTCTTTCATTGCTATTGCGGGTGGAGGGTGTTCCCGTCAGTGAGCAGCGGTGCTTCCCCGTTCGCCACCAGGCTCCATTCCCTTCCCGTCAGTGAGCAGCGGTGCTTCCCCGTTCGCCACCAGGCTCCATTCCCATCCCATCTCATCCCCCTGCGCTGGATTCTCTCTCCACTCTCTCTCCCTCTCTCTCTCTTTCTGTTGTTTCGCTAGGTTCTCCTTTTTCACTCTCTTTCCCTCCCCCTGGTCTGACTTCCGTTTTGTTTCATGCTCGATGTTCTACTGGCTTTAGGGTTGCGATTCTTTGCTGTGCCACGCTGTAGCTATGTCAGTGTGAGGTGAGGGCGGGGGTAGTTGGGAGTGGACTAAGTGGGGAGTGCTGCTGCAGCAGCAGCATCGATAACGGGGTGAAGCGTGATGGAGGATTTAGATCATGGAGTGAATGTGGCCAGGGCGGCAAGAGTCGGGGCTGCTTCCCCTACTCCCCAACGAGCTGGGAAGAAACTGGATGTGTGCAAGGGCGTGCTGCGCATCTTAAGGCAGAATGGTCACCCCGTCGTTCAGGAGCCTGGTTTTGCAGAGGCGCTGCAAGCTCACTTCAATAGTCTACCTACTAGGTCATTGCGCAACCCCCTCCCGCCTGAGCTGTGGTTAACGCTCGTGAGTTCCAAGGCATTAGAGTTTGCTGGGCTTCCAATTCTGCAACTACAGCGGAAGGCGTTCTCCCTTCTCCTTCTTTTCCGCTCTGAAACCCTCTGCTGATAAAATCACCAATTCTGTTAAATTTATGCGTTGGATGGTTCTTTAGCGCGACCCCCGCAGTCTCCTTCTTTTAAAGGAAATAAAGAAGAAGTAGGGTTTTTCATTCCTACTGACGATCACTTCAGAGTCGTCAAGTTCGGAAACCCCGTAGCACAACTGGATTTGCTCAGGCATTATCTACTGCCAGTCTTTGCAACGTTACACCTCAAGTCTGTGCTGAGATCCCACTGTATGAGTGATGAGTCATCAATGAGACATGACCCCTTTATTATGTCGGAAAACCTGCCGGGTGCAGAGTAGACATAATCATCAACTTTACACCTGCAGTTGGATAGTCAGTGCATCCATCAGTGCGGAAATAGCGAGTCATGAAAATATGCCCTAGGTATTGTAGAGGTTTAAGCTGGTGCGAAGGGGTGTATCGAACAGTATTGTTGATGTGTCAGAGTAACGCTGAGCCATTTATATCGAGAGGAGATTTCATTACAGTAACTAACGTCTAGAATTTCCAGCCAGTGCCTGTTTGCTACTAGATTCCTGATAGTGATCAACGGATACGTCGACTTACTTTAGCCAGTCCGAATATGTGTTAGTTGACGTTCTGTTCTACTTACTCATGAAACAAGTGTGCCTACATGCAACTATACTACTACTAATAATAATAATTATAATAATGTGTGTGTGTGTGTGTGTGTGTGTTTGTGTTTGTCAGTGTATGTTTCTAGTTTGGTTATTTTTCTTGGATGTTTACAGGACATACCACTGTTGGAAAGTCTCTGTGTTACATAGGTTGGCTGTTCCATCTTGAAATATATTACTAAGGAAGAGGTCAAACCTAGCCAATGTTTCTGTTTTACTTGTGTTAGAAGAAATTTGGTACCATATAAAGTCTGAATGCTGTTGTTTTGCTACTCAAAACGTTTTCTATCGAACCTTCGTTTACTTTTAGAATAACCCTTGTCCAGTGGTAATTTTTTGTCACACTCTTAAAAGCCATTGTGTCACGAATTTGGTTGCAGGTATGCTGTAGATGTGAATATCGAACGAGCAGAAGACGTGTTGAATCACAAGGTTCTACTTTCTAAGGCTCAAGATCCAGAAAAGCGACCTGTATTTTCAGTTCGAGCTGTTCATGTACGTTATTATGGCCTCTCAAATTTTTGTGGCATTGATACGAAAAATGTTCAAGTATGGTCGATTTTTGTTTTGGTTGGACGTAATAGTGTGCAGCTAGAGGTTAGAGCATTAAATTCTCAGTAGGGCTCGTATCGAGACTTTGTTTCTTACGAGTCCTGTCTTGTTTTTCTTAGTTTATATGAGAAACTCCTTCATGTTTTAAGATACTTCATTGGATATCAAACGACTAGTCAATCTGCCGTATCATTCTCTTCTCATGCCTTGGCGACCTGATTGCCAATTCTACTCTTCCTCATTTTTTGCAGGTTTTTAACCCGGAATCGTCGGACCCAGCTTCCGCTAATCAGCTAAATGAGGATGAAGTTTCAAGTCGCTCCCCATCCAAATTGAAGTGAGACCGCTGTTTATTACTTCTTGTACTAGATCAACTTGTAGTCTTTGCCAGAGATTGAAGTTTAACACACACAAGTCTACCTGATCACATATGTTCACGAATATTCTTTCCTTTTCCAGAGATACTGGGATTCTGACATCGGTTATTGTCCATCTTCTCAGAAGCAGCTAAGCGCTAGTCTGGATTGCTAAAGTGGTCTCTAAGGTGTTATTGTGATATCTGTTCCAGCATTCATGCTCCAGCTTTTGGATCAACAGTCAATCTGGAGTCTTTGGCTTTAGATTATCACAAAGCAACTCCAATGAACATTGACGACAATGACAGCAACAATCACTCTCAGAGGTTAGCTTACGCGCACAAGTAATGTATGGCGACCAAAAGATTCATATTTTTAGTTATTCGAATCATTTTTAGGCACTGACCACCTTTAGGAAAATGAAAAAAATGTTAAGTTTCGCCTAACTAGCGAATTTGGTGAAGTGGTCGTTTGTTTGTGCATCTTTTGTCAGCAAAAGATTTTGCACTGCCAGATTGGAAGGATACAGTAGTTCTAGTACAAGATTAATCATTCTTTTCGGATCTTACGCTTTAATTTACACCTCTTTTTAGTGAGATTTGGAGTAATTTCAGTACTTGATGTGCAGTCAATCTTATCCTCATTTGCCAATGCACGAGGTCACATTCGCAACAATCGACAAACCCAAGCTTCTTAGCCAGGTTTGATAAAGCTTTGTACGCCTCGTTAGTAGAAGTGCTAGGATTAGTAGAATCAATGATTTGATGTTGCCGATTATGATTCATTATGTCTTTTCTTTCAATTGTGTGCGTATGTGTCCTTTATATGGTAGCTCTATTGTATATGTAAAAGTTGTCCTGATTACTCTGCAGCTGTCAGCGTTGCTAGCAGATGTGGGTCTCAATATTAGGGAGGCTCATGTATTCTCCACAACAAGTGGCTACTCCCTTGACGTCTTCGTTGTGGATGGCTGGCCCACAGAGGTATAAGAACACTTTCGTGTTGGCTTTCTTGCACGTTTCAGGAATGAGACAGCTTAAATGTCATTCATTTTACTCATTTCTTAACTGGTTTTGGATTTGGGGTCAAAACTCATGCTGTGCTAAGACATTCGTCACGTCTGCACCATAGAAACACTGATATATGTCATGCTTTCAGTGATGGGGAGTTTGAAATTTGCATCTGTGTTTCTTGGTTGCAGGAAACGGAAAAGCTGCAATTGGCTTTGCAGGAAGCTCTTGCTGAAACAGATGTGAGAAACTGTATACTTTATCTATTTTATAAGATCGTGTTTTTGTCTTAAAGACTGATGTATTGGAGCGGAGTATTGAGTAACTGTCTGAGCAATTATGTAAAATGCATGATGTTATAACATCTGAAAGTTTTGGATTCCTTCATGTTCAACAGCTGTTTCAATTTTCCCTGTTCTCTTTTACGATTAAGTTGTGTAGTGCTAGAATTGATTTGTTGCGTTCTAATTTAAGAGGCACGTTGACACAAAGGTACAAGTGAGACTTTCTCATTTCACTGATAGGGGATTGTTCACAGAAAAAAGTCTGGAAGAAACCTTCCCCTGGATCCGAGTCGCCTTCTCGTGCTGCTACCGATGTGAAAGTAGATGTTGGGAACAATATTGTACTATCATCAACTATAAGCAACCCAGACGACTGGGAGATTGACAGCAGTCAGCTAAAATTGACTTCCAAGGTTGCCAATGGATCGTTTGGTGAACTGTAAGTAAAACCTCCTTTTCAAACCGTTTTGTATGGTACATTTCACGTGTCTTGAATTGGTAGATTGATTACTTTTGTACTGTTTGTTGGCTCAACTTCTTATTTGAGTACTTAGTCATGTCTTTTGTGAAAGATACGTGTTCTTGGGCAGACGATCAGCTACATTGTCTAGGCAGTATGATGATTCCTCAACAGTGGGCAGTTGACTTCAGGTTTCGAGGGACATATTGTGGCCAAGACGTAGCAATTAAGATCTTGAAGCCTGAGCGGTTGACTGACAACTTACAAAGAGAATTTCAACAAGAGGTCTCTATCATGCGGTAAGTCTAGTTTTTGGACCTCTGCATAGATTCTTTGTATTGGTGTGCGTGTAAGATGAGCTAATTTCTACCAGTTTCTCTCATCATCATCTCGGTATGTGAGAATTCAGATTTAGTATTGAAACTCTATTTCTATTTGTTGAATCTACGTTTATAGACTTGTAAACGTCATGCTTTTCCATGCTTCCAATAAACGACCAAGCGTCTAGTGCGCTTTTTTGTTTTGTGTTTTCAGGGAAGCACGCGTTATCATTCTTATGCATCAAAGTGGGGTTTATTTTACAGGAAGGTTCGACATAAGAACGTGGTTCAGTTTATCGGTGCATGCACCAGGCCCCCCAATTTGTGTATTGTAACAGGTAACAAACATCTTCGCATTAAAATTAGTTCATTGAATTGCCTGGCGTCGGTGTTAGAAGTAGGAATTATCTCTGATGCTCAAATTGACCAAGGATGTATCAAGTGGCTCATCTAAGAAGTGTCATAGAAGCTCACCGATCAAGTGTTTTATGATACTGAATAAGAATTTTCAAGTTCTCTTAGCTTAGTCGTGCTAGAGTGAACGATAAAACTGTAATATAGCATCGGGGAAACATACGGGCATTCTGCATTGAGTCCTTCAGCAGTAAATGGAGTAAATGCGTAAGTCTCGAATTGCAGAATTCATGTCCGGCGGGAGTGTTTATGATTATCTTCATAAGCAGAAAAAAACGTTAAACATGTCTATTCTGCTACGTTTTGCAATCGACGTGTCAAAGGGAATGGATTATCTACACCAAAATAATATAATCCATCGTGATTTAAAGGCTGCGAATCTTCTGTTGGACGAAAATGAGGTAATGTACTCTATTACTCTGAGCTTCCGGGGTTTTTGAGTCAATACGTGTCTTCAAGTCTCTGGTTATGTGTTGCTTTCTCTCTCTGTATCTCTCTCTCTCTTTTCCTGTATGGTTATCACTATATATGATAAGTAAATGACAAACAGCATGATGTAATTTGACAACATTCTTGAACGGTCAGTAAGGCCCTTGTAACAGAAATTTGAAGGTTGTGCATCCCTCGACACATGTTATTCATTTTGTTGCGCTGTGTGAATACAGGTGGTCAAGGTGGCGGATTTTGGTGTGGCAAGAGTGCAGGCTCAGTCTGGTATAATGACTGCTGAGACTGGTACTTATCGATGGATGGCACCTGAGGTATAAATATATGGCATCTGTACTTGAGAACCTGAGAAAACTACTTACATTATCTTCCCCCTTTTTTTTTTCTTTTTTTAAAATATTTTAGTGAAGTGTTCGCATACCGTGTTCATTTGGTAATGATTCGAATGAATAGACGAGGATTCCTTATCTATGGTCATGGTTTTGAATGCTGAGCCTAGTAATCCTGTGGGACGTGCAGGTTATTGAGCATAAACCGTACAATCGCAAGGCGGATGTTTTCAGCTTTGGCATTGTACTTTGGGAGCTTCTTACTGGAAGGGTAAGAGTTAACTAAATCATGCCCTTAGAAAACAAGTTTAGGAGGTGGAGATGCGATGTTCCTTGCTGAACTTATTTCCAGTGATGCACACTGAATGTTTTTGAAAGCTTAAGGTTCAGGCAATACTTCTATCAGTTTCTCGTCGTCTTTTTTGCCCTCACGATTCAATATTGTTGCATAGTATATGAAGTTGGATATTTGTTTGGCATAAACCTCTTGCTGTTATAAGTTTTCTAGGCTTTCTTCATAGTCCGCTAAATATTCTGTTGTGTGCAGGTGCCATATGCAGACTTTTCTCCACTTCAAGCAGCTGTGGGGGTAGTTCAGAAGGTTAGTTGTTACTCTGCTAACTCGGTCTCGTCGTCGGTGTTTATGTGGCTGTGATCTCAACACTTCGTGGTAAATCGTGATTTCTTTTTAGAACTATTTTACAGAAACTGCTAAGTTCAAGAATCCTTAAGCATTTATTTCTAAGAAAGTTCATGTCAGTCTCCTTTTGAGTACAGGGTTTGAGGCCAATCATACCTCCGCAGACTCTCCCAAAATTTGCGGAACTGCTAGAACGTTGCTGGCAAAATGATCCTGCAGAGAGACCTGATTTTTCCACCATTACAAAAACTTTACAAGAGATTTTGAAAGAAGTAAGGCTTTGATTCCCTAAAATTAAACCTGGATATCTATATTTAGGATTTGCTTCAGGATGTTTTAGGCCTATACAATAATTACGTGGGTAAAGAATGAGTCTAATTCGGATACCTTTCATGACGGACTTCTATCACACATACAGGTTGGAGACGCTGGAGATGCTGAAAACAGAGGGAAGGACAAAAAATTAGGTGGTCTCTTTTCACATTTGAAGCGAAGCATCCACTAGCGAAGTTGATATGCACTCCTATATCTTTCCTTTGCTGAAACTCTAAGTGAATCTGTGGTATGGCAAGCATTCTTCTATCCTCCATTTGTTATCTCCTCGCTTTGTGCTCGTATGCAATCTATCAGTGTCACGTTATTTTAATATGACGCGACATTGCCAATAGGTTTTCTGTACACTCCAGTTGCACTTTACTAGGACTGCACGTTATCTGGTTTCTTAACTGCAGTTAGTCATGGCCTTCACCACTGCAGCCTTGGCAGATGGATGCATCCTGATTCTCTTTGGTCGTGTTCTGCTATCGAGCTTGTAGTGCTATTATGTTAATATTGGAGAGCTTGAATAAGTGTCGTTCTGACGAGATCAGTGATAACATTTTGATGAGGTTAGTGGTTCACAGCATGAAACATGCCATCCTTGTGATGATAGTACTCTTGACGCGATCAGATAAATCCTAAGCTTTTTTGAACGTTACACAAAAATCGCCAGTCTTAACAAACTTGAAAGCTTTTAATTTTATTTTTTTTGACTTCCTACGTACATTTTAACGAACTCTTAAAAGTATTGTAACATTGAGATCGCCAAAAACTGAATTAAAATGGATTTCAAATTTATGTTTTTGAAGATTTTGACTACGACCATTTCTGTTGTGCTATAAAATGTGAATGTTGCGATATTTCATCAGAAGCCAGGTGATGAGTTATGTATCAAGCGATTCTAATTATTTATCATAATTATAAAAATGTTCAATAAAATAACGATGTAAATGTTTGTAATAGTTGATTTGTCAATTTCATTAATTCTAAGAAGCAACTGTATCTGACAGTTACATAATAAATGTATGTATAAAAAATATAAACTTAAAATTAACATATCTCAATATTTTATTTTTTTACAAATTCACTATTTGTCTTTTCAATTTCTTGATTTTAATTTATTATTTTCTTGTAAAAAACATATCATATTTTACTTATTTATTCATATTATAATGCATATAGTAGTGGATGTTAGGAATGACAAAAAAATAGTAAAGAGATCTCTAAAGATGTTAAAATTAAATGAAGGTTCGCATGATATGTTTTATTAATAAAATTGATTCTTTAGGGAGAAAAACAAAATAGATTTTTTGTTAAGTTATTCCTTATGAATATAGGCTACTCCTTCATACAAACCTATCTTCTTTCTATTAGGTAGTTTGTGGGATCTTATAATTGCATTGTTGGTGGTATAAAGTAGTTCTAACTATACACTTGATACAAGTGAAGTTAGTAGTGTTAATTGCTAAATGAAACTTTTTCTTTTGGCAAAATTGTTTCTTATTGAATCTTATCTTTGCTTTTTGTAATAGTTATGCTATTATATATTTTTTTTTATATTACTTTTGACATGTGCTTTAACTAATTTAGATTTTATTTTAAAAACTACTATTCTTCATATCTATTATTACCACCATATTTTTACTTTAGGCCTTTAGGTCTTATTAAAAATGTAATCTGTTATTTAGAGTTATTGTAATATATAATATAAGATAATTTGACATATTTAAAAAAATATATGGATAGTTTTCTTAATTAAATTGTCATTTAAATTTTAAAAATTTAGATTCATTTATTTGCATGCATTATTGGTATATATATATATATATATATATATATAATTTAGTATCTATGTATTAAAAAATAGATTTTAAATTAAAGAGATTTTATTATTTTAATTATGAATAGAAGTAGAATTTAATTATATAAATTTATATTTTTTAAAATCAAAACAAAGATATTATACTATATATATAATTCAAATAGAGAATTGGTAGGTGGACACCTCCTTTTTATTACATAGACACCCTCCTATGCCATGCATCTTTGCATACACATAGTAAAGCTCTTATTTACATTAAAAATTTTTAGTATAAATCTACAATAAAAGATTTGTATACAATGATTTATGGTTTTTTTTTTTTTTTTTTTTTTTTTTTTGGTTAAATTAAACATATTTTTATAATATATTTCATGTAATTCTTTCATTCACTTTAAAAAGCTTACTAATGTCATCTAAGGAATCTTTTATCCTAAATTTATCCTAATTTTTTTATTCTAAACAAGAATTTTACTATGTCTATACAAAGGTGCATGGCACAAGGAATATCTACCTAGCAATTCCTATCAAATATTATATAATAATATATTAGATAGATAAAATATCAATTTAATCAAATTATTTTTAAATATTTTTAAAAATACAAATATTAGGAATTTAAAATCAAGAAGTACAAGAAAAATAAGATATTAGATTAGAAACAATATTAAAGACTAGAAAATAAGACAATATCTTTATTGGTCCAAAACTTGGATTAGCAACATTCTTTATCTTGTCTCTTTATTTGTACCAAAGAAACTAGATTCCTTAAAATCTTATAGAGGAGGTTTGAAGAACTATGAAATATTCAAGAAGTATAAATATTTTATTTTTATAGAAACATCTAAAAAAATATAAAAGATCTCCAAAAACTATAGAAGCTTCTAGAAGATTACAAATAGTTCTTAAAAAGTTCCAGACAACAATAGAAGATTCTGAAATCTTATGGAAATTCTTTAAATTGTTAAAGATCTATAGAGAGTGGTTCAAATATACAAAAGATTTTTATAAAAAAATTAGAATATTTTATAAGATACTTATGGCTAAAGTTTATCATATATTCATAACATCACGTCTTGTGCTATCAAAAAGCTTCACAAGAAAGCCTATTTGTTAAATTTTTTATATCTTAAAAAAGATCAAAGACTTTTTGAATATTTTTATAATTTATTACTTTTTCTTGTCTTTACTTAATATATGGACAAATATTTTCAACCAAAATCCTTTCTATGCCAAAGTTAATCATATTTGATATTTAAAAGATCCTACTTTATCTTAAGGACATCTATATTATTATGAAGGTTGTGACAACTGTTGTGGTTGATTTAACAATTGCAACAAGACAAACTTGAGTTTGGAATTTTAAAATTCTCTAAAGATCTTCTAATTTAATATTCTAAAGTAATAAAAATAAAACCTAACTAGCAAAAATTAAAAATTGTTGATGCCCTTTGAATACTCTTTTTTTTCTTCTTATATACTTTAAAATAGATAGCTTCTTCTCAAAGCTACTTTTTTAACTTTATTTATATCATGTAATCTTTAAAATTCTATACACAAATTATGTTTTATTTTTTATTTTTTATAAGAATGTTATTAAATAAATCTTATTAAATTAGATTATAGGTTTTTTTAAGTTTTAGTACAAAAATGTTAAGAATTATTTCAGATTAAGATATTTAAGCAACAACAATAAAAAAAGAAGAAAAAAATTGACAAGACCAAAGATGGATGCATAAGACAATTGCAAGAAAAAAATATATGTAGGTTGTATTCTAAATAGATTTTAATAAGTCATATGATATATTTTCAAATTTAAAAAAATATCCAATTTTTTCACAAGAGCTTAAACATCAATATAAATTCTTAAAATATTAATTAGGATTTAAATGTCTTTTAGGAATATTAAAAATATTAAAAATAAAATTAAAATTATTTGATAAGATGGTGCTAAGGCACTTTAAAAAAAAAAAAAAAAAAAAAAAAAAATGTGATGTAAAAAATAAGATTTGATTTCATCAAAAATAATTTGTTTCAATTAGTTTCAAAGGTTGAATTTTTTTGAATTATTTTTCTATCATCAGTCTACTAATAGCTTCAATAAGTGATAGGAAGGAAAAATTTTAAAATTAAATTAATTTTTTTAAGTACTGCAGTTTTATATTTTAAAAAATCTATATTAATAAAAACATGCCAATAGTTTAGTATCTAAAAAATTTTATAAAAAATCTCTATGTTGTATTTTGATGCATATAATTTTGTAATAATAATTTAAATTAATTTGCACCAATTTCCATAAGATCATCTCAATCTAATAAATAATTTCTTATAGCGCTAAGTATTTTTGATGCAACAATTAATACATCCTATTTCTTCTTAATTACTTTTTTTATTATCTTTTAAAAATTAATTACCAAATATAACTACTTATATATAAAATTTACTCAAAAAAATTAATCTTTGATATTTTTAACAAATAATTATATACATCATTTTCGAAATTGGATCAAATTTTACTAATTAGTTTAATTTTTGTTTCAATCAAAATCACATGTTAGTTGTCAAAACTTAGTAGTGTAATTTAAAATAAGAGATATTTTATTTTTTGTAGTTTGTATAATACTTTTATAAACTACTTTATATTGGTTTTTCTAAAGATTTCTTAAGAGTTAATTAAAATTCTTATACATTTTCTAAAAACCATAGAAAGGTTTTTTTAAACAAAGATGCAAACTAAGTCAATAAAGTGTTAGTAAAAAAATTGCCTACATATCCCATTTGGATAAATCTATTAAGATATCTTAAAAGATGCAAATTTAAAAAATAATTGCACCTTTTAAAAAAATCTCAAATTTATTTTAAAATTTTTCAGATTGATTTATTATTGATTGGTATTACTATTGATTTTTTTTTATTGATTTAATAATTATTTTTGATAATACCATGTTAAAAAATTCTAGTTATAATTTTTTTTTATTTTTTATATAACTTCTCTATATTTTAATTGTAATTATTTTAGTTTTTGATGTAACTTTTAAATAACATCTTTAATGTATTTTTGTTAGTATCACCAAGTTGGATACTATGTAATTCTCTTATTATTATTTACAAGTTATCAAGAGCCAATTTTATTTTTAAATTTTTTTTATTTTAATAAACTAATCATAATATAATATAAATTAAAGATTTTATTAGAAATATTAGTTTAGAAGAAAGTATTTATTATTTTAAAAATAATTAATATTTATATAGATAAATAATTTTATTTTTAAAAAAATCTTGTTAAAAAAATACTTGTAAATATCAAAATTTGAATAAGATTTACAAGTATTTTTCTGACAAGTATTTTAAGGTGGATAATACAAAATATAAATTTAAAGGTGGATAATACAAAATCTTTAAGATGTAAAATTATCTTTCAAGAATCAAGATAATCTACTTATTTCATGAAAGAACATAAATCTTTGATTTAAAAAAGATTAAAAAAACACACATACATATAGATACTTTCTAAACTACTAAAGAAAAAAAACATTCAAAATTAAAAAGTGCAAAGAAAATAAAACATGAAATTAGAGACAAGATCAAATACAAAATTAAGACCAATGCAAGATTTTGATTATTTTCAAATTTATATTAGTAAGACTAAGATTTTTTTTTGTTTTGTTTTATTTTTTATTATTTTTTTCTTTTATATATATTAAAAAAAGAAGATTATTAAAGTCATAGAAAGTTTTCTAATTTTTTAAACAATATCAATCCTTATTGTCTTTAAATGCTAAGGTGTTCACTTTTAGCTCTTTGTAAGATTGTTATTTGTCAAACTCGGTAGTAGATTGTCTTACATATTTAAAAATTGAACTTTTGGTGCTACTGCAATGCCTTGACTTTCTTTGTTGGCAGAGTAAGATCTTTCTTTATAAATCTTCTACTATTAAGATCATCTTTGCCTAACATAATATATTCTTTTTAATCTTTTTCATTCTAATTTTTAATATTAAGTTGTCAATTAGTTAACTTAAAAAATTAGCTATGTTTCTTCTATTTAAGATTAATTTTTGTCTTTGACTCTAATTATACAAAATTACATATTTTTTTGGTTTTTCTTTGTATTAACTTTGCTTGAATGACAACATTTGAGTTATTTTGCAAATTAATGCATATATCAATCTATATAACTTTTGGACACTTTAGAATTAATTTTTAATGCAATGCATAAGAATATGACATAATCTAGAGAATTTATTTTGTATTAAGTCATCGAAATATATATATATATATATATATATATAATTTACAACCATTTAAATAATCTACTATTTACATCACTCCTTTTGAACCTAAGTGACATTATCTAAAAACAAAGTGCCTTATTTTCCAATCCAACACTACTTCTATAAGAGCTTCATAAAAGATTTCATATCAACATTAGATCTAATCTTCATGCAACAACAATGAACACAAGCATTGCACCAGAGAAAAGAAACTTGAGTATAAAGGAGTCTTTTCAAGCTTCATGTATTCATGAGTCGCCTTTCCTTATCTCTATTAATTAATAATTTGGTTGCTAATTGATTGCAGATAAGAAGAACATTGAAGTCGATGAGTTGGATGTCTTCCAGTGACCTTGACATTGGGCGAACTTGGAACTCCTTACCTCCAGAAATACAAGATTTGATTTTGGCCCATTCGGACTTGACCGAACTGTTTTAAAGCCGCCCGAGTTTGTAAGAGCTTCCGGGATGTACTATTCCGCGACAGCTTCAAGCAACTGCGCGCTCGTCTTCGCTCAATAGAGTGCACTCTCGGTCCTTTACTGTTTTGTGTGGAGAAGAAGTTCTGGCACTTGTGGGGATTTGATTGGAAGGATCACAATTGGCGCAAGTTACCCCCATTCCCTGACCCGATTCCAGCGCCGGATCCTGAACTGTTCAAGGACTTTCTAGTTGCTGGTTATCATGGTCTCGTCTGTGCAAATATGGGCAAGGCCACTGAACTTGAGAAGCTATACATCTTCAACCCTCTGACGGGAGAAGCGCCACAACTGCCTACTTTGAACTATCCGCGCCTCTCTGTTGTCATATCCCTGCAGATAACCACTCTTGGAAGACCAGGTTTTCGAGTGATCGCAGTAGGAAGTGCGGCAGTTGGAAAAGGGTACCTTTCTAGAAAAACAGAGGTGTACTGCTCAGTCGAAAGACGATGGGAAGTTGCTGGGGATGTGCCCGGTGAGGAGTTCTTGAACGAATACCAGACTGGAGTCTACTACGAGACGCAAAATTTGTTGCTGTGCACAGGATTCATGGTTGACTGAAGTAAAGGAATTCTGGCTTTTGACCTGGGAACAAGCGAGTGGCGAGCACACTGGCATTGTCCATTTTTCAGATTGCGTGGTACGCACACTGCCTTGACAATCCACTTCGCCATTGCCCAGCTTGTGGAGTGCAATGGAGTGATCTACCTTTTCTCCGAGCAAGAATCTGGCGGTACAGTCACCCACTGCATCGATAAGCTTGACTTGGGGATCGAAGGAACATACACATGGGCCAGGAGACTTACCCTGTCGAGACGAGGAAACCGAGCTTTGTTGGTATATCCAGAATTCACGTGTGTCCCAGTGGAGGAACACAAGCTCTGCATCTTCAACGCAGTCCAGCGAACTGGAGATGTGTATGATATGAGTGAGGAGACAGTGAACACTTCTCACTATCAATGCTTACCGACTCCTACTCCACTCGGTGACTGAACCACACTGCCAGTACACTTCTTACTTGGTCGATTCTGAGTCATGGTTAGCCACGTAAACATCAATTTCCTGTTTCGAAATGCCAGATGAAACGAGCATATCGAAACGATCCAAAACGTAACAAAAAATACATGTTTCGTTACAACTAAGCTGGCATCTAAATTTGACTTAGAGCAGAGCCTCTCTTCTAAGGAAAAGATTGCGACAACAAAAAACCACCACTCTTGCAAGTTCCTAAAGATTACTCGAGTTTGCAGTCATACGTTAAAGGCCCAGATTCTTGCCTTCCATGAGGCTCATCTTCATGCTGTAGCTGTGCTGGCTTGTTGTACGCAGCAAGTATATTGCTGTATGTTGCAATTCTTGGATCCCTCCGGGCGTAGCAAGCGTCTATCCGTCACATCCTCACGGTGAGTAATTTTGGGTTTTGGGTTTCTGGACTGCTCCGCTTGTACTAGCTTTCCCTTCATCTTTGTGTTGTGTGCGTTTCTGTCCAATCGGTTCCGTTTTTATTTTATGTTTTAAATTTGTTCCTGTTTTGGGTTGGATATGCGGAACGTTGACGGAAGCAGTGATTTGGGATGCTAGAAATTGTGGAAAAACAGTGGAATTAGTGGATGCTTAAAGTTGAATCAAGTCCGTATTCTCAAACTTTCGCAGTGGCTTCGTGAGTCCTAGTTGTGATTGGTTGAGTACTAATCACCGGTAGTATCGATGAGTGTACACAAGCTGAAGCCAGTTGTAGAGTAAATGCAAAGTATACGATGGTCAATGAGGATAGTATAAATCATGCCAAATAAAGATGCATCATCTAAAAACAAAATAACATTTGTGAAACAAACTAATACATGAAGTTGAACTAGTTGAAATAACACTTATTAAGTTTAAGCTAAGCAACTTATATTCATAAAGTCTTTTCTTTTTCACACATATAAGATTTTTATAATATATTTAATTTTTATAATCTAGTATTAGATATTAAAAGAAGAATTATATCTAATACTTTCTAAGTTCAAAGATCATAAGGTATATATCAAGAACTAGGTAGAACCTTTTGTTTGAATTCAATCTTATAAATGTCTAAACTCAACCTTATATTTATTTATAAGAATGAATCTAGAGATAGTTTTACAAAAGTATTATTCTTCTCTTCCTCCCTCTCTTCTATATTACAATATTAAATAGAGAATATTAAACCAATCCCATGGTTTATTACTAGTAATTATATATTTTTTTGTCTATTTGAAGATTTGAGCTTAATATAAGTAAATAAAACTACAAAAATATTATATACAATTGAATCTTTAATTATTAATATGATTCATTACATAGATCAGTATTAATTATTAGAGGATATTAATTTCAAAAACTGGATCATCTTTCCTTCCTTTTGATACGCAACTAATCTCTCTTTTCGATATACAACTAAGCTTCCCTTCCATCCCAACAATTTCTCCCCTTTCAACAACTTTTGTTCTCCGACTTGATTACAACTATTCTTCTCCTCTTGACACACAACTATTCTTTCTCTCTCTTCTCACTCTTAGAATAGGTTTCTTCAATAGTAGCTTTTGTCCTCCCTCTTTCTACTCTTTGTTTTCTCCTATAATACATATCAATCTAATTAACTTCTTATGTTGCAATACCACACCTCTCTATATGAAATTTAACCAATGGATAGTTGCAACTATGTCAATAAAAATAATCTTATCCCAAAATTTTATAGAAGAAATTGGCCAAATGGACAAAACAATACATTGTATAAAGTTCTATCTTAAGGCACTACCAACAACATTATAAAGAAGAAAAATAAATATGAAAACATAAAACATGGCAAGCTTGCTAAAAAATAAATCCGTATAGCTACTTTTTCAAAATTGGACTTTGCTCTTGTAAATTGGATCATTTAGTGTCAAGCTTGCAAAATAGCTTTATAAAGTGATTTAATAAAAGAAAAAGCACAAAAGTTTGTTGACTAATTGGATATTAATAAGCTCCTTGAATTTCCAACAATTGGGTATTAAAGTTCTAAAATTGACATAGATTCAAAGAGGTGAAATTATATGATAAAAGCAATTCTACCAACAATGTTGTTATTTAATTAGAGATGCCTATACTACAAGCAAGGGTAGTATAATATGATCTCCAAAATATATACAACATGGACAAAATTGGATTGTTTTATTGCATGGCACTTGACAAAAATATTATCCAATGCCAAATTGAAGGTTTGAAAAAAGATAAACTCAAAATTATAATTTGTTTTACCAACAATGCAAATCGCTTTAATCAAAGAGAGATTTTTATTATTGCACATGTTGTAAAATTACAAGTGTTCAATTGACAAAGTGGCAATCAAGTAAGATTTTATTATTAAAATAATTAAAAAACTTAAATGACTAGATTTTTATTTTGATAATGGATATAAAAATCTAATAATAGTATAAGAATGGATGGTTGAGAAGTGTTGCTTCTACCAAATAATGCCCCATCTTATAGTAAAGGAGATCTAGAACTGACAAATATTGAGCTATTAATGTTTCAAACAAATACAATGTTGCAAATTTAATTGATGGATGTTGATATTATTGCAACCTTTAAAAGAAGATTTTGTTATTATCAACTTCAAGATAAAGCAGACATTTATAAAATTGACCAACTAATTGCCATGAAATAGACTAAAACAACTTGGAATGAAATTTCTCCTATAATAATTGTAAATTGCTTTCTCAACACCAAATTGTCCCAAACTAAATCAGATTTTGAAGATTTAGACCTTGAAATTAAACTTCAAAAAGATCAACTTAAATAAGAATTTAAAGACGTGATTAATTAACTCTCAATGTGCCATTGTATGCTAATTTTAAATCTCCTCAATCTTGTGGAAGAAGAACAAATTGCACACAAGGAGATTTTGGACAATGATTTTGTTGCCCTTACTTGTGTAAAAAATACTTCTAATAAATTGATGAATGATAATGATAAACTAGAAGAAGTACCTATATTCAAAAGAAAAAAACTTAGTTTCTTGTAAGGTATAATTCAAATGTTGGATGTCACCAAGGATGACCACATCATTGTGCAAAAGATGCTTTGATACATTCAAACTGAGCTTTGCATAACAAAATAAAAGTAGTCCACATCGGATTTGTACTTTAAAAGTGCAGTTTATAACAATTAGTATTTTAGAAAATCAATACAAGACCATGTATTTTTTAATATCTATATTAGTTATTAAATACTAGGAATATTAATTATTTATCAATCTACCACATTGGTTTTATGAAAAAATATTAAATATCAAAGAATATTAATTTAAAAAAAATTAATTATCAAATATATATATATATATATATATATAATATTTTTTACTAAAATATAAACTTATTTTTTAATATTTGATAATTTATTTAATAATCTATTATATAATAGTGTTCAATAGATCTCATACATTTCTTACCAAAAAAGATGTTAATATGATATTTTTTAAAGATGATTTTATATTTTAAATATATTTATATTAATAGATTTTTAAAATTTATATTTTGTAATAAAAATAAAAATTTAAACTTCATAACGGTTTTTTAAATTATACTATTCTTTTTATAAATTTTTTTAGTACATTAATATATTTAAGATTATACTTAAAATATTTTTAGTTATAGATTTTATTTATTTTATGATTTCTAAATAAATAATTAAAATTAAATAATAATAATATTATAAATTTTTAAATTTTTAAATCAATATTTTTAAATTTTTAAATCAATATTTTTAAATTATTTATAATACTATAATAAAATAGATATTAAAATATATTAGTGAAGATTTTTTATCATGGTAAGAGTAAATTTTTTTTATAAAAATGATATTAAATCAAAATTAAGATCTTTTTTATTAATAAGCTTAAATATATATTTATTAACATGCATGAAATAATATTCAATTTACTATAATTTTCTATAGTGCATATAAACTTTTATGTATTATAAGTATAATTTATTATTTTATATTATTAAAAACAGATTATATTAAATTTTTATATATTAATTGATTTTTTAAAGTTAATATTATTTTAATACTATTAAATTATAAATTTTTAAAAATTATTAGACTAATAATATAAATTAAAATATTTTAAAAATATTTCTTAGATATTAAAGCAATAAATTAATATACAAATTGAATTTATCTTGTGGATTATAACAAGTCCTTAGAAGAGAAAAAACTATAAAAGGTATGTCCTTTAATACAAAATGTTATCTAAAATGGCATTGCTTACAATTCTTAACAAAAGTATTCCAATTACAATTGCTTATAAACAAGGTAAGAACCTAGTTAAAAAATGGCTAGTGCAAAACAATAGATATTTCAAAAAAGTAGCAAGGATCATATATATCACAATATTTGTTTAATTTAAAGAGTCTTAAATAGAATTAGACTAAATTATTCTTTTTAAATTTTTTTAAAGAAGAATCATCAACTTAATTTTTGAAAAGTTTCAGATTTTTTTGTATTGAAATTCTAATTGTATTTTTGAGATTAATGCAGAAAATATAAATTAAATTAAAATTTTATTTTAAATATATTTTTTAATTTAAAAAGCTTTATAGAAAGTAGATTTTTTTACTAGAACCATTAAATAATGGTTATTTAAATCACAACAAAAGATAGAATATTATCCAAAAATTTAAGAATCTTTAAAATATATAAAATATTTTAATTAAAGATGGTAATTAAGATATATAAAAGGTTAAAACTACTTAAGCTTTATAAAAATCCGACTAGTACATGGACTATATAAGAATAGAATATAGATTTTAATCTATATGTTTCAAATCTACTAAAAATCTATATTTGAATTTAAATATTAGTAATTTTTAAAAAGCTTCTAAGTAGCTCTGATTTTTAAAAATTAAGACCATAGTTGGAATACTTGTCATTTTTTTTGGTAAAACAAAAACAATGATATTATTTTTTAAAAAAAATGTATTATATTTAATTATTATTGAAAAAAAATTTTAATAAATTATCAATCTTATTAGTAAAAAAATAATTATCATTCTAATAAATGATAATTTCTATCTATTATATATAAATATTTTTTAAAGATTAATTAAGAATATTTTAAAAAGAAAACTAAAAATAAATACTGGAAAAGAAAAATGATTAATAGTAAAAAAATCTTAAAATTTTTAGACCAAAAAACACAATAAAATAAACTATCAATATTAGTATTTTACAAACAAATATTTTTAATAGCTACAAAGTTGTTTGGTCTTGGCAAAGAGGTATTCAATGCAATTCACTAAGGATGACATATACAAAAATATAAAGGCCAATATCTTATAATACAAAAATATAAGCAATTTCTCTACTACTTTTTGATTTGCTTCTTCTTATACATAGTATTCCAAACAATCTCAAACAAGTTGTCAAGTGATTCAAAGACATAATATTTTTCCTTTAATAAATTTCTTTAATATATTCTTACTATTTATATCCCATTAAAGTAAGTAATTTAATAAAAAAATATAAATAATATTAATAGAGCCTAAATAATAAATACAATTGAAAGCATATTATGTATATAAGATTGTTATGAATAATGTTGATGAAAATTTTATAGAAATACTAGTACAATAATTAAATTTATTAATTTCAAATAAAAATAAAAATAAAATTTTTTAAACCATTTGTTTTTTTATTGAGTTTAAGAATCAATAATAAAATTAATTAGCAAGGTTTATTGATATTATAACTCTAATTTTTTGTTTAAGTGGACTTTCCAAGTACAAATATACATTCTTGCTTTTATATATTAGTTTGTATATATATATATATATATATATATATATTTAAGAATTTAATAATTTTTTTAGAGTATTTTAATTTTATAATTATAGAAATTTTGACATTAATCTTGTGATATTTTTTTATTACAAGAATATAAATTAAATGATATTAATACATAGAAAGTACATATTATTTTATAAATAATAATAATAATAACAATGTTTTAAAATTACTTCTATTGATACTATTAGAATTTAAAACATGCATATAGCTAATAAGATGCATAATAAAAATAAACTACTAGATAATAGATTTTACATTAAAAGAGAATCAAATATAGATTATATAATAAGATTACAATATGATAGAGAAATATTCTATTAAAAAAACTAAAAGTTTATAATAATAATATTTTTATAATAGAATAATCTATTTGATGTGAAATCAAAAGATAATCAGATCTAAATCATTATTTTTCTACCTCAAACTTGGTCAAGTTGTTTTTAAATAATAAAAAAATGATGCACATATTATTGCAATATTATACTACTATACTTCCTGTCAAGTTTTTTGGAATATCTATATCTAATAATATCACATCAAAGGAGATATTGCACTATTAGACTACCTTTTAAAGTAACCATATATTTATCCATGTAAATCTAATTACATATGTCATTTCTTTTTATTGACCTCCTACCAGGTGTAAGTTTACTATCAAATGCCTAAAAGATGATAATGTAAAGAGGTTTATAAAAAATATTTATGAAAATAATAGACATGAATATTTTACAATTATATATTTTAAAAAAATAATTCTAAGAGGAAACAATTTTTTTACTAGTGAATAAAAAGATGAATCAAATGTCTTTTTAAATAGTTAAAAACCAAATATAAATGCAACAATTGACATCATTGCCATCTTTTCATAAAAACATACAAAACATGAAACAAATCTTTGAAGAAAATGCATATCTTTGGTGAAATTTTTTAGCAAGTCAAAAAGAAAGTTTTAATAATATTGGGTAATGAAAGTTCCCGTTTCACGAGATCATACAAAAACAAATTTATTAATAACTATGTACAGAAAACCAAGCTGCAATGCGACAGGCATTGCCAAGGGATGAGGGACGTCCGCAGTGGATGAACAGAGAGGTAGCGAGGGATGGAGGGAGGGTCTAAGAACAGACAGGAGAACGAAGAGAGCCCGATAGTAGAACGGAAGGCGAACAGGGAGGGGAACGGAGGGAAGCGAGGGCAGGGCAGGGCAGAGCGGAGGAAGGGAAGGGAGGGGAAGGAAGGGGAAGGCTCTTTTGGGGCAGCAGCAGTAGCAACAGCAAGGGGAGTGGGGGGGAGCTGAGTTTTTCCCATCACTGCGCCCTCTTTTTGGGGGATCTCTCTCTCTGCCTCTCGCTCGCATGACCGCAAGCCTCTAGACATTGGTGAGACCTTGCGCCCCTCATCCCCCTCCCCCTCTCCTGTTTCTTCTTTTTTCATTCTGCCATCTTATTTACAAAAATTGTTCATAATTCATGCTCTCATCACTTCTCGCTGTTCCGGCGTTTGATTAGATTGTGGCGTCGCACGCATTGCTTCTGACCAGGATACTTGCTCGATGCTGCAATTTGTAGATCACATTCTTGTGTAGCAAGGATTCTCGCGAGGAGGTTCTCGTCCTCCCGGGTACTGTTTTGGGGGATTTGGGTCTGCTGACTAATTAGGGTTTTTGGGTCGGATTTAGGGGACGTGGGTTTGTGGGATGAATGTTTTGAAGTGAGAGTTTGGGGTGGGATTTTGATGGGTGTTTTGTTGTGTAATTGAAAGCAGGATTTGGTGGGTAGCCATGGCGAAGAAGGTTGGGAAAGCAGTAACAGAGATCGCAGACGACGAGGTTCGTGTGCCTCTGCAAGCCGTGGTGCTGGCTGACAGCTTTACGCAGAAGTTTCGCCCTATCACGCTTGAGAAGCCTAAGGTGAGGAGAAAATTTTCTGTCGTCATTGAATTGGTGGGTGGCTGGGAAGCTATGCCCAAGAGGAAAAACGAGGAATTTGTTTCGGGTACAGGGGTTGTAGTTTGATTAGTTGGGTTTGATTGCAGGTTCTTCTGCCATTGGTGAGTGTACCCCTGATAGACTACACCCTAGAGTGGTTAGCATATCAGGGAGTGGAAGAGTGTTTCGTGTTTTGTTGTGCTCACGCAAATCAAGTGACGAACCACTTGGCCAAGTCAAAATGGAGGTCGCAACCCAATTTCTCTGTGACGCCAATCGAATCTCATGATTGTGTCAGTGCTGGGGATGCATTGCGGTTGATTGAACAAAGAGGCGTGGTAAGTATCAATCATTAGCTAGCGCATTGTGAATTTTGATTTGATGACCTAATTTGATGTGCAGTCAATTTTAGTAGTACTATGATTAGTGGGTGCAAACGAGATGATATATTTGAGCACATTCGGTATCTTTTATTTTTTTCCTCTAAAGCATGCGCGCTCTTGGCAGGTTCGTGGGGACTTTGTGTTGGTAAGTGGCGATACGGTTAGCAACATGTCCTTGAAAGAAGTGATCAAGGAACATCAAGAGAGGAGGAAGAATGACAAATTGGCCGTGATGACCATGGTGGTCAAAAGAGCAAAGCCTTCCCCTTCAACATATCACGCCCGCTTAGGAAATGATGAACTGCTACTTGCCATAGATCCACATAGCAAGCAATTGTTGCACTATGACCCTGGTCGGGAGTATGGAGGTCGCGATAACTTTCAGCATCTACCCAGTCAGCGCCATGTGCTACTAGAACGGTCTGCACTTAATGATCGACCCTCTGTGCAGCTGTGCACCAATTTGCAGGTATGTTTCTCTCTTGATTTATTGATGAATTGAATGAATTTTTCATTGCATTCAACCTGTTACTATCTATTTTGTGACGGGCTACGGCTTGAAGCTGGTGGCCCTTTCTCCCATCGTTCTTGTCGACACTCTATTCTCTATGTGTAACTTTCCAAGCCGTCTGGGCGGATTTCTAACATGGAGATTTGGTGGTCGGACCAGGATTGTAATATCGATATCTGCTCACCTGAGGTTCTTGATCTCTTCACGGACAATTTTGACTACCAGCAAATTCGTCGCGACTTTGTAAAAGGACTCCTTAGTGATGAGGTACATTAACAGCTAAATTCTGATATTCTCCACCTGTCAGGTTCTCTTTGGTGGGTTTGCTAAGGCCAGATTATTGTCTGCAAGATAATTCTTTCAGTTTTGAGTGATTGAATCCAATGAAGCTCACCAGGTTTTGGTCATGGTGGGGACAGGTCATGGGCAATAAAATATTCACTTACGAAATCGGAAGGGAATATGCTGCACGCGTCGAGAACCTAAGAGCTTATGATGTTGTCAGTCAAGATGTCGTACATCGGTGGACCTACCCAATGGTTCCTGATATCCCTTTCGGGGGGAACACTTCCGGCATGAGACTGGAACGCTGCAACGTATACAAGGGAACTGGTTTGTTTACTCTTTCGTGGAGGGTTGCACGTTGGAAATAGGAAGATTGAAGTCATTCTGTGCACTTAGGAGATTCAAAAAATTTAGCAGTATCTAACAGCTATGTTTTGAAGTATATGTGACATTGTGCGGTATAGTATACGTCTCACAACCTACACTTACTGGGATTTTCTGCTGTATAAGCTTCACTAACCGCACTGATGTGCAGTTTAGATTGGACTATCCGCAAGTTGCCGCCGACTATTTTCTGAAGTTTCACAGTTGCCGTGTCCACTGGGGCTTTACAGGTCTCACTTTATCGCGAACATCAACAATTGGAGAGAACTCCGTGTTAGGTTCAGGGACAGAAATTGGTGAAGGAACTATTATCAAGCGTTCAGTTATTGGTCGTGGTTGCCGGATTGGGAAGAATGTTTCTATTGAAGGCTGTCACATCTGGGACAATGTCACGATTGAAGATGATGCTCAATTGCAATATTCTGTTGTTTGCGATGGTGCAATTGTGAAAGCTGGAGCAGTTTTGAAGCCTGGGGTTGTATTGTCTTTCAAGGTTAGTTCCTTCATTTCTTAGCTTTTCTTCTCATGTAATTACTCCCAGCATTCGAATACAGTTCATCACTATGCGCCTGTTTACTTCGTTACTTGTTTCTTATGTCTTCCATTATTTCCTAGTTCAGTACCACTTGTTTGGTTCAACGATTGTTGAAATAATCTGGTTTTGTAGTGGTGTAACTTCCTTTATTTGCTTATATTTCCGTCAATTTGTTAAATGGGCAATTCTGGTATCAATGCTCGATCTTACTGTTGACAAGTATAACCTTTGCTTGTTATGCTAGGTGGTGATTGGTCCGAAGTTTGTTGTTCCTTCTTACTCAAAGATCTCAATGATGCGGCAACCTACTGAAGAAGATACTAGTGATGAAGAGTTGGAATATGCGGATGCCGCCAGTGGCCGAGCAGATAGCCCTCGTCCTTTTCTTGACGATGCAGACAGTCGGAATGGTAGTGCTGCTGGAGAAGAAGAGGATGTTGACGAGTCTGGTGACTGGGATCCTGATGAAGTCGGTGAAACAGGGGCTGGTTACAGGTGGTCTATCAGAGATGGGAGTCAAGAAGAGGATTGGAGGCACTCAGTGGCTCCTATACCTGCAGATAAGATACGAGAACTAGTCTCAGCAGAAGAGGAAGGAGAGATTGAGGAGGCTGATAACGATTTCGGGGCAGCAGCAAGGGATAGCATCGCCGGCACAGGTAAGCGCAGTCAGATGATCAACGTTTAAGGACTTCATGATGGTCATTACTGTGTTCACGCCACAGATTATTTTCTGTCCACTAGCTTCCTTTTATATGGCTGCGTATGATGATTTTGTTTCTTGGAGTACTGCTCTTAAGCTTTCCTTTTCCATTGTAATTCTGCAGGAGTAGAGGAAGAGGAGGAGACTGAGGACGACGAAGACGATTTTGAAAAGGAAGTAAGGCGTTATAGTCTCTGAATGTTTTGATCCATGATTCCTCATCTCTTCGTAATCGAGCAGCATCAAATGGTCATTTTTTTATGTATTTCCATGTACAGACTATAGAGCCTGCCTAAGCAGTGTTTTGCTTTTTGTTCAGGTTGAGGGTACATTTTTGAGGTTAGCTGAAGGTACAGCTGGAGTCCAGCCTGAGCATGTAGTAATTGAGGTTAACAGCTTAAAGTGAGTAAAACTCCTCCACTTATCTATTTGCTTCAGTGATTTCTTTTATTATTTCAATAATTTTTCTCTTCATAATTTGGCCACAAATTAAAAAAATCAAACAAAAATGTTTCTTCAACATCATTGCTCATTGCTTATTGCTCGTTATCCTTGCCAATGAAGCTGACATCATCGTCACAGAATATACCGTCATTGGAAGCATCTTCACAGAATATATCTCTAAACTTGAAAATTATGACGCTTTGAATGTGAATCTTAATTTTCCATAAAAAGTTTTAATCATTTTTTAAACAAATTTGTCCCCCAGTTACTAATGAAGATTTATTCTTTTGCTTGCAATGTTAGCCGCAACTCTAGCATAATTTTGCGTTTCCGTGGTAAAAAGCTTTTTTTTAACTTGAGATACGTTTTTATAATTAACCACAGCATTTTACGAGGCTTTCTTTATATTGGAGTTTAAGCTTGATATTGAGGCTGTGTCTAGGTTGTAGAATGGCAGTATCTGCTTCAGGCAGTAATATTGAGTTTATCGAATCCTTTCTTTGTTTGGGTTTGGAACAGGTTGGCATACAACAAAACTTTTGCAGACTGTGCTGGGGCAATGTTTAAGGCCTTGACGAATCTTGCTTTGGGAGGTTCTTATGCTTCTGCAAGTATGTTATATATCTTTACTTGCTTGAATTTTAACTGTATCACATTTCTCTTATATGTATATTTATAGGGTTGATACTAAGATGAAAAAAGAGGTTTCGAAATATGGGCTTCAGTAGTCAGCATTCCCTTCTGTCAGTGTCGTTTATTTCCCAGTTTTGTTAGGATTTCGAGCTAACATGACTCATTATTACAGAGGAGTTGTTGATAAGCACCAAGGAAATAATCTCAAAGTGGGGTTCGTTGCTTCAGAAGTTTTTGAAAGGCTCTGACGATGAGGTACTTGCCTTCAATTTTTTCGTTGACTTCATCTGAGTCATTTGTCTGATCTGAACAATAAGATTATTTGTAAATAATTTACTGCATCTATGTTGTACTATCGCAATGTTCTGGCTTTCCTAATCCCTAGCCCTTTTGTATCTTTGTGAAAATACTCCTGGGAACCTTTAGGTGTAATTTTGTTTCATTACTTCTGCGTAGCAACTTTTGTATAAGTCATGTTCATAAATCCTGCTGGCTTAAGATTGATGTTAACAGTATCTGTTTTAGGGATAATTTTTTATTGAGCTGGTTGTACATTTAATGGTTTATTACGTATATGGTGAATGTAAAATTGATCTTATTTTTATTTTTATTGCATTACAGCACGAGATTCTTCTCACTTTTGAAGAAGTCTGCTCAGAGTGTCACAAGGAGTTTGCTCCACTTTTCTCTCAGGTGAACTTTTTCACTGTCCACTCCTTGTTTGGTGTAGATCTTCAATTTTGAGTTCAAGGTGTTGATGAAGTAGTCCTGGAGAGTTCTATCATCTGAAGCAGTGTTGGATTGCCGCAGATTTTACAAGTACTTTACGACAAAGATATTGTCTCTGAGGATGCGATCTTGGCTTGGGCTCAAGAAAAGCAAGATGCTGATGACAACGATAAGGTGTTTCTGAAGCAGTCAGAACCTTTCATTCAGGTGACTAATCGTTTCCTTTTGACATCTGTCTCTAAGCGTGAGTGGTTAGGGCTTGTATTTGTTGATTGTTAGATATGATAAGCCATGCGTTCATTTTACTACTTTGATTTATCTATTTATGTTTCGGGATTATTCCTTGGTTGCCATCGGCAGTGGATGTATATCAAAGGCCGTTGACGATGTTAGCATGGCTGTTTCCAGCATTGGTTGAGGATTTGCTTACTGATGACTTGTTTTTGTGATTGCTTTATGGATAATTGGGTTGTAGTGGCTAAAGGAGGCCCCAGAGGAAGACGATGACGAGGACGATGAATGAGACGGTCCTTGTTTATGAATCCGTTCGCTCCTCGTTGTCTCTTAAGAAAAGGGCTGTATTAATATCTGGAAGCCGGCAGATTTAATTCATAATTTGTTTCAAGGTTAGTCCTCACATTATTGGGTGTTTGCAAATCTATGCATAACTCAGAGTTGAACCCAAAGTTTTTTACAAGTATTTTAGGTCATCTCATGTAAGTGCATCTGTTAATACATGTGCTATCATGTGTTAAATTCCAAAGACTGCAATACCTCGTGTATGATGGGTGGGTTACCAAAACTTATTATGTTGACATGTTCCTTACTTTCACATTTAACATACCACTGTTTTCAATATTTTAGAATAAAAACATAATGCATTTTGAGAATCTTGCAATATCCAACTGATGGCAATTCAATACCATATATTGAAACTCGCCATGTATTGGTTAACAAATACTCTAGCACATATAATACTTACTAAAGTATCTATTATTGTATTTATTGAATTGCCATTTATACTTTCATAAAAAACATCTTTCACAATATCAATTTTCTCAAGATTAGATATATATATATATATATATATAAGTATGAATGTATGCAAGTGAGAGTATATTTATATACACGTGTACATATAAAATATTATTATCTTTATATATTAATATGTAACATCAAAAAAATAATTTAATATTATTATTAATTATAAAATTTTAAAATAAAAAATATAATAATACTAATTTAAATTAAATTAAAATTTCTTTTTTTTTAGAGATATAAAAAATATAATTCATAATAATTTTTTGTAATCACTAATATTGCACATTTTTCTTTTAGAAAGTCATTTGGTATAAAACAAAAAAATGAACATCTGAAATAATGATTATAATTGAAAAGTTTAACTAACAACAAATATAAGAATAAATAACTTGCATTGTTTGAATTCTAAAAAGTAAAAAACACCTTATTTTGAGGTATAAAAAAGTCCAAAGTGGTTTAAATCAAAGGGCCACAAAATAATAAGTGTTCCAAATCTCTAAAAGCATAATTCTTTTAGAATGTATTGCAATAAAATAAATAAAGGATTTATTAATATTTAAAAAAAACATAGTGAGCTATAGATTTCTTATTTGTCTAATTTGGAGTTTTGATTAGAAAACCATCTTTCTAGTCTTAAATAAAATAAGCCATGATATAAATGTATATCTATAATAAACTACCTAAGATCAATACTTTGTGGATTTATATAAATTTGCAATATATAAGTTGTACTTCAAAAAAGACATTATAACTTCACAAAAGTAGATATTAGTAGCATAAGGAACCAACCAAAATTAATATAAATATCATCTCCATTTAATAGAGATAAATGTTACACATCTCTTCTTTAGAATGTAATTTGATACCAATTAATAAATTAAATGCCAAGAATGACAACTAATGCTGAAAGAGCTTAGATGGTTTGAAGTCTTATAATAAAAAATTAGTATTCTTTTAATTTTGAAATTATAATTTCGACTTTTTTTGGATAAAATTAAAAATTCAAAAGATCCAAATAATTAGAAATAAAATTTAAAAAAAAAAAACTTAATATTTCAATCATTATAAAAGATATAATTTACTAGTTTATTATAACTACATAAATAATACATGACCATAGTTATCTTATTTATAAATCTTAGAATTAAAAAATAGTGTTATAAATAATATAAAAATTAGAAGGCAATCTAAGATAATATTACATGCATAAGATTTATTTTAATAATTATCTAGTTAATATGGATAAATAGAAGTAGGTAGAAGTAGGTAGAAGTAGATTAATTTGATAATATCTTAGAAAGAAGCTTCTTAGAAGCTTTATAAACACGGTTTTACCTTTATACATAGCTATATGTGATTGGTAGGCTAGAAACTTGGCCAACAAGTTAGCCACGTGTCATACATGTTGATAGCTTGTGGAACAAGCTAAATATATGGCGCACATATGAGAAACTTGTCTTGCAAGTTTGACACGTGTTGGAGGTCCTATAGAATACCACCACGTAACTCTTAGGTAGATATAAAGATAAGAGTGAAGCCTTTTTCACTCTTGTTAATGCTTTTTTTGTTCCTAGTTTTATTTCAAGAGCTTCTAGTCTTCTTGTCTTTAGCAATAGCCATTCTAGTTTTAATATTATTTCATCTTTAAATAACTTCGAATAATACGAGAGTGTATTTTATTCTTTTATAATTCATGTGCTTATCCTTGACAATGTAATAATAATAAAGACTCATTGTTCTTGTTTTGTGTTTAAGAAGTGAGTGGATTATCCCACTTCTATTATTATATTTGAAGATTACAGACTATCCACCTTTAAATTAAGATTCTTTGCTTTTTAACCTTGATTTTTTCTTTGTAAGAGAGTGGATCACCTCTCTTTATAGAGATTTTTATTTGATATGAGAAATTTCAAATTATCCTCTTCTAATTTGAATTGTAGAATTATTAAGTTGTCTAAGATGGAAGGAAAGATCATGAATACTACATTTAGTAGAAGTGAGAATATATTTGCAACTATTATAGATCTTCAAGAGCTTGTCAACACTCTTAGGGTAGAAATTTTATAAATCACTAATGTCAATCATAGAAGCATTAATTCTACGTCTATAGAAAAAATCCAAAGCCTATATCAAAAAATTATACAATTGAAAGAAACAAATAAATTGGCCTCACAAACAAATCTATGAAGTCTTATTCCTATAAACGTGAAGGAGGTAAAAATTAATATGCATGAGAAGTTTGATGGAACAAGATCAAAATTTCAAGGATTTTTATAATAAGTCAAATTATATTTAAGGTTAGATCTTTTTCAATATCCTAATGGATTTACTCAAGTTGGATTCATAGGCGCACTTCTATTTGGAAGTGCTCTTTTTTGATTTATACCTTTGATAGAGAAAGATTCATGAAGTCTTTACAATTTGAATTCATTCCTTAAAATATTTATGGCCACATTTGGAGAAAGTGATCGAGAGAGGGTAGTAGAGATCAAGCTCTTATCTTTATGACAAAGATCATGATTAGTTACAATATATTTTACATAATTCTAAAATCTTGTTTGCAATGTGGAATAGAATGATAAAGCCTTTATCAATCAATTTTGTTATAGGTTGAAGGATAACGTCAAAGATTTGTTACTAACAATGCCAATAGTAGACTCCTTGGAATAATTTATTGCTCAAGCCATTGCATGCGACAATTGATTATTTGAAAGGTGTTGAGAATATAGATTCAGTTGGAAAAAAATGAATCAATTGAAGACAACAATTCCTAAGTTTTTAGAAACTTATTTGACTAAGCTAGATCCAATGCAACTTAATATGGTACGTTTTAAATCTCTCATTAAACAGGAAAAGACTTGATGTCGTCAAGAGGATTTGTACTTATATATATTGGAGAAGCAAAGCACATTGCTCAACATTGTTCAAAGAAGTAACACAATCACAAAATGAGGAGTATGGTCACTAAAAAAAATAATGTGTCAAAAAACAAGTTTCTCTAGCTACAATAGGGATTGTGCAACTGGAATTATGTGCAATATCTTGTAAAGGTCCTATTCTCTTCTCAGATTTGTCACCTTGTTTTATAATAGATGTATTTTTAAGACCTAAAAATTACAAAGTCTTTGCTTTATTAGATTCAAGAGCTTTATAGATGAAGACTTTGTCAAAAAATAAGAAATATCTCTAGTCAAGAAAACTAAATCTGTGTATATAGAAGTCATAGATAGTTGTTCATTATCTTTTGGAGATGTTATTCATAAGATTGTTTCTTCACATGTAATATTTAAGGGATATAATAGCGTAGTAATATTTAATATAATTAGATCTCCTTCCAATCCAATTATTTTAGGATTATTATGGTTAGAAAAGTATAATCTTCAAATAGATTGGACTTCTTCTAACCTTGATTTTTTTCATAGTTTAATCCAAAAATCCATTAGTTAAGTAGACATATATAATTCTAATATATCCAAATTCTTATTGATAGGTGCAAAAGCTTTCGTATATGCGGTAAAAGAAAGATCATCTTTTATTATATATGCCACATCCATTTCTAATGCTGAAAAGACTACAAGTTATAATCCTATCTAATATCAAGACTTTCAAAGCAATTTTGAAAAGAAGAATGTGGATATTCTTCTAAAGTATCAACCTTATGATTGTTCAATCGATTTTCAAGAGAGAGCTCAACCACCATTTAAACCAATCTATAATTTGTCATAAAATAAATTGGCTATATTGAAAGAATATATTGACAAGAACTTGGCTAAGAACTTCATATGTCATTCAAAATATCCAACAGGAGCTTCTATTTTATTTGTGAAAAAAAAAGATGGATCATTGTAGATATGCATAGATTATCGAGGACTTAAGAAGATTACCATTAAGAATATGTATTCTTTACCTTTGATTTTAGGACTTCTTAACCAACTCAATCAAACAAAGATCTATACAAAAATAGATTTACAAAGAGCATATAACTTAGTTCGCATCAAAGAAGGTGATAAATGGAAGACTACATTTTGAATTAGATATAGGCATTGCAAATATTATGTCATACCTTTTGGACTTTGTAAATGCATCAATAAAAGTCAATGTATTTCATCAATGACATCCATTAAAATTAAGATAAAAAGTCAAGAAAATCTTTACTATAAAGCAAAGTAAGTTCAATAGAGATTTCATTCTATCTTATATCATTGTTTGCTATTTTTTTGAATTTATTCATGCCAAAGAGATGGAGAATCAACAACCTACAAATTCAGCTCAAAAGCCATGATTTGCTGACTTTTTGGATGAGACATTACAACTATCACAACCTTCAAGATAATAGAATAAAGATGAAGATCTTCAAAAACGACACAATCTTCCTCGGATTGATGGCTAGATACAACGTGTTTGATATCACAACCTTGGAAGAGACTTGCGGTATTTGGTGATACTTTTAGAAGTAGGAACTATTCCTTATGGTGTTTCAAATGTTTTCTTTGAAGGAAGTTATAAAAGCCTCAACAATGATCAAATAATAGGGTGGTTCTCTTGCTTTGGTATGGGACACTATCGATGGCTGAGAGAACCTATCAACCACCTTCAAAAAGAACAAAGATCAAAGTATATAGCAAATACAATTTGGTAAATCTTAGAATTTCTCAGCACGTAATTACCGCTCCTTGTGGAACTTGTTTTTAGAAAAGAAGGTAATGTCACAAACATAAGATTTATTCCAATAATTATTTAATTAATATGAATGAATAGAAATAAATAGAAGTAGATTAATTTGATAATATCTTAGAGAGAAACCTCCTAAAAGCTTCATAGACATAGTTTTATCTTTATACATGGCTATAGGTGATTGGTAGGTTAAAAACTTGGCCAACAAGTTAGCCATGTGTCGCACATATTGGTGGCTTGTGGAACAAGCTAAGTACGTGGTGTACATATGAGAAACTTGTCTTGCAAGTTTGATATGTGTCTTGCAAATTAGACACATCTTGGATGTCTTGTAGAATGTCACCTCGTAGCTTTTAGATAGATAGTATACATAAAGAAAAGAGTGAAGCCTTCTTCATTCTTGTCAACGCCTTTCTTGTTCCTAGTTATGTTTCAAGAGTCTTTAGTCTTCTTATCTTTGGCAATAGCCAATCTAGTTTTGATATTATTCTATCTTTGAGTAACTTTAAGTAACACAAGAATATATTTTGTTCTTTTCTGATTCACGTCCTTATCTTTGACTAATAAGTTAGGTAGTCTTTTAAAGAATGTTTTATATTTTTATTTATATATAATATCTTTAAATTAATAAATTTTATAAAAAAATAAAATTTAAAATAAATTTTAGAATAAAAGTTGATATTTTTATATTTTTATTTCTTTCATTTAAAAAAATATATATACAAAAGAATTTATTTTGAAATCTAATTTTAAATAGATGTACAATAAAGTATTGAATTAAATAAATTAATTAAAAAAAAGATCTTAAAATTCTATAACTTCCAATTAGCCTATTTTAGCTCTTTTTTGTTTAATTTATTCTTAGCATATCTTTTCAAAATATATTAAAAATTATTATATCTCAAAAAGATCTTTTAGAAAGAAATAAATAAAAAAAATTATTTATATTATTTGGTCTTTAAGAAAAAATTTGATATATTTCTAATCTCATATTAGATTAATAAATTATTATTTTTATTAAATTTAATTTTATAAAATATTTTTTTATACTACTATCAATTTATCAAAATATTCTTTGTTAAAGAATATTTTATCAAAAAATTCTTTGTTAAAGAATATTTTATCAAAAATATATTTTCTTTCAAGAATTTATTTTTTTAATTTAAAGATTATTATATATTATTTTAGATAATTATAATAGATCTTTTATTTGAAGCCAATATTTAAAAAGATAGATTGATAAAATTTATAAATTATACCATTAAAATTAAAAATTAAAAATTAAAAAAACTTTTTTTTAAAAAAAACGAAATAAATCTAACTTCAAGGATGATTTATAAAGACCTAAATTTATCCCAAGACTATCTTATTAATAAATAGAAAGCCAAAATCTCTAAATATGGATATAGAAATCTAATAAGCAGATTTTATTATACTAAAATTTTATATAGTTGACCTATAGTTCTACAAAAGATGATGTCTTATTTTTTCAAGACATGACAATTCTAAAGATCTTATATGATGATTCACAATACAAATTAATAGTGCACTTTACAAGCTTATGGAATAACTATTAAAAAATATTATAGAAAATTCTTAAATAGAATCTTAGAAATTTTAAAAATAAATTTAGTACATTTTATATATAAGTATTATAAAGATGTTTTAATTGTGATAAAAAAAATTGAAGATTATCTTTGATGAATTTATTTCAAAATTTGAAATTTGATTTGAAGGGATTTAATAGCAAATGGTAATACTATTTTAATAAATTTAAGATAAAATATCTATTTAAAATACTTAAATTATAATATTATATAATACTACATAGTCTTAAATAAACCTATATTGTATTGTTAGCTTTTAGTAAACATGTGAATATTTTAAGTATAAAATATTTTGATAGAAATAAAAAAAAATAAAATAAAAATAAAAAAAAAAATAATCTAACATGTAGATATTTTTAAAAGTTTAAAAAAATCCAATTAGTTTGTAGAGGTGCTACAAGAAAATTTACAATATTTGATATTAAAAACAAATTCTAATTTTTTTTTTGTATTAGTTATAAAAATTATTATAAAAAAATATCTTTTAAAATTTTTATATAAGTTATAATAAAAAATTATAAGAAATAAAATATCTTTATTAAAAAAAAGATATTATTTTAAAATAATTAAATATATGACATAATATAAATTATATAAAATTTTTTTATCAAAATTTTTTAAATTTTTTTATTCATATTTATATAAATAATATTTAAAAAATAATAATAAAGTTATAAAAAAATTTGAATTGAAAAGATTTATTATAAAATATTTAAAATTAAATATCAATTACATAAATAATAAAACCAATATCTAATTATATTCTATCAAGTGCATATTAAGCTTGTCTTGCATAGGTTGTAGATTTCATAGATTAAAATGTATAGATTATAATCAAAATATATTAAATCTTAGATTGTAAATACAAAAATCTTAAGAAATTAATAATAAAAAATAAAACAATCAAAGACTTAATTATTTTTTATAACGTCTTTCAAAAATATAGTTTAAGCATATAAAGAAGATATTGCTAATGCCACCATAGTTTTTGCTACTGCTACTACAATGTACAATCTACAATCTCCCTCCACTTGACATATTTCTTTGATTTTTTTACTCCAATAAAAATAAAAAAATAAAAAAATCAATTAAATGATTTGTAAGATTTTTAAAAAAAAATTTGATTAGTTTGAAAGATATTGAATAAAGGTGACATGTGGTGGATGAGAGATTATGGTGGCAATAGCAAAAACTATAGTGATATTAGCAATACTCTATAAAAATACTATAAATATCTAATAGAGACTTATATCAAGTAGATTATAATTATTAAAAATATTTATAGTATATATATCCTATGGTTATAGGGTACATTTTAATATATTCCTTGTTTAAGAAGCTTTATTATTTCTTGAAGAAGTTATCTATTTAATTATTTCTATCTATTTCTATATATTTATTCTTATTTCTATTTACCTAATTAATATATAATATTTACTCAAATAATACAAATAAATTATTATTAAATTAATCTTTTTAACAACCTTATTAAATTGAAAAGTATTTGTTAAAGCACCATACAACAAAGCAAGCAAAGGATTTTGTTGCTTTGTTTAATATTTAGAAATACTTCATCTATTACTACTTCAAGCACTTCTTTTGATAATACTACTTCTTTCATTCTAAAACTTGTGCAAGTACTCATACCCAACCAAACTTTGAATTTGAACAGCAAAGACTTTGCAATGTTTACAAGCTTCACATCAATGTAGACTAGTGGCAATCTCAAAAGTGTGAACTTCAAATTAAAGTAGAACATTATTTTATTTTATGTATGCGATTAGCACATGAGGGATGTCATGGTTGGTAAACAGCTGGCTCTTGATCTCAATTACAAGGATACTTCTCACCATCTGATGGTTGCAACTGCAAGTCCAAGTCTAAGTGTTTTCTTTCCTTCTGAATGCTAAATTAGAAATTTTGCTGTACTCACCTTTACATGGTTTCAGAGGTTGGATTCAAATGCAAGAAGTGTGTACACTACGATACATCATTCTTCTTGTTTTGCACTATTGACATAAACAGAACTACATTTTACTTTAAAACAGAATGCAGTTGTGCAAACATCCAGCTATACCATGTCATGAGCCTTGCGTAACTTCAATTATATTTTCTCTGGCCCTAAGAGTAAGTTGTCTGCAGCTGTAAGGCTCACTGCACCGACGGTGACCAATCGTTTTTGGAGTGGGCTCGGTAGCGACATGGTTTTGGGCTGATCAGTTTGTGTCAAAATGAAGGTTATATACTAATCATTTCGTAAGAAGACTTCAATTAGTTCCTTCAGAGGAATTCCTCAGGGATATAGGCAACTTGTCGCGGCAAAATAATTGCAGTCTCTGAGGCTGGAATGACCAGATACGGCAAAGACTATATTCTTCAACTATGCTTATCACGTTTCTGTCTAACATTTTAACGCTAATTTTCAGTGGAATTAAGCTATTCAATATTGATTAGAGTTGCAGCCATGAAGTGCGTTTTTTAGATGACACTATCTAGCTTAGAATCAGCCAAGGTAGAGGGAATTGGATTTCCCAGTGCTGATACTCTACCAACCAAGATTCTCGGATCCCTGGGTCTTGTTAGATTATATTTTGTCGATACTTGTAGCTGTAGGACACATCGAATCTTTAATCATCTTATTGGCAGAAATATTGGAAGCTACAATATATGAGAATTATTTCAGTAGGAATCTCAAATACTCTCCCGGTGGAATTTCCAGCAAAATGATCAGACCATATTTCACACAGGAATGTTATTGTGATTACTTTGTTATCATACAACATGAAGGGTTTTACAGCAGCTACTGAACCAGTCGTCTGACTAGGTCTATGACTATAAACTGCACATTAAAAACCATGACTGAGTTCGACGTCACCGCACGAGCAAACTGGCAACTGCAATGAGTAGAGTGTATCCAAGCATACGACGAAAATGATGGAGATAAGTACGAGAATCCCAAACGAGAAGTTGCACCACGTTAGTACCAGAAGATAAATCACTGGGCGGCAGGAGACCCACATGCCACGCCCCTCAGCAGTGGATGCTAGTCTGGCAACCAGCATCCATGGCTTAACATTAGCAGCGCGCACTGATCAATCGCAGTGTAGGCGAGTCACTGGAGAGCTCACGCAGGCAAAGCTACAGCCCTGACCTCTGCCGATGCAAAGTCACACCATTGACCTTCGCTCAAAACAATCACACCTTCTCAGCCAGGATAATCCATGCACCACTCATCATTCGTACCCGCTCTCTGCTCAGGCTCAGATCACTCAACTCTCCCTGCAAGAAATCTAGTGCAACATGTACACGAAGGTGTCGTATCTGATCATGCGTCCTATGGGGTCTCTTTATTGGAAGATTTGCTTGCTCGGTGATTTTGAGTTCCAGTCATGGTTCATTCACAGCGGTTGCAAGGATTATGCAGGGAAGTGTCATTGCTGCTACGGAGTAGTGGTAATACCTTGTGGATCTAGCTTGCGAGCTTGGAGATACAACCAGGGTTACATGGCTTTATCGATGTGTGAAACTGCGATGGTTTAATCAGTCGGTGTTGCAAGCACCTACTTTTCATACAGTTTTGTTGGAGTAAGGAGTGTTAACTCCACCATTTCTCCTTTTTCTTCTGCTCTCTTCTGCTGTAAACTGGTGATTGACGTGAGCTGAGAGGAGCTTTGTGCTTACTGAGTGCGAGTACCTGTTGGGAATGCATTTCACATTGTTTTCTATTGCTTGTCTGAGAAATTTATTTGTATGTGTTAACTCAAACATTGGTATGTTGACAGTGTATTTAAATTGGACATAAAAATTTACTTATTTTGTAAAATCCAATTTTTCTAGTAGCATCATTAGAAAAAAATTTAGGCATTTATTTAAAAGTTTTATAATTAACTTTATGTAATCTCAAATATGAGCAAACAAGCCAAAAATTATATTTACTAGGTAGGATTGCAAAGTTTTATTGTAAGAAAATTTATCTAATTCTTGAAAAAATTATAGGAAATAATAATAAGATTTTTAAGATTACAAAGCTCTTTATAAGAAACATTGAACATAAAACAAGCACTACAACTTTTAAGCATGAGTTCAATAAGGTAGAACTAAGTCTTAAGGCTAAGAAAGAAAAAAATATATAAATAAACAAAAAAAATTGTAGTAGATAGTTTAAATTATGTCAAAATATAAAAAATTTGATTAAAATATATTTTACAAAGATAGTACAAACCACATGATATTTTTAAAAAAATTATAAGAAGAAATTATAAAAATAAAATAAAATAGGTGTGACATGTTTAAACACTATATTTGTGCCATTCTTTAAAGAAAAGATTGAAAACTAATTATTAAACCATTTATTTGTAGATAAAATGTTAAACAAAAAATTTATAATTTGAATCAATGACTTCTAAGTAAAGCTTAGACTTTACAATATAAAAAATTTATATCAATAAAAGTTGGATTTTTTTATCTAAAAGTTTAAAAAACCCATTGATTTATTATTTACAAAAAAAAACTTGTAAGTATAAAAAAATAAAAAATAATGTTGTTCTATTACAAGTAAGAATGTTGTGTAGAAAAAACTTTTCATTATGTGATGTTGAAATTAATATGATTTTTAGAGAAACAATCTTTACAAATTAAATTACTATCTTCACTAAAAAAAACATTAGATAGTTTGAGGTTTATTGGAATGAAACACAATGATAATAAGATTTATTAAAAGTTTGACAAGAAAAAAACATACACACATATCTAATCTATCTATAAAAATCATAAGTAATTTACTTTAGTAACTATTATAGAAGCTTGCCAAGAGAAACCATATATATATACATATATACATCAATTCTTCATCATTGTGTTCAAAATAGTCTCCAAGAATACATGGATGTTTCTGCAATCAAACTACAAAAAATTCTACCAAAAAAAGGATAGATTACAAGATTAAAATAATCATGTTATTTGGCAGACTTTTCTCATATTCACACATTTTAAATGCCACATTTATTTATGCAAGTGCATAAACAAATTCTATAAATGAAGTAGAATCTCAGGTCACAACACAATTCATTGGATACAATGTGGCCACAATTAAACCCACCGCCGACAAAAGCCACCTCACAGCCACAACACACAGAATCTTGCGTGGAATTGGAAGTAGTGAATTACAGTAGTCCTCAACGCAACAACTACCTGGAGTGTACTCCCCTGTGTCTCAACTGAAACATTTAGCAATAGTTTGTAGCTTCCTTCTTTATGCATTACGATTACACAGATGGAAGGGAGGGCCCAGTTTGTTACTCCTACTTCTACTTCAAGGGCGATTTCATTAATATTATCATCCAACTTAGACTTGAATTCTTAAAAGAACTGTACTTCTGGTTTGATACTTTGCTAGCACCAGTAAAAAGCATTCACTGCCAAATATGTCAGATGTAAAATTTTAGTTCTCCGTTCCAGCCTCAATATACAATCAGGTACAGAACATAGAGTTGAAAATAAAATCCCCAAATAGTAACCACGTGCAAACTGAAATCATTGAAACTCACGAGTCAAGATTCATCTCCACTGGCATCTTCATCACTGAAATAGCCTGCTTTCTTTTTGGGACCCTACAGCAAACGGAAAAATGATTTAGATGGAAACAAACCAACTGTCCGGTACAATAGGATAGATTTAAAAAGATGCTAAAGATTTTATAATTAGGAAAACTCATTCTAATAATTGCCTTCAAATTGAGGCATAGAAAACTGATGATTAACACAATAATGAAACAAGAATATAAAAATTAGGCATAAGCTACATGCTTTATCTTTCTAGCTTCTATGACTACTATCAGAACTTAGAGTAAGTGTAACCCATATTATGTAGAACAGTTACTGTTCAAACAAAACAGACATGTCAAGCGTACCCTCAATACTCTTGAAGTTGTTGCATGACTGTGAGATACGTTACCATCTGTTGCTGGGACCATACCCCTGTAAACAAGAGAGTGAGATGCTGGTTGAAGAGAATGCAAAATGACACGCATCAATTGATGATACAGGGGTAAACAGTTGAATGTATCAACACGAGCATGAGAGAAAAAAGCACCATGTAATGCTCCCCATCATTTATAAAAATAGACTAAACAGAAAGAACTCACGTTGAGGCTACGGCAGATGCCCAATCATCGTCCTCAAACTGAGTTTCATCAACTTCTTCATCACTACACAGTCAACATGCAAATTCCATCAGAAGAAAACTAAGGTCAAGATCAGAAGGAAATGTTTGCTCAGGATTGCACAAAAAAACTTCTTGAGATTCAAATCTAATATCGCGGAACACACCAGAGAATACACAGAAGAAACCACAAGAAGATTTAACTTAATCATTGTATGAACAACTACCACCGCTGATAAGCATTTTAAATTGGATAGAAAGAAACAAAAAACAAATACCTCTCATTGTGGTCTCTTCTAGAGTCACCATCATGCCTTGTTTGTTCCCCTCGTTTCCTTTTGGCTACTGGCCGTTCCCTTGAACCTAACTGGTAAGACAAACATCAAAGATGAGATCCACTGCCAATTTATCTGCAGCAATTAGCGGGATATCATTCAATCTTTTTGCACCCAATCACAAATAGATGATAAACAGCTCGAAAAAAATGCAGGCACAAATATTCGTATCTAAGACAGCTCGTATACACGATAGCTAGAGTTCAAGAGAAAAAAGCAGTACAATACCCTACCAGGTTTTTAGGGCACTCATAGGACAGGTGACCGCCTTCTCCACATTCATAGCATCGACTCTTGTCTTTGTACTCCTGCAACCATTCAAATGAACCCCTTAGCTTTCATGTATGTCACGTTTTATTCTAGAAACAAGTAAGTCCATCAGACTAACCTAACGCATCCTACTTGGGTCTGTGATTAAATAAACGGTTTTTACGACCTTCACAGCAGAGGCATATCTGTAGACAATGATTAAAGCACTGGTAAAAGTATCAGAATAATACCCGGCGTCTAATAAACTCCTTGGCTCGACCATTATCCTCAGCTATCGAAACCTTCAACGTCCTTTTGTTCAATATTTTCCCATTCATGGTCTTCACCTACACCACCTTTACAGCATCAAGATTGCAAGTCAAACATAAAAACGAATAAGGAAAACCCAAAAAGTTCAATCTCGATGCGGTAAAAATAGAGATATCAAGAGTCTAACAAAGATATGATAGGAGATCAGAAGATGTAGAACAGGGGATGCCAATGGTAACAAGAAGCATTAGAATTAACTGCGATCACTATTTGCTGAGATCAGTAAACAACGGATATCATGAATTCCAGTCTACAAGGAGGCATACCAGTTCGTCACTCTTAAAAAACTTACCGCCGCATGAGCGTCATCGCGAGAGGCATACAAGATAAATGCTACGCCTTTGCTTTCTCTTGTTCGTTTATCTTTCAAGATTGTAACCCTGTATGTAAGACCAAAACAAACTTACAAACCAGAAAGACGGAAAAGTAGCAGACTGTCTCAAGGGATCAGATTATATGCCCTTGAGTAGCCTCAGCAGCAATCGCTAAATCCCCGATCATATCAGTCACCTATTCTGCGAGCTAGAGTTTCAGTTCAGGAAAAAGTAAGGCAGGACTACTTTCTTGCTCAATTTGAAAACTAACTAGAGGTGACAAAGAGATGTCACCGCCATTGAAATGTTAAAAATGTTCCAAAATACAAAACCATTGTGGAAGACTATACACTCCAGGGTGCTGCACTAGCGCAAAAAATTGCAATTACTTTGGCGTTAGTCTGCACTACGGACTACACGTTGGTTGCCAAGACAGCGCACTTCCTGAAATGTTATTAGTACAATCAGATAGCTGTTCAAAAAAGATATTACACCTCCAAAGTATGATCAACGAATCATTGACCCAGTGACAAAATGAAAAATTCCGAAATAAATACGCGGAAAGAGTTAAATTGTCGACCCATTGAGCTGAAAGAAAGGAGAGTTGGCATGCATCACTTACTTGCCAATCTTGCCAAAGGTACCGAAGATGGTGTGCAGATCATTATTGGTGAGACTAAAGTCCAAATTGCTAACATACACAGTAGACTTGGATGGAACAAGGCCGCCGCTGCTGCCGTGAAGAGGCTTCCCCGTAAACATGGCTGAGAAGCTGTAAATCTGCAGTGAATGATGACAATGACAAAAAGCTAAATAGAAATGAATGTAAACGCCTCATAACACTAGCCACCAACCTAAATATTGTTGACGGGGGCTTCCCCTATGACTCCTTGCTGCACACGAAGGCTGTCCAAGAATTGCAACATCCAGCATTGCTTTATCCGTAATCAGATGTATAAGTTAATACCATTCAAAATATAAGCGAGCTGCAGCAGAACCGAGTATACACGTAAAAAGGACAAGACTTAAGAGCTGACTACCAATTATGACTCGATGAGCAGAGAGTTGATAAGTTTTCACGACTGATGTTTGGTCTGCTCAATCAACCCTAACCAGACCTTACACCAATTTGAATATGCCTACGCACTCCGTCAACAAAAGAGTTCTGCCTTGTTATATTATGTTCTTCCAGCCGTGAACCCCTCAACTAGTTTGACTTCAAGGAGGATAGAGACCTGCTCTTGCTTCAATACAGTAGTTTCCAAGTGATAAGTGATGTTGGTGTATCCAACTCTAATCTAACCAACCTAAATAGGATGCGGCAGTAGCAGGGGAAAAATACACATCATCTTTGAGTCTGACAAATTAGAGTTAAGTCTATTTCCCCTGAGGTATGCGGGGCGAAGAAACTGAAGGGGTTGAAGCCAGCCTTTTCAAGGAGATTCTGGGTGTTTTAAAAGAACGCACGATTCCCGAACAATCAACAACTAATGGATCGTGTGATTGCTTACTTCGAGTGACAACACAGTCGAGTGTCAAACTGGCTGTGATGCAGTAGCTTCAAGAAATAACGTGTGATTTATACACGAATCCCGATAATCCCGCAAGGTATACGAATTCAGCCTCACGACGCTCCAGCTCAAGAGTGCAAGCCAGCATCGGAAAACCCTAAAATGGAACCTCCGGAGAACAGACTGGAACCAAATGGTTGAAACCACCACGAAAAAGATGGACGACTATTGTGCTTTGATGTGTGTCTGGAATGTGATGCGATGGTGGCAAGTGAGAAACGCCGTCGCCCACGCCCACGCCCACGCAAGAGCGGGTCACTCCGAAAGGGCAGGGCATGCACATGAGAAACGCATTGAAATTGAATTGAGTGAGTGAGTGAGTGAGGCGTGGATGTCCTTCTTCTTCCTCCTCTCTCTGCAGCAACATCGTTCCCGCATTCCTGCTCTCACATGTCCACCCCCTGTTCTGCGACTCTTTCTAGTTCCTTCCCACAAAACGTAAACCCTAAATAAAGGTAAAATAAACCCAAGGGCAAACGTAAAAGCATCCCTTTCAAAAACACCATTTAAACTTAACCAAACGCCATGTGAGTAGTATAATTTACACCGACAATCAACCACTAGAGTGGGCACTACAATAGATTTTTGAAATCAATGCTTATCAAAATAAAGAGTTTGGATATATCAATGTTCAACAAATTTTAACATGTACATTAAAGTTGGTAGCTTTATTGTGATGAGAATACTTCAAAAATAGTCCAAGGGGAGTTCATGGGTGAGAATAATCCAAGGATGAGAACAACACAAGGAAAAATGAAATATCACAAAACAACATAATATGGTTTGATAAATCTACATATAAAGAAAATAAAAGCCAATGCCACCACCTAGATCTGCACCAAGGACCTTTAAGTTGTAAACTACCCTTGCTATGTTGAAGAGTCTCTCTAGTGCATGTTCTCTTTTTGAATTATAGGAAAATTTATTTAATAGATAGTAGAGGTAGAACTCCCTATTCATACTTGATCCATTGTGGATAATAATTTGCTCAACAGTACTCATTTACAAATCAAATCTATATATAGTTTTGCAAAAGTGGTCATGACAATGCATTTTGTACTTGTTATTTTTTAGTTTATTATAACATATCATGCCATGAATAAAATTTCCGCTAATCATTTCAAACTTATTTTTAAATTGGTGCATAAAAACAGAAAAAGTTTTTGTATAAAATAAAACGTTTCATTTTTCTATTTACTTTCAATAAATACTATGATATAATATAAATTATTCTGTATCTCTACTTCTATAAAACACATAAGCTAATTAATTAAAAGCTTCAAAACTTTAGTCAGTAAGTAATAAATAACATATTTAGTATGTTATACAGCATTGTAAAATTAACCCCTTTAAAAAATAGATTGCAAATTTTTACTTCAATTTTAACTAACTATTCATATAGATTTTGGATAAAAGAATTACCAATGTACAGAGTGGTAACTTTAAAATTATATTTAAGATGAAAATGCAAATGAAACATTTGATTAACTCAGCATATAATTTGAATGTGCATTACAAGAGTGTATTTTATTTTCAAAAGATGTATTGAATTTTCATAAAGTATAAATGTATATAAGAATGAAATGTGTACATATATATATATATATATATATATATATATATACACAATAAAATTTTGACTTGAAACTTTCAAGGACTGAAAAAATAAAAAGATATTCTTTTGTTTTAAACACAAGTATTACAAGAGTTATAAAAAAATTACAGTATTTATATTGGTTATCAAAATGATTATATATATATATATATATGGATCCATACATACATTCACACTTGTGCATACATATATGTATATAATCTTGAGGAAATTGATATTGTCAAAGATCTTTTTTTATAAAAGTATTAATGACAATTTAATTAATACAAAGATGGATACTTGAGTAAGTATTATATATATAAGTGTGTTTGTTAACCAATACATGGCAAGTTTCAATATATGGTATTGAATTGCCATTAGTTCGATATTGCAAGATTCTCAAAATGTATTATGTTTTTATTCTAAAATATTAAAAAAAAGTAAGAAACATGTCAACATAACAAGTTTTGGTAACCCACCCATTATATGAGAGGTATTGTAATCTATGATATTTAACACATGATAGCACATGTATTAATAGATGCACTTATATGAGATTGGCCTAAAATACTTGTAAAAAACTTTGCATTCAAAACTTTTTGTAAATATACAAAGTGAAGATTATGTGTTTTTTGATTATATATTTTTTAACACAACAAAAAGTAATCAAATTTGATAACTTAAAGAATAGTACATAATAATTCTCCATAATTATATTGAAATGTAGTAATTTAAGTTGCCTAATAACATGAGTTTTTTGTAATTATAGTAATTAGATAATGTCACGCCATTCTATGACATGGTAGTTAAGTATCTTCTTTTAGCATAGAATAGGTTGGTTCTAGTGATAGTGAAGTTCTTAAGGTTGATTTAGGCCAAGTAAGATTGCATTATTAACGTCTAGTTTGGAAGAGGTGTAAAAGGGGATATTTTGGGAATGGTTTGGTAGAGCAAATCCTTAGGTACTCCTCTTCCCTTCCATTCTTCTCAAGTCTTGTGTATGGAGTGAGTTGTTGGAATGTAGGAGATAAAACCTGTTCATAGATTTCTCCTTGTTGATTTCATTTATGATTCATGACTATTCCTATTGAAATATAATAGAAGCTTGAGTATAGAGCTTATTATTGTGTAACTATGCATTATTATCTTACTTAATGTGGATTTTCCATATAGCTTTACATAATTAGTATTTATTTTAGATCAACAATCAATTTTGTTGAGGACATGTAATAATACAACAAAAAGGTGGTTTAAGCTTGGTTTGACAATTTTTTAAGAAAATTTCCATTGATACAAGTTTGATGTTTCAAACAAATATATATATATATATATATACATATACATGTATAGTCACCCTCAATATAACAATTTACAAAGAACAGAATGCAAAACAAAATTATTCACAAGAATCAATCAAAACTGTAAAATCAAAAAGTATGGCTCAGTTTTTCAAAAGTACAAAATGTAGAAATTTACTACAAATATACTTTGATAATATTATTGCAGTCGTACAAGGTCATCATACTTAACTATATTCACTTACGAAATTCGTTACAATCTTCATGTTTTCATATTGTATTCTTTATACAATATGAGAATACGTTTCAAATACTGTTGCATTCTCCAACAAATAGATTTTAGTTGAAGAATATATAAGCTTGGTTTTGCTTTCTCCTACATTCATTTCAAGCGAAAGCCGTCATTATCTTCTTAGTAAATATAACAGGCACATCCATCACGGTGAGAATATCAGTGATAATAGTGATAATAATAATAATAATAATAAGGCCACACTCGAATTACTGGTACAAGGAAACTCGAGTTAAAATCTAGAAGTCAGATTCTCAAGACTGGATGTCGGATCATTGAAGACACCAGGCGATTCATTTCCGATCGCCACCAGTGTCCGAAGGAGGGGTCAACGCATGGATGTCCGTGTAAGTGTCGGTGGAAAGATGATCCGACGAGCTTCGGCTTCGACACCCGCCTTGCATCTGCAGAAGTTAGCTGCTGCGGCGGAAAACGTGAATCCACTCGGAACCCTTGGGCGCTCATTTTGTCTAGACAGTGCAGAGATATGGTGATCATGTTCCTTGGAGGAGTTGACTCGGGTATAGAGTTCAAACCTAACTGGTCCTGGTACCCAACTTGGTACCACCAGTACCGACACTTGTTCGGAGTCGTGTCTCGAAGAGGATGTGTTCATTAACACCAGTCAGCCGTTCCCTTCGCGGACTTCCACTGCCAACGATGCACAATGGGGGGCCGATACCACCCAGTGCTTATCTTAGTATCGTTCAGGACTGTGTCCATGCAAGTGTTTGTAGAAGCTGCTGCGAGTGCTTTGACATGATTCTCATTCGAAAAGCTTCTGGACTGGACATACGAGATGATAGTAGACCCTGTAAGCTCGATGGTCATTGCGCCCTTGCACGCTTTGGTTGGCCTTGCAGCTCTCCTTGTACGAAGTGTTCAAGTACGGAATATAGCTGTTTCTGATCCAACGGCTGTAGTGAAATCATAAAACAGAAAATTCCCCGCCTTAGAAAGCTTATCTATAAACATCAGCAATATCTTCTGCACAAAGTGCGATACAAAATCCTCACGCTGGTGTATAATACCCCGAAGATTGAGTGGGTTCTGCCAGTCTCTGTGTCACGAGTACTCATGCATCCAAAGCGATTGCACGAGGGCAGACAATGAGGCACATGCTTGAATGATCATGATTCAGGAAGTCTATAAAGTAAGTTCATCCTTGCCAACGATAAAGATAAAAGAAACTACTCGTTTTGGTTGACGAGCAGTACTGATGCAGCAGGAAGGTTTCTTCTCACCTTGGAAATGTAGTCATCCATTCCAGCATCGAAACAAAGTTCGTGTGTCTCCTTCGTGACGTCTGCAGTGACTGCCACGATGGGGAGGTGGTGGTGCGAGCACTTCAAAAGCTCAAGTTCAGACGCTTTCCTCTCCTCAGAGCACTGCTCACAGACCTCTATCTCCCATGTCCGTATCCTTCGGGTGGCTTCATAACCATCCATCTATTCCCACATGAAACAATCACAACAGCAATCAGATTACCCAATCCATGCAATTCTTATTTTACCGCAAACCAAAGACAACATGTTCCTGAAACTGGACTGTCAAAGTTGAATATGTTGAAGCCGGGCTTTACCTCGGGCATCTGAATGTCCATCAACACAAGATCAAAAGCCTCGTCAGCCTTCTGATTGCGAACTGCGTTAATCGCTTCCATTCCTCCATTGACAGCAGCAACGGTGGCTCCGTAACGAGCTAGCATCGAGGTGGCAACTCTTCGGTTGACCATGTTATCATCTACCTGCATTATGTACAAACACCATGAAAACCTTTAACACTCTATTTCAAGAATTTGCGACAAAAGAAATCTTCAATGCCTGGTGTTAGAAATTCAGGAGTAATACTAACCACGACATAAAATACACCGTCTCACTAATGTGCAGGACTAAGGTTACGAAAAGCAACACTCAAGCAACTGCAATATCTAACATCATTCAGGTTAGAGCAATTGAAGCTAATCTGTCCACACAAATTATCTGTCAACAGTAATACGTCTAAACAGTAAGTTACGTTTTGCTAGAAATCAAGACCAAGAAAAAATTAGGTGATGCTGTGAAGTATACCACTAGCAGGCGTTTCCCGGCCAATGATTTGGGATTTGGAGCCACTTTAGTGGTGGGCGTCTGAGTTCGAACCCCAAAAGCTTCCAACAATATTGTGGTTACTGTTGCATGGCATAAGGGCTTGAAGATAGTTGACGAAAATCCAGCCTTCTTCAGCTCCTCCTCATGTATTGGTGGGCAGGTGAGCGCTATCACCGGTAGAGCCTCATAACCCGGTTCTTTCCTCGCAAGTTCCCCTATTTCTCTCGTTGAATCTTTATCTACTCCTTGCAAATCGATTATGATTGCTTGTGCTAAGATTGCGTACTCTTTTCTACACCAAAAACAAAACCCACAACTAACAGTTGAATACCAACCCCAACATGCAGTTGATTACAAACCAAACACAACGTCAAGTCTCATTAGAACATGAGACTCGTACATCATCAACATAAAAGCCTGGAGTTGTTCTTCCAACGTAAAGGGTCCGTCAAAACTGTCAGTACATTGGAGATTCACAAAGTTACCATCGAAATTGAACACCTTTTATCAAGTACAGTCTGTATTTTACTAAATGAGAACAATTGAACAATTTGGTCTCCATTCTTGGTGAGAAATACAAACACGGGTAGACCTGTACAATACGGGACAACCAGTGAAATTAGTGGGGTGCAGCAATGATGCATACCTCCTGAGAAACTCCATAACCCCCCGCAAATCTTCTGTTTCTTCCACTACCACGCCTAATCTCCTTAAATAGCTCGCAGATGCTTCCTGTATGTCAGATTCCAAGCAAGTACTCAACATGTCAAAGTCAACTCACAAGCGAGATGAGATACACTACAGCTCAGTGCATCTTCCTGATGCAAACCTATCTATTCGTAAACATTAATTTAACGTTTAATTTAAGCCTCCTACCTCTTGCATTTTGTCAAAAATGTAAGCATCATCCTTCCATCAACCTCAAGCGTATATTTAGCGCTATAAGTACAATGATTTTTAGTACATGCACTCCATACACCTAGTTATTATCATATATTACCGTATTTGTATATGGTACACCCTCCACATAGCGCCGAGATAGGCCTTTGATACAAGGAGAAAACACAAACAACAGAGTATCCAAAAAGGAAAATATGAATAACGGAGGATACCTGCCGCACAGGATGGGTATCGACCAAAATAACTCTAGCCCCCCTCAACTTTTCATGATCAACGGTTGGTTTCTGATCGGGCTTTACACAACCAGCCTCCGAGTTTGTATAACTTGGCTCTGGGGGCAGCCCTAGTGTGACAGTTAATTCAAAAACACTCCCTTCTCCAGGGTTGCTATTCACAGTAAGATCTCCTTTCATCAACCATGCCAGTTTCTGCAACACGTCCCCATATCCATGAAAACACGGCTTATAAGAAATAAGAAATGAACAATTCGAAGAATCCTCCTGGAATAAAAATTAGACTAAGATCTGGACTACAACAACACACCTCTAGAATACATCTACAATAAGTCTTTTACTACTGGTAACAAAGGACAACAAAGCAACTTATTTGAACCAATGTACCACACAGATCTTCCTAGCTCGATGAGGACCTACCAGAAGATATCAATGTATGGCTTTCACAAGGGAACAGATAAAGCAAACACGTCACAGAAACTAGGTAAAGCCAGACATTTTCATTTCCCTGCAAGCAAAACATTTCATTCAAGCATACCTTGCATATCGATAAACCAACACCAGTGCCTCCATATTCTCTGGAGCTGCTGCTGTCAGCTTGAAGAAAAGGTTGAAATAGGCGATTGTGCAAGTGTAACGGGATACCGATACCTACACCACCATCAGAAGAAGTGAAATCTTGTGAATAAGAAAATACGACAGAAACAACGAACAAGACAAAGAAAAATAAAGGATCGAATCGACATGAGAAAATTCGTCGATACTAACAGAATGAAGAGATACCTGTGTCTTCTACAGAGATAACAAGAGTAACCAGTTTTGGCTCTGCGGTCTCAGTCGATCCCTTCGGCTCCCATCTCCTCCACGCGGCAACAGCTTCGCGTGTGCTCAAAGGGCCTGGCACCATACTCAGCCTCGGCGCCACCAAATGCATCTCAGATATCTTTGCGGACTTTCCCCCGTAAATCGTATACCGATCACTTCCAACCATGCCGGTCGTATCACTTCCACTGGAAGACTTATTTACCACTTGTGTACTGCCTAAACTGCCCAGAGTAAAGTGTTTTGAGCGAGGACGACTATTAGTCACTTCCGGAAGTGGGAGCAGGCGGTCAGAGTGACATGTGTCTAGAATGCGAACGCATAAGAAGGTACTACCCTGCTTGGTGAACTGCAAAAGCACACCGAATGCAAATGAATGAACTGGTAATTTCCTCAATCTATTGCAAGAGAGTTTGAAGGCACGAATGCAACTGCAATGAGAAGCGAAAACAAATGGTAGAAAAATCATGACCTGCAAACAATATCTCAATCGTCATGAAAAACAACCCGTGCATGTCTATCAATGAGAAAATGCTCAAAACAGATCAAAAGTCAAGTCATTACCTTCATGGCATTACTGACAAGGTTGACGAGAACCTGCACAAAATGATTAAGCAAGCTAACTAAAATTAGATATCTGGCTATTGGTGCAAAAACATGGACATTCGATCCAAACAGTACCGCTATGAAACTTGCATCACAAAATTAGGTAGTATTGCAATCTAAAGAGAGTTGGGTGCAACATGATCGCGCCGACTCCATCCTAGATTCAACCAGAGTAGATATATATCTGTGAAAAAGGATAACCTACTGTCTTCGTAGGCATTAATTTTCACTTCAAATATCCAACATTTGAAGAGCACTCGAAACAAATGGTAACATGATATTAAAAACTCATTTTCCCCGAAAGAAATTTCTACTTGCACCTTGAACCAGTATGAATTAGAGAAAGGCAAGATACGCATTAAAACATAAGACAGATCTTGTGAGAAAACTACCTTGAAAGACATGAAAACTAAACATAAAAGAACAACTCATTGTCCAGTAGCATTGAAGTAACAGAAAGTGAGAGCCAAACCTGACGAATGCGAGTTGGATCTCCCAACAAGCAAGATGGCACTGCATCATGAATCAAAGCCGCCATCTCAAGATGATTGTGGGATTCTTTTTCACAGAACAGTGATAAGATTTCATCGACCTCATCCCGAATATTAAACTGTACAGACTCAATTTCCATCTTTCCCGCTTCAATCTTTGACAAATCCAGCACGTCATTGATAAGTGCCCTGCACATAAGAGAATCTCAAAATACGTTTCTTCATGACTTCAATTTACAGTCGTATAGTATGTTTTTCAACATCTTTTTCAAAAGTTGTGAAGTTTGAGCCGTGTACAGTGACCAGTAAAGGCGAGCAATGACTTACAGAAGGCTCTTTCCACAAGCTTGAGCAATTCTGACATACTCGAGTTGCTGCGGATTTAAATTCGTCCCCATCAGCAGGTTTGTCATTCCTGGACCCCAAACCCAAGTGACTTGTGAGGCAGCTGCTTACACCTTCATGACGCGGGTATGTCCCTAAGTGATATAATCCACAGAGAGTCTGATGACTGGCAGACCAATACAATTGTTTGAATTGGACTACCTATACTCAGAACACATAATCAATTGTTATTACAAGTAACTAATGTATAAAACAACGGGTAGTCTAACAGTTCTTGAAAAACATCCCACTAAATCACGGCCCTACTACATAGGTGGCAAGCTAATCTTACCAATCACTCCATTCATTGGGGTTCTGTACAAAAATAAGAGCACCAAAGAAGAAAAATGAATCAGAAGTACAATTATTTCACTATCAAACGCATTAGATATTAACTGAGAACAGAATATACTGCTACGTCGTTCATATAAAATAACATTATAAATTAGAAATAAGAAACTAAGTAATAGAGAGGTGAGGCAATCTTTAGAAGGCGCGAAGTAGCATTAATCATAGTTAACGAAAACTCCTCATTATATTGCACCTATCGAATACAACATAACGTCACGCTCCTCTAGATGTCATGGAATATTAAAACTTAGCTTAAGGGGCACAGATCAAGCAATTCCCACCTTATCTCATGCGAAACTGTGGCCAGAAAACTTGATTTTGCCTTATCAGCAGCTTCAGCTGCTATGGTGGCAGCCGTGAGCTTGGCATTCATCTTCTCCATAATAGATAGGTCCTTCTCAATTACCATCATTCGCTTCAACACAAGATACACAATAACTGCGCAGAAGAGGACCACCATGGCCAGCAGAAGAGGCCACGCTACGACGTTCCGAAAAGCTGAGAGCTTCATGTTGCTCTTCGGTAAGCATCGAAGCTCGAAGTTCTGTGACCCAACCTCCCATGCGACAAACACATCGCTACGCTCCTTTGACCGGTTCGATGGATCAAACAATGGAAGGGCGCAGGGCGTAACAGTAGTACTGCAATTATATGCTACATGTGGTTCTGTATTAGGGTCCACGTTGTAGACAGCCACAACATCCATGTCCTCGTTGTCGATGAATCTGACAACCGCCTTTCCAATTGTGAGAACATACTTCATTCGATTTATCGTACAAACCAAACGAAAGCACACCGGACAAAATTATATCAGAACTTGAGAATCTACCTGGAAAGGACAGCACCAAACACTTCCACGATGTTTAGTACTGTTGCCACATAACCCAAGCATGCATTCTTCCTTGCAGAAACGCTGGTGAAATTTGTTGAATCTTTGCCAGGTCCGTAGTATGCTAAATAAGCTCCCATTTGAAAAGTGCCTTCCCATGGGCTCGGTGGCGAGAGAGTAAACATACCAGTGTCACCTGAATTATCATATTTTGTGCACCATAAGATTGGCTCGAAGATTTGCCAAACTGTAAATAATGAATGGCTTTGAAGGAAAGCCCTTACAGCAACTTAAGAGGGTCAGAAGCATCAGAAATAGACCTTGGAGCACAAAAGTGTCACTTACGCGCTTTCACGAGAGCTTGGTTAAGAATAGGAGAAGACCCAGCGTCATACATGTAGAGATCCACATCATCAGTCTCAAACACAACTGGCGCATATTCATCGGCCTGTTCCCGCCTGACCCATGAGGAGTTTGCAAGAACTGTCACGATTGAGCGATTGTGCGTGCGCTCGAATTCCGCTCGCTGGCTGTCCAGCACGCGCTCACAATACACTAGTGTTTTTACATTGGGCCGAAGAAACAATGTTCGCCTCGTAAAATTCTTCCAGATGGAATCATCTACATCTGGAACGCTGGCGATCAGTCCCAGGGCTACAAATGACGCATTCAGGTTGTTCTCCACTTGAGACCTGAGGATCTGCACATAAACTTCGAGCAATTGGGGGAGGAAACAAAAAGAAAGACTGATTATGTAAGACTTCCATTTAACAGTACATAAGTTTGCCCATGCTAGCCCCAATCCTATTTCTTGAGTGCAGACGGAAATCGTGGTGAAGTGGCCGAAAAGGGATTCGGGGACTAGTATTAGACGTGATCACGAGAAAAAGAGATGGAGCAATTACCTCCTTGTGATTGTCGCACTTGAGACTGAACTCCCTGGTCGTGGACTTCGAAGAGCTGCGATAAAGCACAACCCCAATCACGGAGGCCAATAGCCAGCCCAGCAGAACACATACCACCAGCACTGCCACATACCGCACAGGTTTGCCCTTGCGAGTTAAGGAACGCATCATCACCCCCGCTCTCTTTCTGTAATACGGACGCATCCTGCTTTCCATCAACGTCATCGCTGGTCAACTAATCAATCCTCAGCCCGTGCTCAATGTGGCACCCATTATTCCTATCCAAACCTTTACAAACGTATTGCGGACTGTAGCACCCTACTCATGATCCTTGTTTTCCCAGGAATCATAGGGTTCTAGTGATAGAATTCGAGGAAAACGATAGATTCATCCAACTGAACACTCTGATGACTAGTGAAGTTGCCAATCAAAGCTCTAAACCCAATCTCTAATTGCAGCAACATCGAGCGATGATTAACCCTGTCTTGAGTTCCGTAGTAGACAGCTGTGCCTGCACGTGCATATTCACTTAAAAGTACTTCCCAATTTTGCCAAAACAAGCTTTTGCTGACATTCCCTCGTCACCACTGTCGTTGATAACCACTCAATCCACCTCTACGATCACGTCCACAATCACTTTCGCTACTCAATCACGTCCGCAATCGATCGTCTCACCACAGAAATCTAAAACGCAGACTTCGTTTAACCCGGCCATTCCGGTGTTGTGAATATCCCGCTACAAACACTCGAGGGGTTACGCACTTCTACGATCCAAACGTGTCTCAATCAGAACCTAAATTCTACGAGTAGTGGCCGCTTCATGTAATAAGGAATCGATCCCTAGAGTTTGAATCTAAAAGACAACAGTCTTGCGTTATTGACAATATCATATCACTAACGTGCAACTCCAAACAGGATAACAGTATCAGATGTGTCGAACATCAATGAATCATGAGTAACAAACGAAGTGACGTGTCTCGCTGTAACCTGAACCACCGCTTCAGTGATTGCCTTAAACAGTGGCGAGAGCGGCGCGAAAGTGGTTACCTATCATAACCACAGACACCCAACCGCTAAGTCCCAACCCCTCGAGCAGCGAATTCGCCTAAACATCGCAAGGCACCCCCAAGCCTATGTAGTGGCACAAAACAGCACCCGAAGGAGTGCACAACCTGGGTAGGTCTACGTACAAAGGGGACCCTCGCCAGCCAGCTCGAGATGTGGCTCAGACAAAAACCGGTAGATCTTCCCCCTACACTGAAATTCTAGGCGAGGCCAAAAGAAGCTTGACGTAGCAAATAAAGCAACTAGGTGGTACCAGTGGTGGCTCCAGGCAAGGCGAGCAGCATCGCGGAAGCATGACCGGGCGGGGGGTGATGAAAACCAGTCAGCAGCAACAGCAATTCCAGGCAAGGCGAGCAGCATCGCGGAAGCATGACCGGGCGGGGGGTGATGAAAACCAGTCAGCAGCAACAGCAATTCCGTATGGAGGCACGAAGAAAAGCGATAGAGGGGGGGTGGGGTGGTGAATGACGAGGAGGACGGGGGTGAGGTGGGGTGGGGCAGGGGCGGGGGCGGGGCAAGGGACAGAATCCTGAGAGACGGGCGGTTACAGAGAGTGCTTCGGCGCCGCGCCTTGCGCGATAAGCTCCTTCACCCGCCGCTCTCCGTCTACGTTGCTTCGTGGCTTCGTCGCCCCTGCCTCCCTCCGGCACGCCGTTCATTCATCCATAAAAATATTCATACATCCGTCTTCGCACCCGTAATACTACCCATCCATCCTCGCAAGCTACAATTTCATCCGCTGCCTTGACCGTGGCTTTTCCTGTCACGGACGGACAGTGCTTTCCAGGTCCCCTCTCAACACCTTCCACGCCTTTTCGATCTTCTTAAAACATTCTCCGAATTTTAAAAATACTTCTTCTCGTATAAGCTTCCAGAAGTACCTTTTGTTGTTGAAATGGTTCTGAATGAAGCCTTTTCAAGTAGCTTTATGGGTATGTTTTGTTAGAATTGTTTTATTTTAAAATGTTTAATAACTTAGTGTGAAATTTTTATGTGGCATTTCTTTTAGAAATTTATTTATATTAGCTTTGGTGGCAAAGTACTAGAAGATTATATTTTTAAAATATATTTTTATAAGCAATAATTTTGGTAATGAAGTTAAATTTATTTTTAGTTTTGTAAATTTTTATCATAATTTTTATTCATAAGATTTTTTTAATACCTTAGCATCAATGATTTATATATTATGTTATGTTGTAATATTTTTTATTCATTATTACCACTTTTAAATATTTTTCGAATTAAGTTATTTTTATAAATATAAAATTTGGGTTGAATCTTTAACAATTTAACAATTTAATCTTGTTGAATCTTTAACAATTTAATAAGTATATTTTAAGACAACATATTAGAACAACTTAAATATTTTGGTAATGATATCAAAATATATAACTAAAAAATTATTTTAGTTATATTGTGGATTACCAATATATAAATAGTTGTCAGAATGGGAAACAAAAGAGTTGGTAAAAAAAATATTAATTTAAATTCGTAATACCACTACCAATCAACAAGGATCTTGCAAAAGACAAAAGTGCTTTGCTACAAAATATTCAACTAAACAAAAAATTTACTTATTTTTTGTTTTTATTCCAATGTAGTTTGTATAAATTTTACTTGTAGAAGTTTTTTTCTACTGCCACCATTACATATTTTATTGAGTTTTGTTTAATTTATTAACTGTAATTAAATGTAATATAAAAATTACAACAACCAAGTTAAAAATTTGTACATCTAAACCAATCTTTGACAAAAAGAATAACAATTAATTTTGTTTAGAGCAATAAAAGACTTTTTTTCTTGTATGTAGAATTGTAAAAATTTATTATTTAAAATTAAAAATATATTATATTATATATATATATATATATATATAAGGTGTTGCTATTGCCACCACAATTTTTGCTATTGCCACTACAACTTGCCATACATTACAACTATCACAATTTTTGCTAATGCCATTACAAGCTGCCCTAAACTTGCATTGCACACCACAATGCACTTGATGAATATACATTATATTTAATATTAGATATATACAAACTATAAAGTTTAATCTAAACCATTGATTTTTTTTATCAAATACAATAACTGTCTTTTGGTTCTAAAAATAAAGGAATTCAAAACAAGTCGTAGAGTATACATATTTATCAATAAATTGATAAAATAAGATTCTCCAATCAAAAAACAAAAAACTATATAAACTGATGTTGTTTAATTTACTATTGATACAATTTAAAAAAGACAGGAATTAATAAATTAATATAAATATATATTTTGTTTAAAACAAATCTAATTATAAGGCTGAATATCATCTAGGAAAGAAATGACATAAATATTACAAGACAATTGCAACTAGCAAAAAAAATTAAATTAAATTAAATTAAAAAAGGAATGATGTCCAAAGACAAGAAGAGCTTTTTGACTAAATTTTGTAACATTAAAAATTTAAAAAGTCCTTTACTATTTTCTTGTTGCTTTTAAATTTAATTTAAGTTTAACTAATTTACATACAATCTAAGAAGAAATCAGAATATTTTTAGAAATTTTCTGAAGAATTTTATTTGATTTTATCCATGAAATTATTTGTTAATATTCATAAAATATCCACATCCAAAAACACATGTTAAACTTATGAATGGAAATCTTTTAGCTTTTAAGATATCACTTGTATTAATATTCTTTTTTAAGAAGAAACATTACACATTTATTAAGGCTTTACTTATTCATTGTCATCAAACATCTATATAATCCTATTCTTTAAAATCTTTTTGACTTGAACAATACTTCAAATATACAAATTAGAAGACTTCTAACCTCAAATTTATTAACATGACATTTCTTTCTCTCAAATTTGTTAATTTCAACACAAAATTACTTGACATCAAGCTCTGATGTCATCATTTTGGAGTGTTGTGAGGTTCTTTGAGACACCTTGTTGAGTTATTTGAAGATTTTTTAAAGAAAGTTTCATAATCAAAAGAAAATTTCCTTGAGTATGAAAAATATATTACAAATGTATCATGAAGGAGATTATTTAGAAATAGCATGTCTATTCTAATTAGTATAAATTTGAAGTATTATCAAAGAATAGAATTCTAGGATATTTGAGTATTCAAATGATTGCAATGAACCACTGACATGATGAAATACCTTCAATTCGGTTTTTTTTTGCTTTTATATCAAATGTTTTAAGCATTAGTTCAATTTATAAGACAAATTTAAGAATACGCTAAAATAAAAAAATATGTAATCTAAAAATAAATAAATGATGAATAAATGATTCCAGGTTATCTTTTTCACACATGGCATGTTCCTTAAGCACAAGACCTTCCAAAAAAATTATGGATCTCATGAACACCAAACTCTCTTTCTCTTTTTTCTTTATATATATATATATATATATATATACTGAATAAATGAAAGTAAGGAGAGACACCATTGCCAAATCAATCAAACTTTGGAGAGAAGCATGTAACAAGGGGTGGAGGAGCAGCAAGGTAGGGAGGGAGGGCCATATGGCGTTGCCAAGGAAGGAATTGAGAATGAAAGGAAGGGAAGGGAAGAGGAGGAGTTCCCGAGAGGGTTCCCAGGGGGGGAACGAGAGAGGAAGGAGGGGAGCAAATAATGCTGCCCACTGGGTCCAGGCTCATCATGCACTCTGCTCCGCTGCGTTCCCTCTCGCGCTCCCTCTCGCGCTCCCTCTCGCGCTCCCTCCCACTCCGTCTGTGTATGTGGGTGTGGGTGTGTGTGAGGGGGAGAGTGAGAGAGAGTCTCTCACTCAGTTGCTGGTCTGGACTGTCCGTCCGTGCGTGCCTGCCTGCCTTCCTGTGGCTATGGCCATGCTGCCCTCCTCCTCTCCTCCCGCTGCTGCTTCACTTGCCTTACTCTTCTCTCGCCCCCGCGCCCTCTCTTCCTTTAGCTCCTAAGTCTGGTTCCTTCTCCCCGCAGGTACCCTCGGCGCTTGCATCTGCTCTATGAGACACACTCCTCGCTCTGCATTTTTCCACTAGCTGCTTCTTCTCTGCACCACCTTCGCCTCTTGTTTCCACAATCGTTTCAGCGTTGCATCGCATTACAGCGACACGCGTTACTTCATTAGTTCCTTGGGGTTTATTAATGTTCGCCACGGTCGATACTGCTGCTTCATCTTCTTCTTCTTTTTTCTTTCCTGCGTTCATTTATTTTTGAAGGAGTTGCATGTTTCTCATGCCAGGTCGTGTATAATGTAGGGTTCTCCTTTCAATTCTGAGGGCTTGATTGCTCATTAAATTTTACCACTTCCGCGTTTGTGGACCTAGACCATGGAAGCGTGCATTCTGTCGTGTGTCCGTTGCGGAATGGCCGAGTAGAATCAAGTCCGTGGTCTGATATTCTTAGAGTGAGGTGGTTGTTTGTGGACGTGATTGAGTTCTTATCAATGGCAGTGGTGACGAAAAATTATTTGCAGAAGCTTGGTTTTGCAAAATTGATTAGAGTTTGATAAATTGTTTTGCGCACATGCTGCAGACACAGAGTACACCTAACGGCCGGTACTGCGAAAATCAAGACACGATCGAATGGCGCTCCATGTTTCTACTTCTAGACAGTGACGTCAGAGTTTCGATTGTCAACTTCACTAATCGTCTGATGTCACTCAATTAATAAGTGACCTCTCCCAAGGTGCACGGAGGTGCCACGATGAAGTTTCTAGAGAGGCCTACCGTAGAAAATGAGGAAATTGAGGCCCACTTTCTCAGCAGGCTTAACTGCTTGCAGAATTTTCGTACGGAAAGGATTGGTCAACGTGCAGTGCAATTGATTGGGGATGTTTGTTTTGGCTTCTTCGTTTTCGCAGTCCTCATTTTGACTGTAATCGCTATCACCTACAAGCCCCCCGATCCGTGGCTACAGGAGCAAAAGGCCTACAATATCCTCTTCAACAGCGTTGGAAATTCCACGTTCCAACTGGACGATTCAGTGCTCGTTACGGGAGACGATCTGAATGTAAGTTCAACAAGTTCACCTCTTGCACTCCCTCCAGCGATTAACGCGACCGTTTTTGACGAAAATTCTGTTCAAGAAAGTTGTAATACTTCTATACCCTGGAGTTGTTCAGACGTAGGGGTGAAGTTTGCTGTTGAGAAAATGAATGCACATCATTTTCCGAGACTCATTTTTTATTCGTACCGAATTGTTTCGGGCGGTTCAAAGGGTGTGTGTGATGTGGCCTGGAAATACCGCCCCATGAACATTACAACTCCACGGATGTATACAGATTTCAGGCGTTTTTCTCTGGTTAGGAACAGTGACTGTAGTTTTGAGGTCAAAAAGATAGGAAAGTGGCATTCTGGTGTCAATGCACGGCCGAGGAGGGTTCCCGGAGGAGCTGAAAATGACGGGAACTCTGCTACGTCCAGCGACATACGGCCAGATACCGCTTTTCGGCAGGGAAAATATTTATATTACACACGTGGAGCTGATTACTGTAAGAGCATGGGCCAGTATACGTGGGGTTTGTTATGTGCACTTGGTGAGGCGCGGTATCTGAATCGGACATTTGTGATGGATCTAGATGTTTGTCTATCCTCAGAATATAGTGCTGCGCACAAAGATGAGCCAGGAAAGGACTTCCGTTACTATTTTGACTTGGAGCACCTCGCAAACGCGACTTCCATTATCGAGAAACACAGTTTTGAGGAGTTGCTCCTGAAGTGGAACGTGCTCACTGAGCGGCATGTCTTCAATCATGAGATTCAACCAGTAGATTTGAAGAACGACACTCACTCTGTCTTGTACCGAGATTTCAGAAGTGAGGTTGACTTCGACAATCATTGGTACAGAGTGTGTGAGGGGCAAGCGGAGCATTATATTCAGCGACCGTGGAATTTTCTCTGGAAGTCGAAGCTGCTGATGAATATAGTTAATGCTATTTGCAATAAGTTGGAATGGGATTTTGATGTTGCTCATGTAGTCCGAGGTTATAAAGCTGAAAACAAGAAGCTTTGGCCCAACTTAGACAGTGATACTTCTCCTGAGAATCTTATCGCAAAACTCAAGGTCATGATCGGGTACAGGCGCAAGCTCTACATCGCTACAAACGAGCCCTTCCCCGAATACTTCGACAGACTGAGGGAGCAATTTGAGGTTCATATGCTGGACGATTTTAGCCAACTTTGGGCAGTGAACAGCGAGTGGTATAATGAAACTATGCGCATTTCGGGCAAGCCTGTCAATTTTGATGGTTACATGAAAGTGATAATTGACACAGAGATGCTGAACAGGGGAAAGAAGAGAGTTGAAACATTCAATGACCTCACCAAAGACTGCAAAAACGGGGTTGGAAGATGCTAAAGTCTGAAACTAAACAGCTGTAGAGGTATTTAGTATGCAGTTTCGAGCTGTCTGTCCTGTGGTTATGTTCTAAACCTATCGGATTGCAAAATAGTGAGGGAACTTTTCCAATTATATCAATTTCGGATCAGAGTAGAAACTGGGTCCATAGGTGCTCTAGTTTGTAGGAATGACTTTGATATGTTTCATAATTTCGACGATTTGAAACCTGGAATTTTAATCGAGATGCTCTCAAAAACTGTTGTCAGCGAGAGACTGATGTTGAATCTTGTTTGGAGAGATTAGGTTGCAATTTACGAACTTGTAATTGGACCGCTCTGGCGTGAGTTCAGAACAGACTTTTTGTGAGTTGGATGATGAGACGATCTACATTGGCATGTTGACACACTCAAGTATCGATAGTTTCGCGAAACCACGAAGAGTAATAAGAACACGTATCACAGCCTCCCACTGGTGCTATTCAAGAAAGAATGCGGAGAATTGGCCACATATACTCTCTATTAACAGGGGACCCCGCCCAACACACGATACCATTCTTTGAATCCTGGATAGTACAGTGCGTCGGGCATGCACAACCCTATCAACAAATGAAAATCAGTTGATATAGCCCGGTAGCAGGAGAACCAAGACTCAGAGCAGAGCCGATGGAAACCACGTGAACTACGAGAGATTAGTCCAGGCACTGGGAAAATTAAAAAATTCAGTCGAGAGTAGGTGTTGCGTACAATTCATTCGACAGTAGGTGTTTTTATATCCTCAACTGAAATCAAATTTCTGAATTTCACTGTTAGGAAGTGTTGCAAATTCTGTACACATCCATCCTGTTCTGTGTTGTCAACATTAGATCTTAGAACGGCCAGAAAAAGTCTAAATTATGGTAGGGGTCTCTCACCCTACGTGAACTACACTAGAGAGGGAGAAGATAATAAAATGCGAACACGAAGCGCAGAAGATAAGACTCAAAAATATCAAAATTTGACCTCTGGGGACCAAGAACCCTGGACGCTCGAATTAAATGTTACATGTCGCGTTTTGAGCTTCACCACCTTCCTGCCCGTGGAGTTGCGTAATCTCATAGCTTGTGTCAAGATCTCTTCAGCATTCTTGTTCTTCACATCCACCACTCTATCGTTCTTATTCACTGCCTTTCGCACACCAAAAAAGAGAAACAACGAAGACGATTCAGAAAAATCAGGCGGTAGAAACCTCAACATCATTGTCTGGTCAGATGCATCGCGATCGAATGAGAAAGAACGGGAGAAAAAAGTAGAGTAGAATGCTGGAATTCAGAATCATGGCTTACAGTAAAGGCCTCGAAGGTAAGGATGTTGGCCAGGAACTAGTTGAGTGGCAACCTCAAATTGAGGGTTGTTCTTCTGGAGGGTAGGGAAAATGCGGGCGACGAACTCGCGGGCACCAGCGCTACTTCCAGAGTGATCACAGAAGCAGACGATGAGCTTCTGCAGCTGCCAAACCCCGCGAACCGCCATTGCATAGCACGATGGAAGGCGCGCGAGAGAGAGAGAGAGAGAGAGAGAGAGAGAGAGAGAGAGCGAGAGAGAGAGAGAGATTGCGATGAGACGAGACGAGACTCAACATCAACAGCTGCGAAATCAAACCCTAATCCCCGTAAGCGTCCTCGCTAAAACCTACGACCTGCATGGTGACGTGTTGTGCCACGTCATCCATGAAATGAAGGCACAACCCCAATCGCGTTCAGTGAAAACATTCGACGCGACTCTCAATTAAATCTATCCGTCAGAAATTTGATGATGATATATTCATCATTTTATACATATCGATTCAGCAGTATCTAATTGAAAAATGCATTATCATCAAACATTGATCATAAAATCATGTGTAAAAACCATGGTAGGTGCATGTGCTAATCGAGCACCATTATTTGATTTGAAGTACATTTAGAAGAACTTACTTTACCAATTGTGATAATCAAGGTTGTACTGCACTTGCGAAAAAATAATTCATGATTAAAAGGTTGGATACTACATAATATTATGCTTCGGAAATCAGGAAGAGGAATCAGCATCACAAAATTTGGTATTATTGAGCCCATGGCTGTTGACATACCATGTTTGAATGAAGAGTCAACTAATGAACATGCTGACGTTGCAACCAGGGAAGGGAACGGAGGGGAACGGAGGCGCTGCTCGGGCATGCGGCGCCCTGGAAGAGCAGAAGGCGACCAAGCCCGACCCGGCCCGGTGCCCATCTCCTTCCGCAGCACCGGTGGTTGCCCTAGTGCCGAGATCAGAACAGGCGTGTGTGTCCATATGCGTTTTTCTCATGTCCGCAGCACTACTTACCATTCCCTCCATCTCACATTACATCTGCCATCTTCCGCTAGTCGCAAGTCGCAAGCTGGTCGCTGTCTTCATGGAACATCTGTATCAGTTCCACCGAATTCTGTCAGTGCATGCGGATAAATTGTGGACGGAGCAGGAGAGAGGATTGTGAGCAAGAGGTGGTGGGAGCGAGACGCTGACCTTATCTGCTTTTGCATTGCTTTACTTTGGAAGTGGTATCGTGATTCCACGGACTGCATGGCACCAGTTTATGCGCATGTCATCCCCTGCCGTCCTCTTTACTAGCCTTCTTGTCATTGGGGAAATAACCTCTTCTTTGAAGCATAGCGCAATGTGGCTTCGATGGTCCTAGGATGTTGGTGCATGAAGGGAAGTGCCAGGTGGATGATGTCTGACAGCTCCCAATATGCCTCGAAGTATCATGAATGCTTCTAGAGGACATTCGGATGTAGCTTATCACACCCCGACGCCTATGTCGCATCCATCATAAGTACCTGAGGGATTTAAGCCCCGCTGGATGCTAGGTGCCAACAAAAGTTTGATTCAATGTATTCTATGAAAAATTCTAGCGCACAGTCTAAGCTGAAAATTCCGCGTTTCTAATATGTGAAAAATTAATGTCGACAGGTTTGGACATGAATGAGACCCCGACTTTATCACATGGTGTCTGACGGCGTATGTGATGGAATTGATTCTGTCCATCTTCGTCGAGTTTATTCTCGTGTGAGCCATGGCAGGGCAGAGGTGCGTACTTTTGAAAACTTCGTGCACTTGTGGATCAAACATGACATTCTGTAAACTTTTATGGTCTTCAGCTTAAAAATTATGGAAATGGGCAGAATATATGCCTCGCTGCAATTCTCCAAAGGATCCGTTTCCTAGCTGAGGTATCTGTTAGGAAACATTGCAGTTCGCAGCGAGCTATTTCAAGTCGCTGCCCAACAGTTTGTGATGCAATTGCACGTGAAGTCGAACGCTCCGTGGTGATTAAATGATCAACCAGGAAATAATCAGAAGGAAAAACGAAATGATAGATCGAAGGGATGAGTCTGCAAGATTGGCTTGCTGATTTTGAAATGTTCTAGGGTCGACTATGAAGTGGACTAGAGTTTCGCAGCAACCGCCTTCCAGGCTTAAATTGTCGCATGCTTGCGCAAGAATGTGACACTGCTGGTCTATTCTCATGGGCAGTTTCACTTAGATCACGGTCCCGGAACTCGGCACAGCGACTTTGGCGTGGTCTGTCTTGATCGTCGCTGCACGACTTAGATTCCTTGACCTCCGTTTAAAGTGCCATTACTGAGGTCTTGCTCCAGATTCCAGACCTGGCCTCGTCAATTAGCACGCATTTTTTTACTTTTACCCCATATCTCTGTTTCTTGCGTAAGGTACGCTGGAGTTCAGTCGTGCGGAGATCAGCCAGGCCTTCAAACATGCACCACTGAGATGGCGAGCCTGATTACTCTCATCAGACGATCACATGTATCGTTGGGAGAAGTATTTGGTACTCACTCAATCACAACTAGTTACTCTGAGTGAGTCGGAGAAGAAGGTCCAACTGGTGTCCACAATCTTTGAGAAGAAGACGAGGTCTCCTGAATTTTCCAGTCATATGGTACGCTTAAAAGTATAAAAAAGGAGGTTCCAAGTACTCATGTGTACATGGTAGGGTCGTCCACCCTTGGACCATTTCTAGTCCACGTGCTTCCACAGCGTGCACGCAGGACAGCCAGATCATCCCTCTTTTTCTATTCAAAGTTCAAGTATTTTTGCGAGAACAGTTTATAGAGTCTGTGTCATAGCTTGCGATCGGCAGCAGGTGTCGCTATCGTGATATTCACCTCTTGTTTCCAGCATATAATCGTCGTCTTCGTCTGTCTCTTGTCGACTGATGCAATGAGCAATTTGCACCGATATAATATCTGTGGGGAAGACAATTTCATGTTTCCTGTCCCCAATCCATCATCGAAAGAAGACAATAGGTCACTTTGTCAGTTATTCCAGCTTTGGCTTTAAACAGGCATTGGAGACGTGAAGGAGAGATATAACCTAATCTAACGAAATCAGTACATTGAAGTAGAACTATTGTTTCCTCACTGTCCACAGTTTTGCCATCAATAGTTCCGAAATGAAGGCTAGTAAAGCTGATGTTCATGATCGGGGAAGTGATTGAAACTCCGTTGACGACAGTCAAGATTCAACCCTAATGAAACTTGTCGTCCATGAGGTACACTGAAATATTTTTATAGGTGATTTTTACTAAGCGATTCAATGCACATGTCACTTCCTGGCAGTCTAACATTTAGCAGTTCCTACGTTTTGCGTGTGGTCAGAGAAGCTCCAGCTTGTTATCATGGATGCATTAGGTTCTTAAAACTGAGTAAAACAGCAGGTGTCACTAACTGATTGTTTTGAATGGCAGATGAACCAGTGAAGTTAAAGCAGAGTGGGAGCGTCACAACTCAATGTATATAGCGCATTCATTGCCTGTGGAGGTTAATATACTTGACTGTGCGATTTGATATTTGGTGACTCAGTTCTATGCTAACCATATGCTAGTAAAATATCAACGCAGTTGTTGATAGTGTCTCATTTTACTGTAAACTTCAAGTTGCTAGAAGTTCCCAATGACATACAGCCAGGGTGTTAACTAGCTTGTAGCAGAGCATTTGACCAACTCAATGCCCCCCCTGCTGGATACATTATTCAATTGCATGTCATAATGGTTCCCTTTCGAGACTTCGAGATCTATGATTAGTGAAGTGTTCTGTCCATCAGCGTTCTTTTATCACTTCTCTTTTAGACAATGTCATGAAATGCCAAATTGTTCAGGTGCTAATGGATACAAGATGACAGAATCGGTATACTTCCCGCGCCGAATAGCTTACGAGAATATCTGCAGGCCCAGTTACACGTTGTATGGGTTTTATAGAGATGCAGCATTATTATATGCACGGTAAATACCATCATCCCCTAGGATAATCCATCGCTCGTTCTTGTACTAGTTCACGATGTGTGTTGGATCTGCCAAAGTATTTTACAGTATTTAACAACCGTCCTACATCCACGATTTGATTTATGTGTGTGTGCAATGTGCTTGTTCAAGTTGATAGGCCACGAGTCTGACGTGCAACAATGACACTTTCAATACTGCGTCTACAGAAGCCTGGGAAAAATGAGGATTTTGACAATGTGCTTACTCAAGTTAGTCGGTCTTCCATCAGCATGCAAGGCAGCTACAGGTGCATTGACAAACATCCCCTTCCCAGTGGGTGCACTGAATCGATGACCAGAACGGAGACCCTAGTTTAGGTCATGGAAGCAGACAACAGTCAGCAAGCTAACTGTGCTGAAATATCTAAAAACGATTCATCCCTACACACAAGTTCTCAAGGGATAATTCCATGCACATGATTCGTCGGCAATAGTCGACAGAGAAGTTGTCACCGGGTACCGTTGACAAGATGTGTTATTTTTGAACACCAATCCAGCGACAAACCTGGCAGACCGCATGATGCTTTTCCAAATGTGGTCCGCTTCCAGTACCTACCTTACCACCAAAGAGTTGAGGTACCAAGCAGCGGTGCTGTCCTTTTAGATAGATGCAATGTGCAAAGCACAGCAAGCGTTTCGCCTGATTAATCCGCTTCTCGGCATCTGCTGTGATCACTACTACTCTGGCGAATAGATGAACGCGACGGATCTTTAGAGATTATACATACAATAGAGCTTTTTTCCAAGCATGCGGCAGATATCATGACAGGTAAGGGAGAGATGTGGAAAATTGTGCACAAGAACCTGGCGTCGGATGATGAAGTCAAGCCTTCGAGTTGATATCCAGGTATGTGACAACAAGTGATGGATGTCAACCGCAACCACGTAAGAACTTCAACTCCTAGACCTCGCCTAATTTCCCCTTACGTCATTTGATCACAGCTACCCATTCGGAAGCTCAGATCCTTCAGTGGTGGAACATGCGGCGTCATTAAAGGGCTAGAGACCGCGTCACGGGCTCGTTACGCAGAAGTCCCACGAGAAGCAAGCCCGAAGAGTAGATCTCCGACGTAAAACCCAGCAGTTTGAGTGAGTCATGAAGCCTTGCGGAGGCCTACAATCCAACCAGACTGAAGTACAAATTTCCACGTGGCGTGCGTGACGTCGGTGGCAACCATTGTAATTGAGTCTGCTTGAATTGCAGGGCGTCGACAAAACTCTTGACGGCCGCGATCTCGTCCGACGCCGCTCACGGCAGAATGCAACGATGTGAACGCAAGGGTTGCACATGCGCGCCGAGGAGGCAGTCGGGGCCGATCCCTAGAGAAGGGGAAGCGAGACAAGGGCACAGCACCAAAAGGGAAGACTAGAAGTAGAGACTGAGACAAAGACGGAGGTGAGCACGGGCCCTTATTATAAGGCGGGAGAAAGGGGCAGAGGTGGGGACCAGGCGGAGACACCATGGCAGGCGAAGCACCGAATCTAGAGCCTCAGAGGCCAGAGGTTCGCTGCTTTTCGGCAATTGAATAATCCCTCCACTTATTGAAACTTCCCCCACCCCACTCTGCCCATCTGGTTGACTTGGCGACCCAGCCTGCACCCACTTGATCTGGTGCTTTTGTTGCACCCCCAATTTAGCCTCTCTCCAGATCCATCGTGCTCTCCACCCAGACCTCGCCTCCCTTTGCTCCCCCCTCCGCCTCGGGCATGCCATCGTCACCAGCAGCAGCAGCAACCTGTAAACTCTGCAGCAGCACAGGCGACGTTGACATGAACCCCCGTCTCCCACGTCCAGTATTCTTCCTCCCGGTGTGCATCACCTACACCGTCTGCAACCCCCACTTTTGTTTGTTTTTACCCAATCCCTGGTCGAAACGCCGGCATAATCATGCAGCAAGTATGTCAGTCAGATCGTAGTAAGTATCTTTCTTGTCTGTACAAGCAGGATCTGACTTGACCCTTCAACCCAATTGAAAGCTAAGCATCTGGGAAGCCTACGCAGCTTGTACCATCCACGCGGTGGTATCGCCACTTAATATAAACCTGGCTACGCCCGCCACTTAATATAAGCCTGGCCACGCATCAGACATAGTTTTTTGTGGTTTAGCACCGTAGTTTAATGGAGCTGGTCTGGAGCATGCTCCCCGGCGATCCACCTCGGCACTGTTGTGATGGTGGTGATGGGGGGGGGGGGGGGGGGGTATTATTGGCTCTCTGTCCCGCATTCATTGCCCTGGTCCCGTTTGGAAGCCGTCTCCCCTCCCCCTCTGCTCCAGTTTCTCTATTCCTGAAAAAGCAAGGAAAATTTTATATTAAAAAAAGGGAGGAGGAAGAAGAAAGGGTGCACTCTGGCTCATCCACCGGTCTAGCTTCCCTTCCTTTCCCTTCCCTTCTCTGCTGATTGCTTGCTTGCTTTCTTCCTTCTTTTTTCTCTTTCTTTCCTTAGCTTTTCTGTTTTTTTATTCTTTCTTCTTCTGCGACATGGGGCAGTAAAGACCAGATCCACTGTTCTTGATCTGCTCCCAAACTCTCACAGTGCTCCACACTTTTATCCATTATATCTGCATCTTTTCTGTTTCTTTACCTAGTATTCTGTTTTCTACATTGTTTTGTTAAAGGGGCAAAGGTGAAGAATGGGTCGGAGAATAGGATTTGGAGAATCCTACAACGAGGAGCGCCCTCCTTGTAGAAATTCTTCAAAGTCTGTATTGCTTTGAAGTGGAGGAGGAAGAGGAAGTTAATTCTTTGGAATCTTTTCTAAATATTTAGATTTGGGAGCATTTGGAGTAACAAAGAAGAGTGTTATAGGAGTTCGACTTGCTAAAAAAATATTTGACCGACTTGCATTTCTCTCACCTGTTTTCATTTTCTTATGCTATATCCTATTAATGTATTATGGATTTTGAAATTTGTTCATTATTTTTATTTTTATTTTATTTTCTGAGTTTAGTTTAGAGGTTCGAGGGAAAAAAAAAGAAAAAAAAAGAAAAAAAAGAAGTAGTGTTGAATGACAATGTGTCTGTAAGCCTTAACCCATTTCTTAAAGTTGCTGTCCCAAGAAATTGAACAAAAGCTTTATTTTTGTTCAACTCTCAATATTGATTATTTTAAAAAACGGATAAATAAATAATTTATAAAATCGTAAAATAGGTCATTATTAGCACCCAATCATTTCCCAAAAATGACTCTTGACCAACAAAATGATGAAAAAATAATGATCATTTTATAATTCAAACTACTAGAACTAAGTCATGGAAGATATTGTCAAATTTTTGGGTGCTTTATGAAACAACGTGTTATATAATTTAAAAGCATGTATTATAAAAGTATATTATAATATACCTCCGCATCTAGTTTCTTGTGGATGTATTCAATATGTATTCTACATAGACCAACAAATAAGTTAAAGAACTTTATATATAGAGATCTAATTCTATACTTCTTATTAAATTAAATTAGAAGTATTTTAATATTATGAGTAAAATATCAATATTTAATTATATAAAAAGATAAAATATTTCAAAACTATAAAGACATGTATATTTTTTAAAAAATCAAATAAATATTTCCATTGGAATTTTATATTATCATTTTAATGTATTGATGTAGAAGAACAAGTTTTGTAGGATTTTATTAACTTACAAAATTTCATAAAAATATTATTAGTAGATCATTAAGATTCAATATTGTAAAGCAAAATTTTGAGATTTTACTTAATGATGTACCATTGTGTTAGTTTATTTTCTTTTTTGAATACCAAAATTATCACCTAAATATAATCAGTGGTTTTTAGTGATTATCACATTTCAGCATTACATATGTAATTTTTGTTCAACTGCTTATTTTTACATTACTAAAGTAAACTTAATACAAAATTCAATGTTTTTGCATATTACATTGGTTTTATTATTTTAAAAAACTGTAAAAGAATGTAAAAATACTATTATTTAACTTTGTTACTTCCTAAGTATTGAATTTAAAAAATAACCGCTCTTATAAACGGAATTTTAAAAGAACACTATTAGACATAATCACACAAATAGTGGTTGCTTACAGTTAATTTTGTAATTCATCTTAGAATTACTTATGAAAAAATATACAAATTTGTAAGTTCAAATTGAAATTCAAAGTACACAATCTAAAACTCATTATTCTTCAAGGAAACTAAAGTTATACCTCAGAAAAGCTAAAATCAGGTTTATTTTAAAAAGACGATATGTACATACGTAATTTTAGTGTATATATACTGAATGAGAAACAAAAAATAATTAATATGTCATTGTTAATCATGACATAATTCTGTGTCGGTATTAGCTTAGATCAACTATAATATTTATAACCAAATTTATGGAAAAGTTAATTTATAGTTTCTTAGAATCTCACTTATTCAAAATGAATTCAAACAGTAATGTTAAAGCAAGATAAAAATTCTTCCAGAACTAGTAAAGTGTGATGTGACAAAATTAAACATTTCAATTTATTTTCAAATAAATTTATTAATGTTTGAAAATATTTTATTTAAGGTTTTGAGATGAAATCTGGAAAAAAATAAAAAAATAAAAAAATAAAAAAATAAAAAAATGTTCTTTTTAGCTTGAATGATAACATTGGACAAATAATTTGATAAAAAATTAAATAAAAACTAAAATAACCAAAACTTTATAAGTTGTCAACAACATATGGGATAAAACTTGTTTAAGTTATGCCGGTATAGTAATTTACATTCAAGTTTTATACTTGAATAATAAGGCTGAACACGATGCCATGAATCAAAGAAACTTAAAGATTGGGATTCCGTAAAAAGGGGTTAATTCACTATACAGTAGAAGGAAATACACAAAAATTAAAATAAGATAAAATAAAAATCAATGCCAAGTGTGATACTCCATCAACTTTGTGAAGTGTGTTTGTGGCTACATGCAATGAATTTCGGTGATTTGAAAGAAAATAGCAAAGCTGCTTTGTGTCAAACAATAGATTGTTGTTTTATAATTGTTGCTTTATTTCTCTATATTTACATTCACAAGTTCCCCACATGAAAAAATACACGAAGGAAAAAAAAAAAAAAAAAACATTGAAATGTAGTGTTTATATCGGTTAGGTTCTAGGCATTACAAAGCATTAGTTGCATAGAAGAATCTTTCATATCACAAATATGGACGAAAAGTATTCATCTAGGGAAAAGAAAAAGAAAAAGAAAAAAGACAAAGTCATTTAAAAACCTAAGAATATTTAAAAAGTAGAAAAAAGAAAAAGGAAAGAAAAAGGAAAGCGAAGCCAAGAAGGAGAGGGTGTGGGTGGAGAGGGGCCAATATTGACTCCTCACAGGGCCTCCAAATCAATTGAAAACCCTCATGACATTCAAGTCGGATGCCGAAGCAAGCCCTGGTCCTCAGGTGCGGAGGGGCAGGTGTGGGACCGAAGCGGGGCCGAGCCCTCACAAGGAAGCAGCAGATAATCATCTATATCAATGTGTCATCCACGAAACACATTCGTGTAGGGGATGAAGAAGGCGGTGTTGATGACGAACAGAGTGTGTGCGAGTGGGGGAACTGTGATGCGACAGAGTGAGGGTGAGACTTTGTTTCAAGGCCTAGACAGGGCCATCGTCAGTCACTCTTCCTCGCAATTTTTACTCGTATCCGCAGGACCGGCGCTGCTCCTCTCTGCTTCGCTCGCTCTCGCGTTCCGTTCAGCTTGCCAGTCATGGCTGGAGGTCCCTATTCTGGCTCCAGCACTTTAGCCCTTGTCAGTCCCTCTTGGTTCCTTCTTTCCCTTCTTCCCTCCCCCTTCTTTCTCTGTTCCCTTCCTTTTGTTTCTTGTTCATCGCTTTCTTCCCTTTGCTAATCCCCACCTCTTACTCTTCTCTCTCTTCGTAGGTGGCGAGGATATCGGCTGTTTCCGTGGGGCTCGTGTATGGCAGCATGAAGCTCGCCTATCTCAAGGTTTGTACCAGTTTCCTTCTCTTGTTTGGTTTAGTTTTGTATTAGGGTTAGGGCTGTGTATGTTTTGGAACAGACCTTCGCATGTATTCGTGAATGTGGTGGATCTCCTCGTTTATTTCGAGTATACTACATGGTTTTTTAAATTTTTTATTCTGGATTATGGTAGATTGGTTGATATGGGGGAAATTCATCTCGTGTTCGAATTAGAGTAATTCCTAAGCTTGACTAGATTTTAAAAAGATTTCCTTTTTCTTTTTTTTTTCCTGGTAGGCAAAGACGCCGACTCCAGTAAAGCATTGAGTTTTTGGAAGTTGTGAGAGGTGGGGATGTTGAAAATAAACATATGAGGATATAACGTTTTAGCGAGGCTTGCCGTATGGCAGTGGAGGAATGTGCTCTGCCGATTCTCACAGAAACTAGTAGATCTTGTTCTAGGGCGATGATTCGCTCAGTTAACTGCAGTCCTTGATAACAGTGAACAAGTGAATATCTTAGTTGCATCAGTTAATTTTTTTTTTCCCTCTGTCTTGCACGATTCTTTCATGTTTGGTCCGAATGAGTTGGCCCAGCCTCTAAACGTGCAGTATGAAGAAGTTTTCATGTTATGAATTGTTTGTGTACAATTGATATGCAATTGCAATTTCTCTTGTCTATTCCTGAACTGTACGAAAGAATGTGTTCATTCTGCCTTCCTTTCAAAGCGCTCCCTTACAATGATGACTCGAATTCTAAGTAGATGCAGATCTTGATGATTCGTATGCAACTGTAAGTTTAACATGCAATACAATTTTGAAGGTTAAAGGATTCCAAACTTTCATATATCACAACTGTTCTACTTTAAGCTGTGGATTATTTGCTACTGTGCTGTATTTTGTTTGACAACATGATTACCCTATAAAAACGGGGCCAACTAAGTACTACATCTTCTATTTTCTCTGCGAATGAGTTCCCACAACTCTTTCTTGAGCTACCCCTCCACGCGTGACGGGATCACCCTCCGAAAAAGTTCAAAACAGAGTTCAAATCCTCAAGTTTAATACATGCTCTACAGACTTACAAACCTTGGCGAACGGTTCAAACGCCCACTAACGTGGGAATTCGAGACAGTATCACAGCTATCTCGTGAAACCTTGGCATCCAAACGTCATAACAGGGAAGATTTCCATGAATGAGTATATGATTTTTGAATGCTAGGGTTCCACTTTCTGCAGTCAAAGTCTGCACACGGGTGGACGTGTATTTATTGTCTTAAGACCACTTCAGAAATTTAACAAACTTCCAACACTGCCATCTCCACCACCCAGTGCGGAGCCAAGCTACATGAGGGCCACCGAGAGCCCCCTTCCTAGCAGGTCTTATTCCAGCCCTAACACCGTCGGAATCCACTACTCCAGGGTGCACGTACTGGGGTGGATAGTCACGTGGAGGAGTCCTCTGGTGGGTTTGTAAGGGAGGACCATACTACGGTGCTCACCCCCACCAGGACGGGCTTGATTGGAACTAATCAATTGCTGTCACCGGTCGCGTTGTCCTTGGCCATCATCAGCATCAAGCATTGCTCGTTCGCAAACCAATTGTTCATGCTTGTTTGGAATGCTCGGACTAGATTCCCCATATCTACCGAGGTTACTCAACCTCCTTGATGCATGGAATCCTGGAAAAGAGCTCATACAATCAGGATTCGACTTCCTATCAGAACACTTTTGCACCGCAACGTCAGACAACGCTTACATGCGGATTGTTAGGAGCAAATCTGAGCGGTGAGGGTGAACTCCCATTCCATGGTTGTGCGGGGAGAAGCTTTCTGCACATCACGAAACATCCACCCATAAATAGGATGAAGGATGCATACATGGATGAATGAAACGGTTGCAGCTCAATCCTGGAAAGGCAGTGTCAGGTTAGACAGTAGTAAAATGACAAAAATTTGAAACATAAATTTCACATTTAAATCATTCCCTGTATTTCATTCAAACGATGCGAATATCTTTGTATATTTTTAGAAAAATTATGGAAAGTCGCATCTACAATTACATTTACTCATTGCAAAATTCTTAATTTTTTGATGACACTTACATTTGAGATTAACAAATGGAAGATAAACGTAACATTTGGAATAATAAACTTAAGTTTTATCCAAAGTCAATTAACTTCAAAACCTATCAAATAAACATTTTTATGTTGGCTAAGTAATGTGTGAAAGGTGTATTGCTAAACATTATTTTTTGAAAAATAATATGCAAGATAAGAATGATTAAATTCAAGATAATATAATAAGCTTTAACATAATCCAAAAAATCAATAAGAATCATACACAAAAAAACACTCATAGGAAAAAAAAAACAAAAAAAAAGGAATATATAAAAAAGAGTTGAGAAGAGTACCCAATAAAGTAATTAGTTTGCAATAAAGGAGAAGGAAATATGAAGTCATAATAATCCTCAAAAAAGCAGAAGCCCAAATCATTGCCATCACACACATTAAAACTATCAATGTTTAACATATGTGTCACGTTTGGTACGAATTTCTTCAATTAGGTTTTTATATTATCAATCTTTATTACATCTTATTTTTGCATTCATCTCATAAAATGCCACAAGATTCACTATAGGTTCATAAATTCATCCATGCCCCTAATCTATGGTCTATAAAAAGAGATATAAACAGACACAAATAGAGAGGGAGAGAGGGAGGGTTAGAGAGGAGCCACTCTCTCTATCTCTGATGTACATGATTTGTAAAGACCCAGTTGAATGAGAGAACATGAAAGGTGTTTGTAAGGGGAGGGAAGCCCTCTTCGCCATGGATCTTCTATCTGCTCACCACCGCTTCCATGCAATCCCTGGATGCTGCTGCTTCGGAATTTGTGAGCGTGGAAAGGGAGGAGCATGGATGGTGGCGCAGAGCGAAGGTGGAGATAGACAGATAGACAGTGGGACTGGCCGAGTAGACTGAGAGCTACGAAGTTTGTGGGAGGGGGGTGGGAAGGGGGGGGACGGGGATGGGGATGGGGGGATGTGGGCTCGCTCGCTCTCGTGCCCTGCCAGGAGCTGCTTCGTGCTTGGGTCACAATCTCCAGTCCCAGCACCCCCACCACCCAAAGGACGATGGGATGATTTCCACAACACAGAGTGCTGAGAGTCCATGAAGTTAGTACTTGGAGCAATAATGCAGCAGCAGGACCGGACCAGCTCGCGTTGTGTAGCAGGCGTGGAAAGGGGCGTAGCGTCTTGCTACAGGGCGGGAAGTGCAGCACGAAAGGAAGAGATAGAAAGGAAAGGACCCCTCCCCCCTCCCCCCGTTCCACAGAGGTCTTGCTCATCTCTGAACTTGCTAGCTTGCTAGATACCTACCTCCCTCCCTCTCTCCCTCCTTTCCTGGCGTCATCAGATTTTCCCCTGGATGGGTGTGGAAAGGATTTTGTACAGCAGTGGCGTGTTCAACGTCTCTGGGAGTACAATTCCAGAGCCCCACCAGACACCCTGGGCTCATTTCGTGACAAGATAACCACCTCTCGTGCAGGGGAAACCCTTCCCGCTGGTTCCATCTCAAGCGTCTCACAGCGGCGTTTTCCCATTGTATCTTAGACTAGACGGTAACTTTGCAAGGTTCAGATGAAGGACTGGAGTCCGTTAGAAATATACAGCTTCAGATTTGAAGGATTGAAACATGAGAAGTCACTTCAAAATGCCGCAAATGTCCAGCAAAAATCTCAAACAGCGCGTGCTGAGATGAGGTGAATACATGAAAAATGAGAGGGCATATAATTTGTTGACAAAGGAATTGTTACATGGTGGTATATATATCCAACAATGGGACAACAATCAACAGCACCACAAGGCGACCCAACGGAACGGCCAAAAACCTTGGAGTGCTGGATGGGGCTATGTTACAGCTCAAATGCACCATCAGCTGAATTGAAGTACTTCTCAGTGACAATGGCATGCGCAACATCCTTCATGGGAGGCAGGAACGGAAGGAACACGATGTACAAAGGGAGCACTGCCTAACGGCCACATAGTACAAAGGAAGAAAAGAAATGAAAATTTCAAAAAGAAAGAAAGAAGAGCAAGAAAGAGGGGAGGGATTAAAAAAGAAAAAAGGAAAAAAAGAAGCTGTAATCAAAATTGCATCTGCCTACTAGGTATTCTGATTGACCCTAGGCAGGAAGGTCGTCTTCATAACCCATCCAGAGAACTAGGTGGCGTCCCATGACTTCCCAGGAGAGTGGCCACTTGCACCTACGGATCGCAAATTGTCTCTTTGATTGAAAAATGCGCCGAGGTCTACCCCCGAACCCAGCGATGCGATACTAGCCAAGTCTCGTGGTGACAGCGTGCGCCCCATCCCTCCACCAGCAGCTGTGATCCCTGAAGCTCCTCCTACCCCCAAGAAATCACGAGTAAACCTGTCACTACCATCATTCTCCCTTCTCGAAGAACCACCAAGACCTGGCAACAGAGATGAAGGACTCATGCCTTGCAACACTCCTTGACCTCCGGTGAACGTACTGTTAGCAAAAACTTGACCGGAAGACATCCGCTGAGTACCGGGAGGCAGCATTCCTCCCATATTGGTAGAATTAGGCCCAAACACAGAGGAGGGCAGACTACTTAATGGTCCTCCGAAGAGTCCAGCACCTCCAGACAAAGAATTCATAAGGTCTTGCACATTAGTGGAATTATCAGATAGTCGTCCTTGACCACCTCCAAAACTGTTTTTCTGCCCTATCGACGAGCCACCCAGACCCTGCGAAACATTCTGTAAATCACTTGGCCGCCTTATTAATGGATGGTTTACCACATTAGACATGTTATTAAGTGGAAGATCACCTGTCCTCCCCTGCTGATGTTGCTGTTGAGGCTGTGACTGTGACTGCTGTTGGTGCTGCGGCTGCGACTGCGACTGCGACTGCTGCTGGGATTGTTGTGGCTGTTGTGACTGCTGCCGCTGCTGTTGCTCTTGGCGTTGAACTTGCCACATTCCCAATGAGTTTGAATCTGCACCTCCCAATCCAAAGCCTCGTAAAAGGGAGGAATTGCTCACAGTTGCGCCCATTTGAGCCGCTTTCTGCAGCAGAGCTGTTGCAGACATCTGAGCAGAAGAACTGTGTTGCTGCTGCTGCTGCTGAGCATTGAATAGTGGCGACATTGAGGACAAGTTTCCACCACCATTGGTATTCCCTGAAGAGGAGTTACTCCTCATTCTAGACGAGGAAGTTGAGGACAATCCTGCGGTGACCGACCCTCTCTCCACACGGTTAGCTCCTGGTGTGAAATCTGAGAACCCTGAGATACTCATACCAGCAGTACCTCCACTTTGAGAAGGGCTTGACCCTTGGATTCCTTGCAGTCCGTTTCCAGATGCGAATAAATGAGAATACAGGCTTCCTGAGGGTGTCAACGGACGGTGATCACTGGAAGGTCGAGATGCCTGTGGCGCATCATACTCAAGTGGATTCATCACTCCAGGAAGGCTATCACCACCCTGCATCCCTTTTTGGGTCTGCAATAGAAACGAGGAACTACCATCCGATCCTGACAACAGCTGATGCATCTGCTGCTGACTACCAGGAGGACCTGGTCCAGGTCCTAACCAGAGAGACAATCCAGTGCCAGTCCTTGAGACAGGTCCAGAGCCGGGAGTTCCACCCCAACGAGATAGCTCATTAAGGCCACTAAGACCCGCCATAGATGGTGGTAAACTGCCACTTCTAGATGCTAATGGACCCGCGGAAGCCATAGGATCCCCACTCGTACGACCCACATCGTCACCGCGAGGAGAGGAAGGAGCACCCACGACTGAGAGGGATGATGAACGAGGGCCCATAAGGCCATCAGGTTGTCCACCACCTTGCTTTCCTGCTGATACTCGGGCACTCTCCTCTGCCAGAGCATCGCAGAACGCTCGATGGGTAATAAAACTGTCACGCCTGCGATATTGTTGGGACTCTAACGTCAGTCATCACATGCATTCACAGATTGAGCTCACTAAATAAGATGCACGTCCTCATCCCTCTATTCAGGATAGCTACAGCTGCGCTCAAAGCAAGAGATGACACAAAGTGAATTCGACGTCTCGAGGTGTTTCCGTTACATGGCGCAACTGACCTAACTATTGGCTACTTTACCTTCACGTTTATGAACCACAGTAGCTTCTTTTTAAATCTTTGTTCACGTGCAAAAATTCGTCAACTACAACAAACCACGCAGGACCTTACCTGGAGAATAGGGTACCACAATCGCAGCGGTACTCTCGAGTACCACAAGTCTTAGAGTGGGCCTTCCAGTCGGATTGAACAGCGTATCTCTTAGAGCACTTGTCACACTTCCACTTCTTCTCACCGTGCTTTCGGCAAAAGTGTTTTTTAATACCAGTCAAGTCGCCCAGAGCACGCGACGGGTCGTGATGCACACAAGAGGGCTCAGGGCAGATGTAGACGCGCTTGCGAACCTCCTTGCTGGTCCGTTGCCGCAGCTTCCACGGCAAGTTGTGGCCGCGCCGGTGTAACTGCAAGTTCTGATCTCGCTGAAACCCCTTGTTACAAATTTCGCACACGAATCGATTCGTTGCCATCAATGTCTTTGGTGACAACGCTATCACCTCGGCTTCCGGGTCTGCGTATACAATCATCTAACACCGTTGGCATATTTAACCTCACAAATCCTACACATCATCTGAGCTCACGACCTTCAAAAAACCATGACGCAGAGTGGTCTTCAAGTAAGTAATAACTTTCGCCTTTCATCCTCAAACCCGTTAACCTCAAAGAACAAATGCAAGGGCAGCTAGCTTCAGACGTACTGAAGTAACAGACACTAAAGAATATCCTTCTTCCGAATCCAGGCGCGTATTGCCACGAGGTCTTAGGATGTAAAAAATGTCCCATATATGCGGAGCAAAATAAAATCCAGTGGACCATCTAGAGACACGTGCACCCCCTAGTGCATTAACACACAACAGTACAAGGCCGGACAGTGGCAAGAGTAACGTAGTCCACTGCAGTGCAGCTTGAACGCTCTCGAAGACATACTCGAACGGTTCGACACGTCAATTCGAACAGACAGAAGTAACTTGATTCTTGAGAAGAGTGTACGAATGTGATAAGAATTCAGCTTAGATTACAGTTCGCAAATTCAGAAGCTAGTTCTTAGCCTTGAATGACGCGAAAGAGGACCAATGAGCAGTTGCGGTAACCTAGGAAGAAGTGGGTAGGAATAGCGCACCTGGAGTACCCGGCAGATTCCGCTTGCGTTTGACCGCAACAGCAAGAGGCTGAACACTAGACACCGTAACGGTGGTGGTAGTGGGGGTGGCCGGGGTGGACGATGTTGGCGGCATCCCAGGATTGGTGCTATCGGTGCGGTTGCCTGAAGACACACTCGCATCGCCAGCTGATGCGCTGGTTAAGTTGGACAATGTCATTTCCTCTTCTGTTTGTTGTTTCTTCACTGTAGCAAGGACAAGCCCAGCGGGGATACAGGAGGCGTTTGGCGTCCCAGATGGGAAGGGGCTAGGGAAAATGCGCCAAGGCCGGCACTGCTAACAGTTGACAACACCGCACCTGAGCTATCAAAAGCGTGCTCTTTTCGCACGTCATGCTCTCTCCTATCTGCGCGCCGGGCTAACGATCCTCCTGCACACAAAAGCAGCGTTGCAACAAACTCGAGCAATTCCTCCACTCACAAACCCACCGTTGGGCTTCCGTTTGCTACCTTCCTATGCGCTCTCACTGCTACAATAGTCACAAATTGCATCGTCATCAGCGCCCCTATGTGTACTTTATTACTCCGCCACCTGTAAGCGCCGTCCGACCTACCACTGCAGACCGCTGCTACTCCTACTTCTTCGTCCGCCCCTAGAGAAACAAGCCACAGGACCGGACCACGGCCTCTGCCGAATAACGATTCGTCTCCTCCGCCTTCTTCGTCCATGCCTGCGCCGTGTGCAAGCCAGCCCCTGCGCACAGATTACTGTGCCTCATTCTCAAGCTACCCCGCCCAGCAAACCAACCGAGGAGAGAGAGGAGAAACAGAGAATAAAGAGAGGAGGGGTGGGGAATCTATCAAAGTAATGATGCTCCAGTGACTAGATTACACCCCCGAAGTAAAGGCAGAACGGGGAGCAGTGAAAAAGGCTCCAAAAACAGGCTTTCGACGATGACGACAAAAGGATGGCGCAAGAGCAGGGTCCCAACCCCACCCGACCCGATGCGAGGATGCGAAGAGAGAGAAGTGAGGTGGGGGGTGGGGAGGAGGAGGAAGGAGGAGGAGGAAGAGTTGTGTGAAGACAGCGAGGTGCCAGACCAGCCAGTCGAGTTGTTATTTTGCTATCATAGAAGCTGTTTGTTGGTATGGAAGATGCCACGCCCACGGCTGCACCGCACCACAGGGCCTGGGAACAATCAAAACCAGCACAAGAATGTCGTCGTCTACCGTAGAGGAGGTGGTGGAGGTGGTGGTGGAGGTGGTGGAGGTGTATTCCTGCTAGGATATACACGCCTAACGTGGTTCCAGGGCCATTCCCAGGCCTCGGTCATAGACAGCTTGCTCTCTAGGCTTGCTCTCCCACAATTGGTTGCGACGACTCCATCGCTTCCCGAGGCGCTGCTTTTCTGCGCCTTCCACCTCCAGTCTCCCCGCTCGTTGCTTTTTCCTTGTAGTTCCCGATCGTAAAATTTCCCCCGATATTCTGTACTTCGTCTCGTTGATTCCCTCCCTTCCCCTCCCTTCCTTTGGTCGTAGGGGCTGAATTGTACTTGGGGTAGCCAATCCAAGCGGATGGGGTGACCCCTACTCCTCCTCCGCACCAGCCTGTGCACTGCCCCAAATTGTCTTGTTCGTCTCTCTCTCTGTCTCTCTCTCCCTCTCTCTCCCGCTCTATTTCTCGCCCTTGGTTTTTTTTATCTGCGCCTTTTCATCCAACTTCACTTCGTCTGCTCCATGCTCTCGCCTCCACTTTCTTTTCTACCTCACCAACTTACGACTGTTGCAAGTTTCTCGCAAGTTGCTCCCTTCTCTCTCTCTCTCGCTCTCTCTCTTCCTTTCTTTCTTGCTTTCTTTTCAGTTCACCTGCAAAGTGCGCCTCCCCATTGCACTCACTGTTTTGCTGCTGCAGTGCTGCAAACACTAGATCGAATTAGACAATTCACACATATTGACTTACACACTGAAGCTTGTTCGGTGCTGCCATGTCGAAGGCACAGGTGTTTATGTCCATCTGGGGATTTGTTATCGTCTTTCTTCCTTCGTTACTTCCTTCGTTCCTTCCTTTTTTGTCCTTTTTCCTTTTTCATTTTCTTTCTTCCTTCCTCTTCTTTTTGCTATTTTCCTCCTGTGTACGTGTATAATATGCGGAGGTGTGTAATGATGCTTCCACCCTCTCGTCCATGATGACTGTCAGACAACTTATTTTAGACATCAAGTCAAGGTCAATCATTGGCCTAGCTTTTCAGGTTCCCGGCCAACCTGTGGAATAAATGAAAATGAATGTAATAAAGCAGTAAAGAAAGAGGGAAAAAGTAAAGAAAAAAGTAAGAACAGGGTCTTCATAAATCTGGATCTTAAATTAATTAATTAATAAAAACTCGCACAGAGCACGAGAGTGTAGTAGTAGCAGCAGCAGCAGGAGGAGGAGTTATGACTCGAGGTATTAGTGGTAGGAGTAACCATGTAATAGTAGAAGTATTAACTCCATCCGTTGTTGCTGGTATTGTGGCCCTGATCTTTTTCTCCTTCTGAAGAAGAAGAACAACAAAAACAACCAGCAATGTGTGTGTGTATGTATATGTATATATATGTGTGTGTGGGTGGTGGTGGGGGGGGGGGCTCGGCACCTCTACTTCCTCATCGTCAACGCTGCTTCCTTCCTCGTCATATCCGTCAAGGCAAGGACAGACGGACGTGGACGAATAGATGGTTGGATAGATGGATGAAGATTTATCCTCAACTGGGATTTGGATGGAAGGAAGAAAGGTTCCGAGCTACTGTCTCAACATACTCGCTGCCCTCGTCTTTGGGATTGTTCTACATACATGCAATGAATAAATACATAAATAAATTAATAAAAAAATTTATTAGTAAAAAGCATATACGTCACTAAATTTGAAGGATAATCGTTGCATAGTCAATTACCTATTTGAATATCTTTTTGCTGAAACCAATATTACTTAATAAGTAAATAAAAATTAACATACTTTGGATTTATATTTAAATTAGAAATATGTTTGCCACTTTACATTCATTAAATTTCATAATGTAAAAAAAAAGAAAAAAGAAAAAATGGAAGAAAAGGAAGATAAAAAAGCCTATTGTGATGATGAGTTGCAAACTTTCTTATAACATTCCGCTAGTTTGACAAGAGAGTGACATCTGGATAGGATTTTGTAATGCATGTGTCATTTCAAAATAATGAATCATAATTAGACAAGTTTCAATTGAAAGCACAACTTCAATCTACATGTACCATAACTTTCTTCTCATGTTCTATGAATCACATTGGAACTCATTTAAATGTTAAAGCAACACACATAAGTCACAAATTTTGCCACTTGAAAATAAATGGGAAGATTGCTTATGGATTCAAATTAATGAGGGTTTCAAAGGTTTGAAACACACACATATATACAACCAGAGGCAGGAAAAAAAAAACTTTTTGAAGAAAGGAAAGTTACTGTAAAGAGGAAAAAGAGGGATAGAAGTTGGGAATCATTTGGGAGATGCTATTCCTAGGTAAGGGACCAAACCAATGGGTATCCAGTCATCCCCACAACCACCGCCCCACTGCCCCACTGCCCCACTGCCCCACCCAAGCACGACCACTCCCAGTGGATGCCATGAGAAGAGCCACGTAGGATACTCAGGAGTCCGATCTGGCAGCCACGCCAGGGCCTGGACCAGGTGATGGATCCAAGGCTGCGATTGGTTGGACTCGGTCCACCGTGGCCCTTGCATACCACCTATCGTTGCTCTTATCCCGAAAGCATCTTTCCAAAAGCTTCCAGACCTTCCAGATGACGCCATTCTCTCCCCTGTCATGCTTCGCTTCCCCCATTTCTTTCAATCGCATGGATGGATGAGTGTTCGTTTTCATCGCTACAAAAGGATCCTATATAATGATATTTATTTTTTTACATTTCTTCATTTGATATATTTCTTTTTCATGGTTATTTCGGTGAAACTTACGCCATATGTAATGGCTTCATTTTCAGCACTTGCGTTTTAGAATAATTATATATAAAAATAATTGTGGAGATTTATTTTATTTTATTTTTTTATTTTAAAAGAAAGATCATGTATTCCACTGTTGAGTATTCCATTGTAGTAAATCTGTACATGCACAATTGAAAATACATCACTCATGAATTAAAAAAATCTTAATGTCAAAATTCTGGAACATATTTTTAACGAAATTCTTGTTCTTGATTAAGAACAAAATTGTAGCTATCAAAAAAGTACATGTCACCAATTATCTTCATTCCAAAAACCAATTTACATTTTTGATAAATATTTTATTGTAAAATACTATAATACACAATAAATTATTACAATAATTATCATCATTTTTCATCCATTTCACATTATTGTAATAATTTTTTTCAGTAAATTGAAATGTATGTGTGTATATATATATATATATATATCGAAGTGCTATTTGATGAAAATATCTATGTAATAGAATACAATGGAGTTCAAGGGAGAAACAAACCACTTTCTTTTTTATTCATTATTTTTTTTAATTTTAATTTTAATTTTTCTCTCTAAACACATAAATAAGCTTCTTATTGATCGACTTTATCTTATTACTTTTATCAGCCAAATGTTAACTTTAAATTAAAATACGTGTTTTAAATACGAAAACAGTAATAACTCAAGTTTACATGGAACTAAAAAATTGACTTCAAAATTCAAAGTAGAAAATGTGTCTAATGTAAAAGTTAAATAAAATTCACATGAAATTTTATTGTGATTAATGACACTATTTTTTATTAGTATATAATATAAATAATACTAATATTATATATATATATATATATATATATATTTATAGTGTATAGATTAGATTATTTTATGCAAAATCAAAATTTCTTTTTCTTTTTAAGTCCATTAAGAATATAACTAATGTTTTGAATTTGTTTGTAGATAACCAAACCACAACATTAATTTTAATGTTATGTAAATCACCAATTTCTAACATTTATTTTTCTTGTACATTTGTTGAAATTCTATGTTATTCATGTGGCACCTACAGATGTGACAAAGAAGCTGTAAGATCATCAAGGAGTTGATTGTTTCTCTGTTGTAAACATATAAAAAGATATGTTAACAAAATGTATGGTTGATGTTTTATTGTGCAATATAGACATCAAAATCTTCTTAAAACCTTTTACTGGTTATATGATGAACTTCTTTGCAATCCAAATATAGAAAATTTAAAGCAATAAAATAATATGAAAGGAAAGGTATTAATTCAAAAACATATAACCTCTTTGTTATATATAAATTGATTTTTTCATATACAATATCTTATTAAATATTGTATCTTAATTTGAAATTGTTTCTATTTTACAAGTCTTACTTTAATTCGCTTTTAAAAAAATCCAACATGCATTGTGTAACAACTTCTACTTCAATGAATTCAGAGGTCAAAATTAAATAAGAATAGGAACATATTATTTCTAATATGCTGCAATCAAATTCATATAAGTTGCACAATATGGTTACTAAAACACATTGCAAATAATGTTCACCTGGAATTTTAAAAAATTAAGTAAAAAATAAAATAACATACAATTTAACTAAATGCTTTATTTCAAAACAAACTTAATAAACTAATTTGTAATTTGAAAATTAATTAATAATTTGAAAATTTACTAATAACTGACAACTCTAGTAATCATTCATGTAATTTGTTTTGGGTGATATATTAAAGCTGTGTAGTATAACTTCTGATATAATATACAACATCCTTGTTTAGGGAATTTAGCATCATGTTTTGCCTTGAATAGACCAAATTCTTTCATCAATTTTAAAATGAAAATCTCTCATTTTTTTTATTTAAAAAAATCCTCCATCATTTGTGTGTATGAGTATATATGTATGTGTACATACACATTCACATTTTCTAAAAAAAGACTAAACACGATATTTTAAGATTGATAGACTTATTTCATTCTTACATTGTATTAGCCTAGATTTTGACTCATTATTATCAATTTCAATAATCCAGAGGTTTTGATATGTATCTTAAATTTTGATGCAATAATTGATTTTAATTTTTTTCTTCAGTGATAAATATAATTAAATTTTAATCTATCACCATGTATATTTATAAATTTTTATTTTAAATTTTTTTTAAAAATATTTTGTATCTCCATTATATATATATATATATATATATATATATAAAATTATTTTCTGATTTATTTTATGTTAAATATTTAATCTTAATACTATATATATATATATATATATATATATATAAGCTAAATATCTATATATAAGTATATAGTAATTTAAATATCTAATATATCAATTTTATTGGTTGATTTTTTAAATTTAAAGTCTTTTTATTTAATAATTTTTTATACATGTTATATAAAAAACACGTGACTATTTTTTATTTAAGATACTTTTTTTAAAGATTGTTTAAAAATTAAACAATAAAAGATAAAATTTGAAAAAGTTAGATTAAAAAAATGATAAGAAAAATTAGTACCTCATTAAAAATTAATAAATACACAAATTAATAATTATAAAATTTATTTGACAACTTGTGAATTTTTGAAATGTTGTAAGTATTAATATTTAAAAGATTTGAAGATAGTAATAGATTCTATTGTTGTATTGTACTATAGCTATAAGGTGAAAGAAAAAAGAAGAATATATATTATAAAAGAGCTTAATTGAAGACTTAGTAAGAAAATTACTTTAAAAAATATATATAAAGGATAGAGAGATAGTAAAAATATTTGATGTTAATGTTACCTTTTTGTAAAAAGGACTTCTATTTATTTTATAGAACTATAAACAAGACAAAATAAGATAGGTGTCACAAATATAAGATTTATTGTAATAATTATCTAGATAATATGGATAGGTAGAAGTGGATAAAAGTAAATTAATTTGATAATATCTTATAGAAAAACTTCCTAGAAGCTTCATAGATGCAATTTCATCTTTATTTATATATATAAGTGATTGGAAGTTTAGAACCTTGGCTAATAAGTTAGCCATGTGTTGCACATATTTATAGCTTGTGGAGTAAGCTAAATATATGGGATGCATATAGGAAACTTGTTTTGTAAGTTTGATATATGTCTTGTAAATTAGACACGTATTAAAGGTCTTATAGAATGTCGTCACGTAGCTCTTAGATAGATAGTATATATAGAGACAAAAGTGAAGCCTTGTTCACTCTTATCAATGTCTTTCTTGTTCTTGGTCTTGTTTCAAGAATCTCTATTCTTCTTGTTTTTAGCAATAGTCATTCTAGTTTAATATTATACCATCTTTGAATGATTCTTTATTCTTTTTAAGTGACTCAAGAATATTCTTATATTTTGATTGTTTGTATTTTATATCCTTGATAATTTGACAAGATTATTAATTCATTGTTCTTGTTTTGTATTTTAGAAGTGAATGGATTATTTCACTTTTATCTTTGTATTTGAAGATATAGACTATTTACTTTTAAAACTAATATTTTTTACTTTCTAACCTTGATTTTTTCTTTAAAGAAAATAGATCATCCTTCATTATAAATTTTTTTGTATAATATTAGAGGTTGCGGATTATCCTCCTCTAATTTGAATTGTGAATTTATTAAGTTATTTAAGATGGAAGGAAAAATCATGGATTCTACACTTAATAAAAGTGAGAATAGATTTGCAACTATTATAGATCTTTAAAAGCTTATCAACACTTTTAGGATAGAAATTTTACATATCACTAATATCAACCATGGAAGCACTATTTTTACATAAATGGAAGAAGTCCAGAGCTTACACTAAGTTGCATAATTAAGGGAAGCAAGTAGATTGACTTTACAACTAAACCTACAAAATATTGCTTTTGCAAGCATGAAGGATGCAAAGATTAGTATGTCTAAGAAGTTTGATAGAATAAGATCAAAATTTTGAGGTTTTTTATAAGAAATCAAGCTTTATCTAAGATTGCATCTTTACCAATATCCTAATGGATTTACTCAAGTTGGATTCAGAAGCACACTTTTATCTAAAAGTATTCTTTTTTATTTTGTACCTTTGATGGAAAAAAATTCATGACTTTTTAATGATTTGAATTCATTGCTTGAAGTGTTAACAACCACATTTGGAAAAGGTAATTAAAAAAAAATAGTAGAAACCAAAATTTTATCTTTACAAAAAAAATCATGGTCAATTACAATATATACTATTAAATTTTAAAATCTCACTTGCAATGTACAATGGAATGACAAAGCCCTTATCAATTAATTTTGTTATGGGTCAAAGGATAATGTCAAAGATTTATCACTAACAATGTCAAAAGTAGAGTCTTTGGAATAATTTATTACTCAAGCTATTGCATGTGACAATCGATTATTTGAAAGGAATAAAAAATATAGATTTGACTGAAAAAGAATAAGTCAATTAATGATAATAGTTCTTAAGTTTTGAGAAACTTATTTAACTAAACTAAAACTAATGCAAATTGATATGGTATATTTTAAACCTCTCATTGAAAAAAAAAAGATTCGACGTCAATAAGAAGGTCTGTGCTTATATTATGGAGAAGCTAACCACATTATTTAATATTATCCAAAGAAGCAACACAACCACAAAATAAAAAACATAGTTGTTAGAGAAGACAATATATCAAAAAATAAAATTTTTCAGTTATAATAAGGACTGTGCAGTTAGAATCATGTGCAACACCTAATAAAGGTCATATTCTCTCCTCAAAATTTTCACCTTATTTTATAATAGATGTATCTTTAGGACCTAGAAATCACAAAATCTTTGATTTATTAGATTCAAGAGCCTCAACATGTTTCGTAAACAAAGATTTTGTTAAAAAATAAGAAATATCTTTACTTAAAAAAACTAAATCCATATATATAAAAATCAAAAATGGTTGTTTGTTGTTGTCTAGAGATGTCACCTATGAAATTATTTTTTTAGATGTAACAACTAAAGGACATAATGTCAAGGACATACTTGTCCAAACCTTCTAGAATATTTTAGAAGGTTCTTTGAAGTCTTTAGAACCTCCCAAAACCTTCTAGCATCTTCCAAGTAGATAGAAATTGCTTGAAAAGCTTCTTAGTTGGTAGAAGTTATTTGAAAAGCTTCCTAGTTGGTGGAAGTTGCTTGAGAAGCTTCCTAAGTAGGAATATATATTGGAATCAAGACTGAAGAGTTCTTCAATCTCGACAATACATCTCTTGGAATTCTAGCTCACCTCTTTGGTGTTGTTCTTATATTCATTTGATTAATCTAGTTCTTGCCAGTTCTTTTTGAACTTCTTGTTTAGACTTCTAGTCTATATTCTATGTCTGTGACAGTTTGTCGAGACTGCCCTTCTATCAATATTGGAGCTTAGTTCTTTGAGGCAGAGAGTGGACTACCCCTCTTCTTGGAGATACTTGAGTATTTTAAGGATTGCGGATTATCCTCTCTTGGACCGGTATTGATTCCTTCTTCTTTATTTAGTATGGCTAGTAGAGAAGACATTAATATAGTAGAATCTTCGGAGTCAAAATTAGATGTGATCATCAATGCCCTTAATGCTCTAGCGATTAGAACTGCTGAAATTGAAGAAAATTTTGCTAAGCTCCCTGGAGCTACAAGAGTGGGAGTGGCTCAGACTACAATACAACCATCTCTAGTTAGTGAAGTACTACCATCTGTATCTCAACGTGAGAATTTGATTACACCGCAGTACAAAGAGCCTCGAGTGAGTCTCTCAGAGAAGTTTGATGGTACCTGATCAAAATTTCATGGTTTTGTAAACTAAGTTTGATTGGTAACATTCTTGCAACCAGAACGCTATTCAACCAAGGAATCGCAAATTGGATTAGTGGGGGCATTGCTTATTGGACAAGCTTTGTTTTGGTTTGCCTCCTTATTTGAAAAAAGATCTTCTATCTTAAGTAATTTTGAGACCTTTCTAAAAGCATTCAAGGAGGCATTTGGAGAGCATGATAAGGCTTGGTGGACAACCACCAAGATTCATTCTCTGCATCAAGGATCACGCTCTACATCTGTTTACGCATCAGACTTCAAATAACTTGCTTGTGATATCAACTGGGAAAAAGAAGCGTTGGTGAGTCAATTTTATTAGGGACTCAGAGATGACGTGAAAGATTTATTGCTATCTCTATCCGACCCTCAAACACTCAATGAAGTAATCAACTAAGCGGTGAAGTGTGACAATCGGCTTTTTCAACAACGTCAAGACCAATATTCCAAAACTACACGATATCCACGAAGAAACCACTTCTATTCGGCTACTCCTATCAAGAGTGTAGAAGCTCAATCTAAAATAGAAGATATGCAAATCAATACGGTACATTTCAACTGCCTCATAGTTGAAGAAAAGAAGCGACAATTTGAACAAAACTTGTGCTTATATTGTGGAGAAGAAGACCATAAAGCCAGAAATTGTCCTAGAAAACAGACGCCTCAAACAGCAAGACTCAGGAGCACAAGTATGCAGGAAAATAAGGACGCCTAGCGACAATAGGAATTGTGCGGCTGGACATCTCAACACTCTAAATTAATCAAGGTTCCTTTCTCTCAACTGAACCTTTTCATTGCTTTACGGTATCTTTATTTTTTGGTATTCAAAATTGCAAACCGATGCTCTATTAGATTCAAGAGCATTTGTTTGTTTTTTACATGAAGAGTTTGCTAAGCTTCACAAATTTCTTCTTGTGAAGAAACTAAAGCCTGTCCATGTAGAAGTCATAGACGGCCGACCTTTGTCTTCTAGCGATATTACTCATAAAACTAAACCATTGAAGGTACGTCTTGTATATCATGAAAGTAGCATTGTGTTTAATATTATCAAGACCCCTTCATGTCTAGTCATTTTGGGACTATCCTGATTTGATAAATATAACCTATTGATAGATTGGAGGTTGTGAAAAGTAACATTTCTAACAAAATCCTTAATGGTGGAACCTGCCAAGATAATATCTAAAAATAAATCTTTGTTCATACGTGCGAGGCCCTTCATGAAGGAAGCAAAGCATAATACACTTCTTGTCATCTTCGCAATGTCAGCTCGAGAAGATACAATTCTAGCTTTGATTATTCCGGAGCAATATGAAGAATTCAAAGATGTCTTTGAGAAGAAGAATGTTGATACGCTACCAAAGCATCAATCGTACGATTGTGCTATAGATCTCTAAGAGAGAGCACAACCACCATTTGCCATAATCTATAATTTATCACAAGACGAGCTCTCAGTATTGAAGGATTATATTGAAGAGAATCTTGTGAAGAGCTTCATTCGGCATTTTAAATCTCTAGCATGTGTACCGATTCTCTTTGTGAAGAAGAAAGATGGCTCATTACAAATATGTGTGGATTATCGAGGCTTGAACAAGATCACCGTGAAGAATTGATATCCATTACCACAAATATCCGGACTCTTAGAGCAACTTGATAAAACCAAAATATACACCAAGATAGATCTTTGTGGAGCTTACAATCTTGTACAAGTAAAGGCGGGAGATGAATGGAAGACAACGTTTTGGACAAGGTATAGACATTTTGAATATAATGTCATGCCTTTCGGATTGATCAATGCATTAGCTATATTTCAACATTTGATGAATGATGTTTTCCGAGAGTATTTGCACAAACTTGTTGTTTGTTACCTCGATGATATTTTGATCTATTCCAAGAATATTCAAGAATATGAGGATCATATGAAGGTGTTACAAAAACTTTGGGATGCGAGATTATACGCCAAATTAGAGAAATGCGTATTCCATCAATCCAAGGTGGAATTTCTTGATTATATTATTTTGGACAAAGGATTACTGATGGATCAGAAGAAGGTTCAAGCAGTAACTAATTGGACAATACCAAAGACAATACGGGCATACAATATTTTCTTGGATTTGCAAATTTCTATCACATTTTCATCAAGAACTACTTACTAATTGCAGTTCCATTAACGCAGTTGACATTAAGGGACAAACTCGAGTGGAGTACCCGAGCACAAGAGGCTTTTTAAGAATTAAAGTTGGCATTTACGACAGCTCCTATCTTCGTACATTTCGACTTTACAAAGGTCTTTTATTTGGAAATAGATGCTTCTGACTTTGCGCTAGGAGCTGTATTATCACAGATGGAGAAGGATGATAAACTTCACCTGGTTGTATTCTACTCAATGAAGTTTTTGGCAGCAGAAATCAATTATAAAATTCATGATAAAGAGCTGCTTCTGATAGTTGATTCTTTCCAAGAGTGACGTCATTTATTAGAGGGTGTTGCACATCCGGTGACTGTAAATACACATCACAAGAATTTGGAATATTTCACAACAGCTCCAGTTTTGAATCATCGCCAAGCTCGATGGAACATGTTATTATCCCGATTCAACTTCATCATCACATATTGGCTAGGAAGGCAGCAAGGATTATTAGATACGCTATTGAAGAGATCATATCTAATACCCAAGATTAGAGATGCAGCATTTGATCAACAATATACAACTTTGCTACAACCAGAACAATTTTCCTTCCACACCACTTCCATAATCATATCAATTGATGTTGATTTTTTAGAACAAGTTTGTGGAGCATCAGCTATGGACTCATTAGTCTCGAATGTGAAGCAATGCTTTGATTAAGACAAGTTTAAGATTGAAGACGGGTTATTATATTTTGAAGATCGACTATACATTCTGAAAGGATCAATTCGACTTTGTATTCTTCAATCTCAACATGACTTCTCGGCCGCAAGTCACTTTGGATTCAATTGAACAATGGAGCTTATTTCTTGAGACTTTTAGTGGTCCAAAATGTGGAAGGTAGTGAAGAACTTTGTGATATCCTAAGACCTTTGTTCAAGATCAAAGAATCCTTGACATCACCCTTATGGGCTTTTATAACCTGTGCTAATTCCAAAGCAACCATGGTCTTCAATATCTATGGACTTCATTACAGATTTGCCATCTTCTGCAACATTTCATACTATCTACGTGGTGGTAGATTGATTTACAAAGATGACACATTTTGTTCCATGCAAAAAGACAAATTCTGGTGAAAAAATAATAAGATTGTTTATTGACAATATATATCGATATCATGGTTTATCAGATGACATTATTTCGGACCGAGGGCCTCAATTTATTGAAGTTTTGGAGGTCGCTTTTTGACATATTGAGGGTAGATATCAAACTCTCTTCTACCTTCTATCCTCAAATCGATGGTCAAATAGAATGAGTCAATCAAGTCTTGGAGCAATATCTATGATGTGCGATCAACTATCAACAAGACAATTGGACTACATATCTACCATTGGCGGAGTTTAGATACAATGATTTGATCCATGTCTCAACCTAACAAACATCTTTCTTTGCAAATTATGGATATCATCTAAAACTCAATTTGTTGGATAAATCCAAAGATGAAAATTCAGCAGCTGAAGATCTTGCAAAGCATTTAATGGAGATCCAGACCACCTTGAAGCTTCAGTTACAGGTAGCTCAAGACTCGTACAAAACTTCTGCAAACAAATTTTGGAAGGATTCACCTGCTTTTCAAATTGGAGATAAGGTTTGACTATTGCAACGAAATATCAAGACCACTAGATCTAACGATAAGTTAGATTATAGGAGGTTGGGACCATTCTACATTCAGTAGTAAATCAATCCGATGGCTTATCGGCTGAAACTACCGACATCCATGAAGGTACATCCAATCTTTTATGTTTCTCTTTTAGAAGCTTATAGCAGATCAACTTTACCAGGATGAATATAGCCACCACCACCTTGTGTTGAAATTGAGGACCACATAGAATATGAGGTGGAACAAGTCCTTGATTTGCAACGGAGATGGGATAAGTTGGAATATTTAATTCAATGGGGTGGCTATAATATAAACAAGCGGACTTGAGAGCCAGCAGAGAATATAACAAATGCGCCGCAAAAGATACAGGAATTTCATCGATGATATCCTGATAAATCAAAAGTCGGCCACTAACGAAACATGAAGATAAAGCCTTCTCTGAAGGAATGTATATAAGCAAGATCCAAGTCTTATCAAAATATAACTTGTTATATTTTGTTTTCTTGTAGTATCAAAATATATAATCTCAGAGTGTATTTAGATATGACTAGTGGAAATGAGGATACTGTACTAGTAATGCCATCTCAACCGAGTAGATAACGACGTTGATCTTAAGATGAAGAATTAGAAGAACCAAGAAGACGTCGAAGAATACCAAATAGTAGGTCACTCGTAATTGTCTTTGAAACTGAATCAACTCATGAAGGTAGTGGCAAAATGATATTTTCACGCCGCTTTCACAATAAAGACACAGAAGTTTAGGCATGGTCTGAAGTGGAAGGTGTTGGTCATTACCGGTGGCTACAAGGACCCATGAATCATCTGCCTCGTGAACGAAAATTGGAGTATATTGCATAGACTATGCGTCCAATCTTTGATTTCCTACGTTTGTGAGCATGTATCTCAAATGACTTCTTGGAGACCTTGAAGCTAGAGGAGGAGGTGATGTCAAAGATATATTTGTCAAAACCTTCTAGAACATTCTAGAAGGTTCTTAAAACTCTCTAGAATCTTTCAAAATCTTCTAGCATCTTCCAAGTAGATAGAAGTTATTTAAAAAGCTTCCTAGTTGGTAGAAGTTGCTTGAAAAGCTTCCTAGATAGGAATATATATTGGAGTCGAGGCTGAAGAATTCTTTAGTCTCAACAATATATCTCTTGGAACTCTAGCTCACCTCTTTGGTATTGTTCTTATACTCATTTGATTAATCTAGTTCTTGCCAATTCTTCTTGAATTTTTTATTTAGACTTTCAGTCTATATTTTACATTCGTGACACATAATAGCATAATAATATTTAATGCGATTATATTTTCTTCTAATCTAGTTATTTTAAGATTATTATGATTAAAAATATATAATTCTTAAATAAATTGGAGTTTTTATAGCTTTAATTTTTTTAATAATTTAATCCAAAAATTTATTAATCAAATAGAAATACATAAGTCTAATACATTGAAACTCATTCTGATAGGTATAAAAGCTTTTATACATGTAATAAAAGAAAGATCAACTTTTGTTATATATGCCATACTAATTTTTGATATTAAAAAGACTGCAAGTGATATTCTTAGCTAATATTAAGATTTTCAAGATATTTTTGAAAAGAAAAATATAAATATTCTTCTAAAGCATCAATCTTATGATTATTTATTTGATTTTTAAGAAAAAGCTCAACTACTATTTGGACCAATTTACAATTTATCGCAAAATAAGTTAGCTATATTGAAAGAATATATTGATAAAAACTTGGCTAAAAACTTCATATGCCATTCAAAATCTCCAACAAGAGCTTTTGTCTTATTTATAAAAAAAAAGACAGATCATTACAGATATACTTAGATTATTGAAGACTTAATAAGATTATAATAAAAAATAGATATCCTTTATCTTTGATTTCAAAACTTTTTGATCAACTCAATGAAACAAAGATCTATATAAAAATAGATCTACAAGTAATATATAATTTGTTCGACATCAAAGAAAGTGATGAATAGAAGATTACATTTCAAACTAGGTATGGGCATTTTGAATGTAATGACATATCTTTTGGACTTATAAATGTATTAGTTTTTTTTAATATTTTATAAATAATATATTTTTTGAATTTTCTTTATGATTTTATTATCTGTTATTTAGACAACATTCTAATTGTAAATAACATTCTAATTCTAAATAATATTCTAGTCATTGTATATACGGATCACAAGAATCTCAAGTATTTTATATCGGCACGTGTTTTGAATCATCGCTAGGCTCGTTGGAATATGTCTTTATTAAGATTCAAGTTCATTATTACTTATCAGCTAAAAAAATAACAAGGTTTGTCTGATGTTCTTCCTAGATATTTTTATCTTGTACCAAAAGAAGGAGATGTAGCTTCTAATTAACAAAGAACAATCTTGTTGAAGCCAAAACAATTTAATCTTTGAGCAAGAAAATTGACACTAACTATTAATTAAATTTTTTTCAAGCAAGTCCAATCAAATATGTCTTTAGATTCTTTTATTCACGATATTAAAAATAATTCATTTAAGTCTCATAATACTTCTAAGTTTGAATTCAAAAATAATCTATTCTATTTTGAAAAATACTTGTATATTTTAAAAGCTGAAGTACGATTACATTATTAGAATAAAAAGAATTTGCCTCTAAAAAATAGTAGGCTTCTAGCTGTCACTAATTTCTCAATCAAGTGTCAAGATAGATAAATATTCCAAATTTATATAAATTTTTTCCTAAAAAAGACAATCACATCAAATATACAAGCCTTAAATACTCTAAAAAATCTTAAAATATAGTAGAATATATTAAATTCCTAATTAGTCTTAAAAAAGATTTTTTTTGAATTTCAACGATGTATATCTCCAAATTGGACCATCTATAAGTAATCAAATTTTACATGAAGTAGTGATGTACTTTTAACAACTATCACAACAAATTTCAATTGTCAATTCATTACTGATCTTTAGATATTGCTAAAGTCCTAATAAATATAGCTTCAAACCTTTATTTATAAATACTTACATGCTAAATTCTTTATATCTTACAAATTAAATGTCCAAATACCATAAAAATTAGTATATAGCTTTTTAACATAATAATTTATCTTTTAAAAAAAATTATAAATAAAAAATCATTTGAAAGTTGAAGATATGACAGAAATCATCATTATCAATAAAATAGTCTATTTATTACTTTGGAATTCAATCTACTATCTTCAACTTCCATTATCTTTTTTTTTCAAATTTTAAATTTAACAATTCTTCTATATAAGATGTAGGTCTTAAAACCACCTCTCCAATCACACCTTCCAATTTCTAAAAGCTCTTGTATAATTCTTCATATCTTCAAAAGAGTGGCAATAGATATGATTCATATACCTTAATTTCAAGTACATATTCTTCTCTCAAAATAACTCTAGATCTCTTGATTTTTATACCAAAATTGTAGTTAAAAAAAAAAAGCTTTTAATCTTAGCCTTTGAATTTTGAATGCCCTCTCTGAAGTTATCAAAATTCTTCTTCTTGTCACAGACAGCCTATTAAAAGTCTATTGGATATGACCATCAACCAATGGAGATGAAATACTTCATCCCTTGTCTTTATTCATCTATATCTTACTTTCATCCCTCCAAATAAGCCTCTTAATAATTTAATTTTTCATCTTTGGACCTCAATCTCCTCTCAAGGCTTCATATTAAATATTCAAGTTTTTATAATTTAAATATTATAATTAAAATAAGTAAAAAAAACCAAAATAAAGGTTCTTATACTAACTCTTTTTAATTTAATCTATTAATCATTCTAACATGTATCTAGATTTATAAATATATTATATGTTTTTTTTTTTTTTTTTTTTTTTTTTTTTGTAGTACAACATCCATCCCCTTAAAATCTATACATTCTCTAGTATGTGCTATGTGTTATTTCTCTTCATTTTTTTGAAAGTGCTCTGAATCATTCATAGGTTCTTTTATTTCAGTTCTTGGTCCAAATATTGAGGTAAAATTTCTTCAAGGTTTTTTATCTTAAACCTCCCATCTCTTCTCTTAAAAGCCTTGACTTTCTTTTTGGCTATTGGAATTTTAATAATAGCTCTATCTAGCTCACGTAAAGAATATGCGATATTATTATAGATTGTCACTACTATATATGGTCTAAATCATATTTTTATAAATTTTTTTTCAATATTGTATTGATGTACTAAGTTCCTATCATAAACTAAAATCCAATGTCAAACTTCTATAGGCCTAGGCTTTAATCTATGAGTCTATTCAAACCTTTCTTTATTTTTCAATCTTGCTTCTTTTAATCTTTCAAATGCAATTTGTAGGTCGTTAGGTAACCTTTTCAACTATTCAATTTAAAGCTCTATAAATCTTTTTTCTATCAATGCCATCTTTTTAAGATAGAAACATCCATATAGGATATATTTTCTCAACTGGCATTATAGGTTTTTATCCTAACGTCAACTCTATAGGCATATAATCAGTGATAGTATTATGAGCCCATAAAACAAATAGAAGTAGTTTAGGCTATTGAATTGGCTTACTTTTATATACCTTGACCAATGCATAAATGATGGAAGGATGATTCCTCTCACTCCTTCTATTGGCTTCAAGATTATAAGAGATAGTCAATTTTAATTGAATTCTATACCTGCTAAAGAATTTTCTTGCTTCAACAACATCTAATTCTCTTCTATTAGCTTTCATCCTTCTAATGCTCCCATATCTGCTAAAGATATTTTTTAATATAAATCTACATATTATTTTTATAGTCTTGGTTCTCAATGTCCTTCCTTCAATATAATTTGATAGTTCTTCTCTTACCAAATCTAAATATTTCATACTCCAAAATCATGATGGCATAGCTATTAAATCAATTATCTATTAAAAATGTATTAAAGATGGATAAGTAGGATGTAATCCAACTCTATACCTAATCTTAGATTGTAGCTAACACCATGTACATAAGCTTACAAAGTTTTCTATATTCTTGTATAGGTCCTTCCACCAATACCTTTCTTTAATCTTAATATATGTGGTCTAAATTCCTTTGTGTCTTATCTAGAGTGTATCATAAAATTCCTTTAAAATCTTATTTTTAATCTTAAAATCTTCTACTATCATCAATAGATTTTTTTTTTTTTTTTTTAGCCTCTTCCTTAACAATCTATTTTTAAGTAAATAACCATAAGATTGATGCCTAATATCTTAGAAGATTTTATCCATCCAACCTTCTTACTTCTTCATTGTATTCAAATAAATTCTAATATCCTTTAATTTGCCTTCATATACAGTTTTATAGAAATTTTAAACCTCCTTATCAAAATCCATTCCACTAGTAGCAAATAAATCTATATAGATCTTTTTTTTCATGATCTTCACTTTTATTATGTGCCATCATTTCTTCTTCAAAGATATACCTAGCTTTAAATAACATATCAGCCACTAAGTTTTCTTTATTAGTAATGTGTATTAAAACAAGGTTCAAAATTTTTATGTAGGCTATCTTTCTCAACATAACAATATTTGGAATAGTTCAATTAATTATCATTCTAAATAGAAGCAAATAGTCTATCTTCAAAACCACACTAGCTTCAATCAAATAATTCTCCTTAGCCTTTAGAACAATGAATGCTCTCCAAAGTTCTCTTTTAACTTGTGGATAAGCCTTCTACCTTTTTGTAAGAATCTTGGTCTCAAATCTTATTACAAATCTCTTCCCTTCTATATCATCTTGCTTAGTGGTCCACCCAATTGATATGGGACTTATATCCATTATTACAATCACTAATCTTTTACATTGATAATCCACTTATTTAAATATAGGTGATAAATTCAACATCTTTTTAAAATTTTTCATAGCTATTTTTTGTTCTTCTTTCTAGATAAATCTTTTATCTTTCCTTACTAACTTATATAATGGCTTTGAAATATGAACAAAGTAAAATATCCAAATATGATAGAATATACATGCTTTTAGAAATCTTTTGGTTTTTGTAACACTTCTATAAGCCTTCATTTTAGATATAATATCAACTTTTTTTGAATTTGATTTTCTACCAAATTTATCACATATGTGTCCTATTATTAAAATCTCACCAACTCTAAAGCTTGACTTTCCTAAAGATAATGTCAAATTAATAGACTTTAGTTTTTCTAATATTTGAGCTACATTTTTAGTGTGCCTCTTCACAAAATTTTTCCAACTTTTAACTTCCATAGTCTCATCTTTGTCTTCTTCCTTGTCTCCTTTTATATGTATGTTATTTAAAATAGGATGGTTTTTTTAGGCATAAATTCTTTCAATATTTGATTTATAATATTTTGAATATGAGCTCTTAAGTTGGTTGCACCTTGAGGTAAAGTACACATCTTCATTAAATCCAAAAGAATCTTCATAGTGGTCAAATCTCTACTCTTTTTAGCTAGCTAAAATTGCTCATATTTAGAATATAAGTCTCTAATAGAATAAATGGTATAACTTGCAAATTGCTCAACTACTTTATAAACCACATGACTTGATCCCATGTTTCAAATAGTCACTCTATTTGCTAGTTGCATATCTTAAATGAACCTCAATATTTCTGATTTCTTAGATATTGTGAACCATCTATTAGAATAAAAAACAATTAAAGGTTCTAAAATATCCATCTTTACCTTGTCTTTTAATAATTCTATCAATTTTGGAAGTAAAGCTCTAAGCATAGCTATAGGCTTAAATTCTATAAAACATGTGGCACACTGAAGATTACTATAGGTGCTATAATATTAGGATTTACACATCTAATCTCATTAGAAGTCAAGACAAATACCTTACTATATCTAATAAATATTTTTTAAAATATGTTTTTTTTCCATTGATGTCAAGAAATCACCTCCTCCAATCTTTAGCTTAATTAATGATTCTTAAATAAATTGATGCCTATTTTGTACTTCTCATTTTAGCTTGGCTTCTTAACTGCTTATTTGATGTGTTCCATAGTATTAAGTGGTAATTGGATAGCTATAGGTTTTACTTTCTTTGCTACAATCTTATATTTAATTTGTACCATAGCCTCAAATTGCAATTCATAACTTGTAATAAGTCTATCTTTTATCACAATCTTTTCTAGCTCTTCATAAGCCTTTCTTTAGTGTATCTCTATTATAGCATCTTTATCCATGCTTATAGCTAAGTTCTCCAAAACTTGTACCAAACCAACTTCTAAACCTACTTTTTCTATTACTTCTATTATAATTTCATCATTTAAAATTAAATCCACTCTTTCTAATTTTTTTTTTTTTTTTTTTTTTTTTTTATAATTTCTTCATCTTTCTTTTATTTACAAAATCCAAATCTTTAGTCCTTTGAATACTTATAAATCCATTATTAGTCAAGTTAAAAAATCCAAAACTCATATTATTTGCATTAGAATTTGTAGATAATTTATTTGCACCCATGTGTTCCTATCCTATAGAGATGCTCTTTAAAAATCTACAAAGTTGTCACTTGACTTCAAAGGCATTCTTCTTAATTGCTCTTTGTGCCTTTCATGAATAGGCTTCACAGTAAGAAATTACACAACTTTCTTTCTATTACAACTATGAATCCTAGTATAATATGAACCATCATCCAAGACTTTAGTTCCATCTTAGCAGCTGTAATATACAGCTAACTAAGTATTATCAGATATACAACATAATTTTTTACAAAAAAATTATGTTCCACCTTTACATATCTAATCCTGGTCTTCACAATTGGACAAATTCCATATAGATCATCTTGTTTATTATTTATAGATCTAATCATCCAACCATAATTGATATCAATTGACTATTTGTTCTTCTCATATATTCGCTTGGATATGATGTTGATTTCTAATCCATGATCAATTAAGTCCAAGAGTGAATCCTTAGAATCTTTCAACTTCACTTGTGTTTCTATAGTAGCTTTTGGTCCAATAAAATATTGAATAGCTATTGCTTCCTATTTCATCATTATCTCTTTTTAATGAATTAATAACACATGCTTCTTTTATCATCTTTCTTTCTTTATTAGATTCTATTGATATATACTCTATTTGATATCTTTCCATATCCTTGGCATGATTGATTTGAGCTATATTCTCCATACCAATCTTACTTTCAAATTTTGATAATACAAATTGTTTAAATACTTGTCCTATCTTTTTTTCTTCATCTTTAGTCACTTGAATATCTAATGCCTCTACTATAATAGCTTTAATTATCATTTGCCTCTTTTTCTTTATCACATCAATGATCAGCTCATGAAAATCCTTCTTGATTATATCAAAAGGCTCTTTTAGAAAGAATTCTATCTTATCATCTAAAATATTTTTTTTAAAAATAATTTTTATATCTGTGGATGTCTCAATATTAGATTGAAGCTTATAAGACTTTTATCTTTGGCTTTGCTTGATTCACCCTTTTTCATCATTTTCTCTTTTTTTACCATTTTTTTGATAATGATTGGTCACTAAGATGAATAGAAGGAGGAACCTTCTTTGGATTTTGATCATGAAAAGAATCTTTGTTTCTTAGAGATTTCTTTTTATTTGTAAGTTCAACAATATCTTCCTCTTGAATAGCTCTACCTTTCTTTTTTCAACCATAGTATTATACAAATCATTACTCTACTAGTTTTCACTCAAAAATACTTTGATGCTCATAACATCAATTAGATCATCTCATCTAGTCATCTTTCTAATAGCTTCAGCTTTCTTTATCATAAATTTTGTAGCTGATGAAAAATTAGCCTAAATTATTTTTTATTCAACTATAATAATATAAGATTTTGTTTCTTTTCAATATATAGTATTATTCTTCAAGGTCTAGTCTTCTACCAATTTTTTCATGCCTTCTTTTCAAAAATTGATTTTCAAAGGCTCTTAAGACTTTGTGAGTCTTATCCTACTCTCTTTGAAATATACAATTCCATCTTTGATTGCAACCTTGTAATTGTCACAATCACCACACTTGTAATTTGGATTGTTATATTACATATATTTTTTTACAAATCTCTTTAAACCTTCAACTGTCTTTGATGAACTTGCTATCTGAGATTTCTTCAATTTAGTCATTCAACCCTCAAATCTTATACATCCTTAATTAATTCTTCAAAAATATCATCTTTAACAATCTTATTCACATTTTGAGGTGGCACTGGATTTTGAGATGTAGGCATTAATTCCAACCTTAATAAATAACTATGAATCTTAATCTTTTGTTATTTAACTATAAGTCCTATTATTTTCTTCACTAGCCTTTAGTTATTTATAAATCCATTATCAGATGTCATATTTGCTAAATGGAAGAATAGCTTGTCTTCCAAGTATTTATTAGCTACTTGTAAGAATAATTCAATCTTTCTAATTTTCAACAGTTATTTTTTATGCCATGGTAATTGGCCAAATTTTGTTTCAAATTCCTTGATTAATTCACATGGAGCCATTTAATTTCCTAGCCTTAGTTCAATCCATTCCAAGAATGATTTTTTAGTCATTCTTTTTGAGTCCTCTTCAAAGAACTCATTCTTTAATAGCTCCTCAAATCTCTTCTATGATATAACTTTTTTATGCAATTTGTGCACTCTCTCTCTAATTTTTGATATCACTACTAAATCAAAAGTAGTAAATATCTTCATTTTTAAAACTCAATTATCTTCTATTTGACATGTGTAAATTTTTAAGAACTTGGTGATGTTCCTCCTATCAAATCTTCCAACCTTATCTACTACTGCTTGCAAGGATTTGGTGGTGCTCTTATCATCACCTTGCACTTATTACTTGTCTTCCATAAACTTGACAAATGCCTTAAAAAAGTCTTCAGCAGCCACTTCTTTTGATAACTCAAATCCTAGATTTTGATCCCCCATCTTTACTTGTAGAGAAATTAGTGCCTTAAGGCTCTTTTAGTAGAAGCACCAATATGTTGAGATAGAGAGAATTTATCTCTAGAAAGCACTAGGCTTTTAACTATCATTAATTTCTCAATCAAGTATTAAGATAGATAAATATTCCAAATTTATTTGAAGTTGTTCCTAAAAAAGGCAATTATATCAAATACATGAGCCTCGAGTACTCTAAAAAATCCCAAAATGTAGCAAAATACAATTGCAAAATCCCTAAATTTTTTTGAATTTCAACAATACATATCTCTAAATTGAACTATCTATAAGTATTCAAATTTTACATAAAGTATTGATATACTTTTAACAACCATTATAACAAATTTCAATTGTCAATTCATTGCTGATCTTTAGATATTATTAGGATTCTGATAATAGCTCCAAATCCTTATTTACAAACATCCACGTGCTAAATTTTTTATATCTCACAAATTAAATGCCCAAATACCATAAAAATTGATATATAGCTTTTTAACATAATAATTTATCTTTTAAAAAAAATTTAAATAAAAATTTATCTGGAAGCTAAAAATATGGCAAAAATCATCACTATCAATAAAATAGTCTATTTTTTATCTTAAAATTTAATTTATTATTTTTAACTTCTAATATTTCTTTTTTTAGAATTTCAAATATAATAATTCTTCTATACAAGATGTAGATCTTGAAATCACCTCTCTGATTGCACCTTTTGATCTCCAAAAGCTCTTATACAACTCTTTGTATCCTCAAAAGAATGATAGTAGATACAATTTATATACCTTAACTTCAAGTACTTACTCCTCCTTCAAAATAACTCCAAATCTCTTGATTTTTATATCAAAATTGTAATTAAAAAAATAAGTTTTTTAATCTTAATCTTTGATTTTTAAATGCCCTCTGTGAGGTTGCCAAAATCCTTATTCTTGTTGTAGATAGCCTACTAAAAGCCTATTGGACACAACTATAGACTAATGAAAATAAAGTACTTCACCTCTTACCTTCATTCATTTATACCTTGCTTTCATCCCTCCAAATAAATCTCTTAGTAGTTTAATTTTTCATCTTTGGACCTCAATTTCCTCTCAAGGCTTCATACTAAACATTTAGATTCTATATAATTTAAATGCCATAATCAAAATAAAGTTTCTTATACCAACTTTTTTTAATTTAATCTACTAATCATTTTAATACACATCTAGATTTATGAACATGTTATATATTTTATTTGATTTTTATATAATATAAGCAATTATAATATAGTAATGTGCTTTTGAAGCTTGTCACAACTTCCCTTCAACATGACATTTTGAATACAATAAGACTATGGAACTAATATCAAGAGATTTTTAGTAGCTTCAAATGTAGAAGATAGTTAAATTTTTTTGTAATCATGTGATATTTGTTCAAGATCAAAAACTCCTTTTCATTGACCTTATAGACTTCTTTAATCATCACTTATATCAAAACAACTCTAGTCTTTTGTTTCTATAGATTTTATCATAGATCTAGCAATTTCAAATTCATATGATTTTATATTTGTGATTGTAGATTGTTTCACCAAGATGGCACATTTTTTATGATATATAAAGTCTATCATAAGTAAAGAAACAACTAAACTCTTTTTTGACAATATCTGTTGCTATTATAAATTGCAAAGAAATATTATATCAGATAGAGGGATGCAATTTGTATCAAAATTTTGAAAAATCTTTTTCAAGATATTAAAGGTAGACATAAAACTATCTTCAATCTTCCACCTTTAAATTGATAGACAAACAAAACAAATAAATTAAGTTTTGAAGCAATATTTGAGATATACCATCAATTATCATTAAGATGATTGGACAATTCTTTTGTCATTGGTAGAATTTGCTTACAATAATTTGGTACATTCTTCTATTCAACAAACACCTTTCTTTACCAATTATAATTATTATCTATGACTTGAGCCATATAAAACATCGGATATACAAAGAAAAAGATAAATGCCAACACCTCTAATAGAAGTGGATAACAATAAAATATTTGAGGTAGAAGAAGTCTTAGATTTGAGGCGGTGCTAAAATAGGTTAAAATATCTTGTACATTGGTATAAATATGATATTAGTAAATGTACATAGGAGCCATCTAGGAATCTAGCAAATGCATTGATCAAAATCAATGCATCTTATTAACATCTATCAAAATCAAGATGAAAAAAAATCTTTATTATAAAACAAAGCAAATTCAATGGAAATATCTTGTATCATTATTTGTAATTTCTTTGGATTTTTAGCGCTAAAGAGATGAAAAATCAACAATCAACAAATTTAGCTCAAGAGCTGTAGTTTGTTAACTTATCAGATGAGATATTATAATTGTCACAACTTTCAAGATGACAAAATAAAAATGAAGATCCTCAAGAACTATCAAGGGCATAAGAATACAACATAAGAGACTTAAATTAAAAAGAGATTTCAAAAAGAAACCAACAAAGACTTTAATTATTCAAATGAATATATAAACAATACTAAGAAAGGTGAATTAAAACTCCAAAAGATGCATTGTTGAGATTGAAGAATTCTTCAACCTCGATTCCAACATACATCCATGTCTAAGAAGCTTTTTGAGCAGCTTCCATCAAACTAAAAAGCTTCTCAAGCAGCTTCTACAAACTTAGAAGCTTCTTGAATTCCTTCTATTAACATGGAAGCTTCTTGAATTTCTTCTACTAACATGAAAGCTTCTTGAATTCCTTCTACTAACTTGGAAGCTTTTTTAACTCTTTCTACTAACTTAAAAGCTTTTCCAACTCCTTCTACTAACTATGAAGCTTTTAAAGCTATTTCTATCAACTAAGAAGCCTCTCGAGTGACTTGTATTAATTAAAAAACTTCTAAAATATTCTAAAAGGTTTTGTGCACTTTTAAAGTATATGTTTCTAACATCACCTCCTTCTCTAACAAGTTTCAAGAAGAGCTCATACCTTTGAAAATCTTCCTACATATGTAGAAAGTTAAAAATATGCTATACCAATAAAACTATGTATTCTGTTCTTTATTCTTGAGCAATAGATTCTATTAGTTTTTTAAAAAATCACTTATGATTTTAATCTAGTATCTCTATTGTTAAAACATCCCATCTAAAGATCTAATCTTTATTGTAGCTTTCAAAATATCCTCCAAATAAGATTTAAGGCTTAAGAAGATTCATCTTTCTAAGCTCAAGCAATATCACTAAAGCTTGAATATTGGAATTGAGACTTATAAAGTTGGATGTTGTTCTTAATAGCTCTAACTATGGTTGTATTTGGTACTAAAATTTATTGTCCTCACTTTGCTCAATTGAAGGCTATGAAAATTATGTTGATTTGTTTGAAGCTTGCATAACAAGTGAATCTTCTAAATCTTGTTCTATCAAATCTTTCAATACTTGAAAGTTTGACATAGTGATTGATTATCAAGGACATGAATTGTAAGAGAATAAAATAACAATACATTCTTGTATTACTCAAAAGAATAGAAAATCATTCAAAGATGGAATAATATTAAAATTAAAATGACTATTGTCAAAGATAAGAAGACTATAGACTCTTGAAACAAGACTAAGAATAAGAAAGGCATTGATAAGAGTAAAGAAGGCTTCACTCTTATTTTTATATATACTATCTACCTAATAGATATATAGTGACATTCTATAAGATTTCCAACACATGTCTAATTTGCAAGACATATGTCAAACTTATAAGACAAGTTTTCTATATGTGTGGCGCATAATTAATTTGTTCCATAAGCTATCAATATGTGCAATACATAGCTAACTTATTGGCCTAGTTTCTAATCTATGAATCACCTATAGACATGTTGTAGAATGGGTAGGAATTTTAGGATTTACAATACATAGTTTGTAGGGTTAAGAGTAGGTAGGAAGCCGATGAATGGCCAGTTTAGAAGGCAGCATGGATGAAAAAGTTAGAAAAAGTAGTTATCGTCGGTTGTGTAGTGGTTAATACCGATTGGGATAAGTATAAATTGATTCGAACAGTAGGAGTAAGGGCCAAACTGTGATAGTGCTAAGCCGGGATAAGCTTAGTGCTACCTCTTGTTAATTTTTTAAGAGAAGGATATTAGATAAGTGCTGAATATTGTAAAGTGCAATTCTGTAATGAAGCAATGAATGAAAGAATTGATTTATAATGAAAGATTGAAGATGTACTGATATGCTAAAATATCAATGGAAAAATATAAGTGAAAAATTGGAAGTGGAGAATTGGAGATGTTTTGTGAAGAATGAGTATGAATGTGAGAAAACTATAATACATTGAGGATTAAATCAAGGGTGATCCACGAGAGGAAGTCCGTGGAGTTTGAATTATGCGAAGTGATTTATTAGGAGTGATAGTCAATTTCGGAGTATTCCTGTATTTGGAATATAGGATAATTATGCTGAGTTTTGAGATATTGCAGTATTACATATTATTGTCATAAAGAAGGAGAGGAGAAGAGGTAGTGAATACTTGAGTTGGATTATTGCTTATGATATTTTATTGTTAACAAAGTTATTGGTAGTATGAGGGAGATATTGTTACAAAATTGGGATATTTTAGTGTAATCAGAAGGCAGTTAGTTGTGTGACTCTAACAGTTTAATTCAATGCAAATAGTCTTTGCTTGTGTTTGAATCCCCCTTTACGGATTTACTCTGGATAGCGTAGATAGAGTAAGTGAGACAAACGAGAACAACACATATATAAAGATGAAATCAAATCTATAAAGCTTCTAGGAAGCTTTTCTATAAGATATTATCAAATTTATTTATTTTTATCTACTTCTATCTATTTATATTATCTAGATAATTATTAGAATAAATCTTATATCCGTGATACTAACTTGCTTCTATAATTCCATTTTATTTTGAAACAAATGATTGTATATTGATAATGGCTTTAGTTTGACTCTCCCTCTCTTCTAAGTATTTTTCAAATCCAATCTTTACCAAGAAGTTATTATCAAACACATTTGGATTTGTGAAGATAGAGTCAATGAAATTCTTTTATCTTTTAAGTTGCACTGGTGAGATTTTCAATTGATTTTTATGAGTGCTCATTAATATCATAATTGCACCAATGAACAAGACATTCCAATTTATTTAATCTTTGTCGTGAATCAAGCGCCTATTGTATCTCATATTCTTCATAATTTTTTATTTTAATATTAGGTGGAAATTATTATATTCTTCTTAGAATATGAGACTTTCTATAAGACTCCAAAAAAAACATGAAAAATTGAATGTACCTTCATAGAAGATGGTAGTTTCAAGTAATATGCTATTAGATTAATTTGCTTCTAGATGAAAAATGGTCCTAACTTTTTATAGTTTAATTTATTACATGGGCATTTAGTCTTGATGTTTCATTAAAAAAGCCATATTATATTTTTAATTTAAAAAGCATGCTGTTGATTCTTAAATTTATTTGTAAATGCCTTATAAGCATCTTGAGCTGCTTGTAATTGAAGCTTTAAGATTGTTTAATATTGTGATAGATGCTTTACAAATTCTTCTACTATTGAATTATTATTCTTTGGCGTACTCTATAGATTAAGCTTCCAATGATATTTATAGCTAGAATAAAATAATATTTATTGAATTGAAACATAAATAGTATTATTATATATAAATTCTATTAATAATAGATATAATATCTAATTGTCTTATTGATAGTTGATATTATATTATAAATATTATTTCAAAACTTAGTTAACTTGTTCTATTTGGCCGTTAATTTAAGGATGGAAAGCCAAAGAAAATTTAATATCCACTTTCAATATTTCAAAAAAGAATCTTCAATTGAATATAATATCATTTGATAGATATCACGGACATAAGATTTATTCCAATAATTATCTAGTTAATATGGATAGATAGAAATAAATGAAAGTAGATTAATATGATAATATCTTATAGAAAAGCTTCCTAGAAGCTTCATAGGCATGGTTTCACCTTTATACATGTCTATAGGTGATTGCTAGATTAGAAATTTAGACAACAAGTTACTCATGTGCAACACATATTGATAGCTTGTAGAACAAGTTAAGTATGTGGCGTACTTATAGGAAACTTGTCTTATAAGTTTGACACATGTCTTACAAATTGGACACGTGTTGGAGGTCCTATAGAACAATGCCACATAGCTTTTAGGTAGATAGTATATATAGAGACAAGAGTGAAGCCTTCTTCACTCTTATCAATGTTTTTTTTGTTTTTAGTCTTATTTTAACAATCTCTAGTCTTCTTGTCTTTGACAAAAACCATTTTAATTTTAATATTATTCAATCTTTAAGTGGTTTTCTATTCTTTTTAATGATACAAGAATGTATTGATATTTTGTTCCTTTATGATTCATATCATTAATTATTTGACAAAAATAAAGCTTCATTATTCTTATTTTTTGTTTAAGAAGTAAATGGATTATTCCACTTCTATTGTTACATTTGAAGGTTGCAAACTATCTACCTTTAAACTAACATTCTTTACTTTCTAATCTTGATTTTTTTCTTAAAAGAAAATGGATCATCTTTTTTTGTAGAAATTTTTATGTGATATTAGAGGTTGTAAATTATCCTCCTCTAATTCAAATTGTGGAGTTATTAAATTATCTAAGATAGAAGAAAAGATTATAGATGCTACACTTAGGAGGAGTGAGAATAGATTTGCAACTATTTTAAATCTTCAAGAGCTTGTCAATACTCTTAGGGTGGAAATTTTATAAATTATTAATATCAATTATGGAAGCATTATTCCTACATCTATAGAAGAAGTCTAGAATCTACGCTAAAAATTCGTATAGTTGAGGGAAGCAAATAAATTAGCCTCACAATTAAATCTAAGAAGTCTTGCTTTTATAAGTGTAAAAGAGGCAAAGATTAGTATGCTTGAAAAGTTTGATGGAACAAGATCAAAATTTCAAGGATTGTTGCAACAAGTCAAGCTATATTTAAGATTTTATCCTTTCTAATGCCTTAATGGATTTATTCAAATTATATTCATTGATGCACTTCTATCTGGAAGTGCTCTTTTTTAGTTTGCACCTTTGATGGAAAAAGATTTATGACTTTTTTATGATTTGAATTCATTCCTTGAAGTATTTACCGCCACATTTGGAAAAAGTGATCATGACAGGGTAGCAAAAACCAAGCTCTTACCTTTATAACAAGGATTATAGTCAGCCACAACATATGCTACAAAAGTCTAAAATCTTACTTGCAATGTGGAGTGGAACAAAAAACTCTTTATCAATCAATTTTGTTATGAATTAAATGATAATATCAAAGATTTGTTATTAACAATGCCAAAAGTAAGTTGTTTAGAATAATAAATTATATGCGACAATTAATTATTTAAAAGATATTAAGAATATAGATTTGACTGAAAAGAAACAAATCAATTAATAATAGCTACCTCTAAGTTTTTAAAAATTTATTTGACTAAGCTAGAATCAATGCAAATTGTTACAATATATTTTAAATCTTTCACCAAATAGAAAAAGACTCAATATTGTGAAGAGGATTTATGCTTATATTATAGAGAAGCTAAATATATTGTTCAACATTGTTCAAAGAGGCAACACAATTACAAAATAAAAAATATGGTTGTTAAAGAAGATAATATGTCAAAAAACAAATTTCTCTAGCTACAATAGGAACCATGCGGCTGGAATCATGCACAACACCTTATAAAGGTCTTATTCTCTTTGTAAATCTCTCACCTTGTTTTACAATAGATATATTTTTAGGACCTAAATATCACAAAGTCTTTGTCTTATTAGATTTAGGAGCCTTAGTTTGTTTCATAGACGAAGATTTTGTCAAAAAATAAGAAATATCTCTAATCAAAAAAATTAAATCTATGCATGTAGAAGTCATAGATAATCATTTATTATCTTTTAAAGATATTATCGATGAAATTATTCCTTTAAATGTAGCAATTAAGAGAAAAAATAATAAAGTAATATTTAATATGATTAAATATCCTTCCAATCTAATTATTTTAAGATTATTATAGTTAAAAATATATAATCTTCAAATAGATTGAACTCCTCATAACCTTGACTTTTTTCATAGTTTAATCCAAAAATTATTAGTCAAATAGACATATATAATTTTAATACATCCAAATCCTTATTAATAGGTGCAAAAACTTTCATATATATGGCAAAAGAAAAATCATTATTTGCTTTATATGCGATATCTATTTTTGATACTAAAAAGACTATAAGTGATATTCTTAGCCAATATCAAGATTTTTAAGGTATTTTTTAAAAAAATAATATAGATATTCTTCTAGAGCATCAACTTTATAATTATTCAATCAATCTTCAAGAAGGAGCTCAACCACTATTTATACTAATCTATAGTTTATCACAAAATAAATTGGCTATATTAAAAGAATATATTGACAAGAATTTAGCTAAGAACTTCATATGCCATTCAAAGTCTCTAACAAAAGCTCTTATCTTATTTGTAAAAAAATAAGATAAATCAATACAAATATACATTTGTATTGAAGACGTAACAAGATTATAATCAAGAATAGGTATCTTTTATCTTTGCTTTCAGAATTGCTTGATCAACTTAGTCAAATAAAGATCTACACAAAAATATATCTACAAGGAGTATATAACTTGGTCCACATTAAAGAAGGTGATGAATAGAAGATTGTATTTTGAATTAGATATGAAGATTTTGGATATAATATTATACCTTTTGGACTTACAAATGCACCAGTTGCTTTTCAATATCTTATAAATGATATTTTTTATGAATTTCTTGATGATTTTATTGTTTGCTATTTAGACAATATTTTGATCTACTTTAAGAGTACAAAAGAATATAAATTTCATGTTCGTCATGTGTTACAAAAATTTAGAGGTACAAGATTATATGCCAAGATGGAAAAGTGTATATTTCACACTACTTAAGTTGACTTTTTAGAATACATCATTTCAAATAATAGTTTTAAGATGGATCCTAAGAAAGTTCAAACAATCATAGGTTAAAAGATTTTACAAGCAATAAGAGATGTACAATGCTTTTTGGAATTTGTCAATTACTATCAAATCTTCATCAAGAATTTTTTTCAAATTATAGATCCACTTATATGCTTAACTTGTAAGAATAAATTCAAGTAGAATAAAGAAGCAAAAGCATCATTTGAAGCTTTGAAAACAACTTTTATTTCTGCACCAATCTTGTATCGCATCGACTTTTTCAAGATATTTTTTATAAAAAAAAGCTGCATGAAACTTTGTTTTAGATGTGATATTGTTACAAATGGAAGCAAATGACAAACTCCACTTAATAGCTTTCTATTCCAAGAAATTTCCAACAATAAAGATCAATTATAAAATCCATGATAAAAAACTTTTTGTAATTACAAATTCTTTTTAAGAATGACATTGCTATTTAGAAGGTGCTTCTAGTCCAATCATCATATATATATATATATATATATAGATCACAAGAATCTTGAATACTTCATGTCAGCACATGTGTTGAATCATTGCCAAGCTCGTTGAAACATGTCTTTGTCAAGATTCAAGTTCGTTATTACCTATTAGCTAGGAAAACAATAAGATTTATTTGATACCCTTTCTACATATTTTTATTTTATACCAAAAGAAAGATTTTTTTTTTTTAATCAACAAAGAATGATCCTCTTGAAATTGGAGCAATTTCATCTTTGAGTAATGAAATTAATATTAATTATTCATTTAACTTTCTTCAAGCAAGTCTAATCAAATATATCTTCAAACCCTGTTATTTATGATATTAAAAGTAATTCATTCAAGTTTCATGATACTTCTAAGTTTGAGTTTAAAAACAACCTACTCTATTTTGAAGGATACTTGTATGTTTCAAAAGGTAAAGCACAACTACATGCTCTTAAAGCTTATCACAACTTCTTTGCAGGATGACATTTTCGATATAACAAGGCTTTGGAGCTAATATCAAAAGATTTTTAGTGGCTTCAAATACAAAAGATTATTAAAGAATTTGTTCAATCGTGCAACATTTATTCAAGATCAAAAACTTGTCATCATCAATTTTACGGACTTCTTCAACTATTACCTATACCAAAACAACTTTGGTCTTTTATTTCTATAGATTTTATCATAGATCTTTCAAATTCAAGTTTACATGATTCTATATTTGTGATTGTAGATTGTTTCATCAAGATGGCATATTTTATACCATATACAAAATCTATCATAGGTAAAAAAATAACTAAATTCTTTTTTGATAATATCTATTGCTATCATGAATTATTAAAGGATATTATATCAAATAAAAGGGCATAATTTGTATCAAGATTTTAGATAATCTTTTTCAAAATTTTGAAGGTAGATATAAAATTATCTTCAACTTTTCATCTTCAAATTGATGGATAAATAGAACAGCGTTGTACTATAATTGCTTACAATATGTAAAAACTAGTCAAATTATATAATATGTTTATAAATTCTAGTATGTGTTAGAATCATTAGTAAATTATTTAAAAGAATTGATGTAAGAAACTTTGTTTTGATTTATTTCATTTACTTTTATTATGGCATTTAAATTATATAGGACCTAAATATTTAATATGAAGTCTTGAAAAGAAATCGAAGGCCAAAGATGAAGAATTAAATTACTAAGAGGCTTATTTGGAGAGATCAAAGCAAAGTATGAATGAATGAAGGCAAGGGGTGAAGCTCTTCATTCCTATTGGTCAATAGTCATGCTTAATAGGCTTTGAAGAGGCTGTCTACGATAAGAACAAGAATTTTTGGCAACTTCAAAGAGAGAATTTGAAATTAAAGATTAAAATTAAAAAACTTATTTTTTGTACTACAATTTTGGTATAAGAATGAAGAGATTTAGAATTTTAATGAAAGAAGAATAGGCACTTGAAATTAAGGTGTATAAATCATACCTATTGTCACGCTTTTGAAGATATAAAGAGTTGTATGAGAGATTTTGCAAATCAAAAAGTATAATTAGAGAGGTGATTTTAAGACCTATATTTAATATTAAAAAATTACTATATTTTAAATTTTAAAGAAAGACATATTAGAAGTCAAAGATAGCAGATTGAATTCCAAGATAGTAAATAGACCATTTTGTTGATAGTAATGGTTTTTGCCATACTTTGAGCTTCCAGATGAATTATTATCTAAACATTTCTAAGAAGATATATTATTATGTTAAAAAGTTATACATCAAAGTTACATACATTTGAACTTTTAGTTTGTGAGATATGAAGAATTTAGTATATAGGTGGTTATAAACAAGGGTTTGAAGCCACTGTTAAGATTTTGGCAATATCTAAGGATTGGTAATGAATCAATAGTTGAAATTTATTGTAGTAGTTTTTAAGAATATATTAGTATTTTATTTAAATTTTGAGTGGATTTGGATAGTTGGATTAAAAGTGATAGATTATTGAAGTTTGAAAAAAAAATTGTCTTTATGAATGAATGAGGGTTTTCAAAAATTTGTTATATTTTGAATGTTTTGTGAAAGTAAGACTTATGTATTGGATATAATAGCCCTATGAAGAATATTTTTATATAAATTTGGAAGTTTTATTATACTTGGATCTTGATTGTATAATTAGTGACAACCAAACGCTCAGTGCTTTCTTGAGGCAAATTCTCTCTACCATGACAACAAATAAATCAAATTTTAGAGCAATATTTGAAGTATACCATCAACTATCATCAAGATGATTGGATAATTCTTTTGCCATTTGTAGAATTTGCTTATAATAATTTAATACATTCTTCTATGCAACAAACTCTATTCTTTACTAATTATAATTATCATCCATGGCTTGATATTTTTGACTTTTCAAAAGTTGATAATCCTATAGCAGAAGATTTAATAAATTAATTGTCAAAGCTATATGCAATAATAAAGACAAAATTAAAAGAAGCTTAAGAACAAAAAAAATCAATGTAAATATCTATTGCAAGAAACAATCTCAATTTCATGTGGAAGATAAGGTATGGTTACTTCTTCATAATATTAAGACTATTTGTTCTTGTGATAAGCTAGATTATTATAGGCTTGAATCATTTTTAATTTGTGAATAAATTAATCTAATTGCTATTAATTATACCTACCAAAATCTATGAAGATCCATCTTGTATTTCACGTACCATTGCTTAAATCATACAAGACAATGGATATACAAGGAAGAAGACAAATGCCACTACCTCTTATAGAAATGGACAACAATGAAGAATTTGAAGTAGAAGAGATCTTAGATTGAAGATGGCATTGAAATCGATTAGAATATCTTATACAATGGTACAAATATAATATTAGTGAATGGACATGGAAACCATCTAGAAATCTAACAAATATATCAGCATAAATTAATATATTTTATCAACATCCATCAAAATGAAGATGAAGAATCAAAAAAATCTTTGCTATAAATTAATGCAGATTTAATAGAGATTTCATTCTATCGTATATCATTGTTTATTATTCTTTTGAATTTTCTAGCACCAAAAAGATGAAAAATCAATAACCAATAAATTCAACTCAACAGCTATTATTTGATAACTTATCAAACAAGACATTACAATTATTACAACCTTTAAGATGACGGAATAAAAATGAAGATCCTCAAGAACAATATATCATTCCTTGAATTGATGGCAAGATACAACATAATTGATATCATGACCTTGGAAGAGAATCCTAATATATAATGATATTTTTAGAGGTAGAAATTACTATTGATGGTATTCCAAACGTTTTTTTTGAAAGAAGTTATGAAAGCCTAAATAATGATCAAATATCAAGGTGGTCCTTGTACCTTGGTATAGAATACTATTGATGGCTGAAAGGACCTATCAATTACCTCCAAAGGGAATAGAGATCAAAATATATAGCAAATATAATTCGATGCATCTTTGACTTTTTCAATATATAATCACCGCTCCTTGTCGAACTTGTCCCTAGAAGGGGGTGTAATGTCACAAACATAAGATTTATTCTAATAATTATTTAATTAATATAGATAGATAGAAATAAGTAAAAATAAGTTAATTTGATAATATCTAATAGAAAAGATTTTCAAAAGTTTTATAGACGTGATTTTACTTTTATACATGTTTATAGGTGATTGATAGGTTAGAAACTTGGCCAACATATGTTGCACATGTTAGTCACGTATTGTACATGTTAGTAGCTTATGGAATAAGCTAAATATGTGGTGCATTATAGAAAACTTATCTTACAAATTGGACATGTATTGAAAGTCCTATAGAATATTGTCATGTAATTCTTAGATAGATAGTATGTATAGAGATAAGAGTGAAGCATTTTTTATTCTTATCAACGCCTTTTTTATTCTTGGTCTTGTTTCAAGAATCTCTAATCTTTTTATCCTTGACAATAGCCATTTTAATTTTAATATTATTCTATCTTTGAGAGATTTTTCTATTCTTTTGAGTGATATAAGAATGTATTGATATTTTGTTTCTTTATGATTCATATCTTTGATAGTAGGCCATGATATCATTATATATATATATATATATATATATATATATATATTATCAAGAAAGAGCCTTGCTATTTCTTTATTAAAAACAATCTTCTTATAACGAATAAAATGAGATATTTTTGTGAATCAATCAACCACCCCAAGGATGCTATCCAATGAATTGAATGGCAATAGATCTGTGATGAAATCTATTAAGATAGAAGACCATGATTGTCTTAGAACAAGCAAGAGTTGTAAGAATCCATAAGGACAATGTTGAAGATTCTTGGACCTTGAATAGATGCTACAAGAGAGCACAAAGTCCTTTATAGCCTTCCGCATTTGAAGCCACCAAAAATCTTAGGAAATAAATTTCAAGGTCTTCTTAAATCTAAAATAATTTGTAATTGAAAAGTCATGGCAAGATTAAAGAACACGCAACCTTATTGATATCAAGGACATACTTATCAAAATCTTCTAGAATATTCTAGAAGATTCTTAGAATTCTCCAGAACCTTCCAAAATCGTCTAACATCTTTCAAATAGATAGAAGTTGCTTGAGAAGTTTTTTAGTTGGTAGAAGTTGCTTAAGAAGCTTCTTAGTTGATAGAAGTTACTTAAGAAGCTTGTAGTTGGTGGAAGTTGCTTGAAAAGCTTCTTAAGTAGGAATATATTGAAGTCGAGGGTGAAGAGTTCTTTAATCTCGACAACACATCTCTTAAAACTCTAGCTCACTTCTTTGGTATTGTTCTTCTACTCATCTAATTAACCTAATTTTTGTCAGTTCTTCTTGAACTTCTTGTTTAGACTTTTAGAATATATTTTACATCTGTGATATTTAATCTATATTCTGCATCCGTGATAGTTTGTCGAGACTGCCCTTCTATCAATATTAGAGCTTAGTTCTTTGAGGTAGAGAATAGACTATCCCTCTCCTTGGAGATACTTGAGCATTCTAAGGATTACAGATTACCTTCCTTTAGACCGGTATTGATTCCTTCTTCTTTACTTAGCATGGCTAGTAGAAAAGATGTTAACATGGTAGAATCTTTGGAGTCAAAGTTAGACGTGATCATCAATGCCCTTAACGCTCTAGCGATTAGAATTGCTGAAATTGAAGAAAATTTTGCTAAGCTCCCTAGAACTACAAGAGTGGAAGTGGCTCAGATTACAATACAATCACCTCTAACTAGTGAAGTACTGCCATTTACATCTTAATGTGAGAATTTGATTACACCACAATACAAAGAGCCTTGAGTGAGTCTCCCAGAGAAGTTTGAAGGTACCCGATCAAAATTTTGTGGTTTTATAAACCAAGTTCAATTGGTAACATTCTTGCAACTAGAATGCTATTCAATCGAGGAGTCGCGAGTTGGATTAGTGGAGACATTGCTTACTGGACAAGCTTTGTCTTAGTTTGCCTCCTTATTTGAGAAAAGGTCTTCTATCTTGAGTAATTTTGAGATCTTTCTAGAAGCATTTAAGGAGGCATTTGGAGAGCATGATAAGGCTTGGTGGACAACCATCAAGATTCGTTCTCTATATCAAAGATCATGCTCTGCATCTGTTTACACATCGGACTTTAGACAACTTGCTTGTAATATTAATTGAGGAGAAGAAGCGCTAGTAAGTCAATTTTATTAGGGACTCAAAGATGACATTGTCATACGGCATTTATGTGCAATGTGTAAAAATATTATATATTTTTTATTTATTATTATTACATATTTGAGTGCTAGAGGTTATTTTAGAAGATATTATAAGGAGAGGATTTATTTTAGCTACTTAATTAGTGAACTAAGATGGCTATTTGTTTTGGTTCCTACCTTACTTATATCCTAGAATAGATTCTTTTGTAATTAGAAGAAAGATAAAGATTGTTTTATCTTTCTTGTTGACTTTGAGGTAATATGGACCTTATGAGAGATAAGAAAGAAGAGTATGGGAAGAATAGGGCTTGACCAATAGGATTTGGTTGCCCATGTGGGCATGTCATAGGCTGATGTGGAAGAAAAGAGGAGAATACCCCTCTTGTTGGACCTAGGATTTGATAGTTTTTGAGCAGTGAACTTTGGAGAGAGATAGCTCCAAGGATATAGAAGAGTTTGTAATAAAAATTAGAAGATGTGTTCTTTGAATTGTAGGAATTCTAGAACCTACTCATTTATTTATATTGGAGTTTTAAGCAAAAAGTTATACTTGTTTTAGTAGAGTGAGGTTTGCTACTATCGAAAAGTGACGGTAGAAACTTCGAGCTGCCACTCCAAGTTTGATTTCAATTCTTTCTTAGTGAAATTTGTAGAGAGTGTGGAAAAATTGTACTAACTTTCCATTAAGCTATCTCTTGTAGCATTTGGAGTTGGAGAGAGAAAGTTGTGAGCTTGAGAGTGGAAAAGGATCTGCTGCCATGTGATGAAGAGCGGTAGAGATTTTATTCAATCACCTAAGTCGGATAGTCTCTTCAATCTTTTTGATATTTTAGGTGATTATAATAGCTTATGTAAGCTTTTCACAAAAACAAAAATCAATACATTTGGAGCTTCTATGAAAGTTTTATAAGCTATGAAGTAACAAGAGGGAAAATTATCACTAGGGTTTGTAAAGTAGATTAGACTAGCTATAAAATCTGAAGTTTGAGAGGTACACACGTGAAATTTTAAGATAAGTCAGATGATGGTGTGAGCTTTCTAAAAAGCTATTGCATGTCTAATTTGGAGAAGGGAAGCAACCACAACAAAGGCTGAAGTGAAGAGGAGCTTTGCTGCCTTTGTATTTGCTAGGAATTTTTAGTGCCTATTTCATTTAGCCATACCTATTAAATTGATAAGGCATCTATTTGTGAAATTTTGATCTGTTTTCTAATGAGTTATTAGCTTTCCATAGGCTATAAGCACGCTTGATTTGGCTTTTGGATGAATTTTTAGTAATTTATTTAATTTTAGTTTTTTATATAACTTATATTCCTCATATGCAATTGTATTTTGAGGTATACTTGAGTATATACATACTTTGCCTATACTTATTATACAAATATATATACTTGAATTTATATCAAGTAATTATATAAATATTTTATAAGTATTATATATAATATTTGTATAAGTATTTATATAAGTATTATATCAAGGATTATATTTTATTTTGTATAAGTATTTTATTAGTATTATACATAATATTTGTATAAATATTTATACAAGTATTATACCAAGGATTATATTCTATTTTTATATAAAAATTATATCCTATTTTTATACAAGAATTATATTCTATTTTTATATAAGAATTATATTCTATTTTTATATAAGAATTATACTCTATTTTTATATAAAAATTATATACCATTTCTATATAAAGATTATATTCTATTTTTATATAAGGATTATTTACTATTTTTATATAAAGATTATATTTTATTTTTATATAAGGATTATATTTTATTTTTATATAAGAATTATATTTTATTTTTATATAAGGATTATATTCTAATATTATACAAATATAGAAGATACTTGCACGGCTTCTTCTCATGTTCCTTGCTAGTTCTAGTAGCAACTAGGAATCCGGTAATTTTCCAAGGCAAATTCTTTCTATTCGACAACATGAAGGATTTATTGCTATCTCTATCCGACCCTCAAACACTCAACGAAGCAATCAGCCAAGCGGTGAAGTGTGACAATCGGCTTTTTCAACAACGTCAAGACTTTTATTCCAGAGTTACACGGTATCCACAAGGAAACCAGTTCTATTGGACTGCTCCTATCAAGAGTGTAGAAGCTCAATCTGAAACAAAAGATATGCAAATCAATATGGTACGTTTCAAGCCCCTCATAGCTGAAGAAAAGAAACATTAATTTGAATAAAACTTGTGCTTATATTGTGAAGAGGCAGACCATAAAGCCGAAAATTGTCCTAAAAAATAGACGCCTTGAACAACAAGATTCAAGAGCACAAGCGTGCAGGAAAACAAGGACGTCCAACCACAATAGGGACCGTGCGACTGGATATCTTAATACCCCAAATTAATCAAGGTTCCTTTCTCTCAACTCAACCTTCTCATTGCTTTACGATATTGTGCTGAGGTTTGACTACTATGTAAAAAAAAAAAAAAAAAAAAAAAAAAAAATTGTACATGTATATTTAATATACAATTTACTACTTAGCTAAATAAAAGTCATATCAGTAGATTTTATTGGTTATAGGATGTGATTAGGTTGCTAGTTTAGAAAGGATATATTAAAAGGATTATTATTAAGATTTATACAACCTTATTTTTCTTTTAGTAGTGACTTTTGAAGTTAATTTTATATTGGTAGTAACTTGTATATATCTTAAGTCACCTATGTTAGACATCGGTGATCCTTAAGATCTTATTTACTTCTTTTATTTGGTGCTTAAAGCACCAAGTATGTAAATCTTATAAGAAGAAGGGTTAGAAAAGGGTTTTTAGTGTAAAAAGGGTAGTTTGGCCATCCATGTGGATGAATAGAGGTGGATGATAGAAATCTCTATTCTAATTGGCCAAAAATCATGCCCAATGGGCTTCAAGGAGGCTGCCCGAGGATTTATTAGAAGTTAGGGTTTGTTTTTCGAAGGGAGTCGAACATCAAAGGCTAGGATCATAAGGTTTAGGTTTTTGGATCTGGTTTAGGTGCAAATTTTGTGTGATTTGCACTTTTTATGAAGAAGTTATAGGCGCCCAAAGTTAAGGTGTTGATTTTGGACCTATTGTCACTCTTTTGGGTATAACTCGGGCATACAGAGAGCAATTGAGGATCAGTGACTGGAGTTGAGGAGAGCACTTTCACGGCTACACATTTTATGTACAGCTTGATAAAATCCAAGCTAATATGAAGGAGATATTGGGAGTTGAAGTCAGTGCTTACAAACTTAAGGGTAGTAAATGACTTGCTTACATAGTAGTTATATTTTGAGCTATATCTTAGGTAATTTGATAGATTTTTGGCTCAAAGTTTTTAAGTGTGTATATGCTTATGTCACAAGACTATGTGAAAAAAATTTGTTGCATTAGGATTTTGGGTTTGTGAGATATAAGGAAAATAGTGCTCGAGTGTCTCTAAGCTAGGATTTTAAGCACCTGCTAGGAATTTTAAGATATCAAACGATCGAAAACGAATTTGCAATTGATTTTTTCTTGTGATGAAATTCAAGACAATTATCTACACTTGAAACAATATTTTATAGAAATTGAATAGTTGGATCAAGAGTTATTAGACTCTAAAGTTCAGCAAGAAATAGGTCCTTGCAGGTGAATAAAATTCTGAAGGGTTTTTGTGGAAAGTTGAATCTTTTTTGTACAAAATTACTTGAATACAAGACGGTTTACATATATAACTTCTCTTTTGTGAGATTTTTGTATTATTTGTCCTTTTTATTGAGGACAAACGACCTGTTGGATTTTTCCATCAAATTTCAAATAAACTCTCCACAACTACGTACCCAATATATTTCTAGATTGAAGGCCACGTCATACGACAACGGTACCTTTATTTCATAGTATTTAAAAATTGCAAACCAATGTTCTAGTAGATTCAAGAGCATCTGCTTGTTTTTTACATGAAGAATTTGCTAAGCTTCACAAATTTCTTCTTGTGAAGAAACTAAAGCCTGTCCATGTAGAAGTCATAGACGGTCGACCTTTGTCTTCTAGCGATATTACTCATGAAACTAAACCATTGAAGGTACGTCTTGTATATCATGAAAGTAGCATTGTGTTTAATATTATCAAGACCCCTTCATGTCCAATCATTTTGGGACTATCCTGATTTGATAAATATAACCTATTGATAGATTGGAGGTTGCAAAAAGTGACATTTCTAACAAAATCCTTAATGGTGGAACCTGCCAAGATAATATCTAAAAACAAATCCTTGTTCATATGTGCGAGGGCCTTCATGAAGGAAGCCAAGCATAATATACCTCTTGTCATCTTCGCAACGTCAGCTCGAAAAGATGCAATTCCAACTTTGATTATTCCGGAGCAATATGAAGAATTCAAAGATGTCTTTGAGAAGAAGAATGTTGACATGCTACCAGAGCATTGACTGTATCATTATGCTATAGATCTCCAAGAGGGAATACAACCACCATTTGGCTCAATCTATAATTTATCACAAGACGAGCTCTCAGCATTGAAGGATTACAATAAAGAGAATCTTGTGAAGAGCTTCATTCGGCATTGTAAATCTCTAGCATGTGTACCAATTCTCTTTGTAAAGAAGAAAGATGGCTCATTACAAATATGTGTGGATTATCGAGGCTTGAACAAGATCACCGTGCAGAATCGATATCCATTACCACTAATATTCAGACTCTTAAAGCAACTTGATAAAGCCAAAATATATACCAAGATAGATCTTTGTGGAGCTTATAATCTTGTGAGAGTAAAGGCGGAAGATGAATAAAAGACAACATTTTGGACAAGTTATAGACATTTTGAATATAATGTCATGCCTTTCGGATTGATCAATGCATTAGCTATATTTCAACATTTGATGAATGATGTTTTCCAAGAGTATTTGGACAAACTTGTTGTTTGTTACCTTGATGACATTTTGATTTATTCCAAGAATGTTCAAGAACATGAGGATCATGTGAAGTTGGTGTTATAAAAACTTCAGGATGCATGATTATATGCCAAGTTAGAGAAATGCGTATTTCATCAATCCAAGGTGGAATTTCTTGGTTATATTATTTTGGACAAAGAATTATTGATGGATCAGAAGAAGGTTCAAGCGGTAACGGATTGGGCAGTATCAAAGACAATACGGGACATACAATGTTTTCTTAGGTTTGCCAACTTCTATTGCATTTTCATCAAGAACTACTCACAAATTGCAGCCCCATTAATACGGTTGACATTAAAGGACAAACTCGAGTGGAGTACCCAAGCACAAGAGGCTTTTTAAGAGTTAAAGTTGGCATTTATGACAGCTCCTATCTTGGTACATTCCGACTTTACACATGTCTTTTATTTGGAAAGAGATGCTTCTGACTTTGCGCTAGGAGCTGTATTATCACAGATGGAGAAGGATGATAAACTTCACCCGATTGCATTCTACTCAATGAAGTTTTCGACAACAGAAATTAACTATGAAATTCACGATAAGGAGCTACTTGCGATAGTTGATTCTTTCCAAGAGTAGCGTCATTTATTAGAGGGTGCTGCACATCCGGTAATTGTATATATAGATCACAAGAATTTGGAATATTTTACAACAGCTCCAGTTTTGAATCATCGCCAAGCTCGGTGGAACATGTTATTATCCCGATTTGACTTCATCATCACATATCAACAAGGAAGGGAGCAAGGATTATCAGATGCGCTATCAAAAAGATCATATCTAGCACCCAAGATTGGAAATGCAGCATTTGATCAACAGTTAACAACTTTGCCACAACCAGAACGGTTTTGCCTCCACACCACTTCCATGATCATGCCAAATGATGCTGATTTTTTAGAACAAATCCATAAAGCATCAATTGTGGACTCATTAGTCTTGGATGTGAAATAGCGCTTTGACAAAGACAAGTTCAAGATTGAGGACGCGTTATTATATTTTGAAGGTCAACTATATATTTTGGTGTCATGTTGTAATACGTTTATACAGTGAAAAGTATGAATAAGGATAAATTCTACTTAACTCTTAGTTATCTTGGTTTATTAGAAACTTAAGGTACTTAAGAAAAGATTTATAAAAGCCTCTTAGATTAATTCTTGCTCTAATAGCTAAAAGATAAAAGTTAGTTATCAAAATTTTCTTCTAGGTTGTAGAAACCGGTTCCTGGCTTTTAAAAAAGCCATAAGTTAATAAAAATAGGATAAGAGAAGTAAAAAGTTAGTTTAGTAGATACCAAGGTTGCATTGAGGATAGAATTAAGTTTGAAAATCCTTAAAATAAGTTAGATCAATACCCAGGGGATGACCGGATATGAGACAGGGTCGAAATCAAACCTTCAGCCATGTAAATGGGCATCAAAGGCAGGGATTTGAGACAATTGAAGATCGATAACTAGATTTGGATAGCCAACTTGAAGTGGATTTCAAAGATATTTAGCTTGTTACCATAGGATTTTAGAATACTTAGCAATCACTATTCAAAGTCAGGATTTGTATTGGTTTTTTGGATTTTATATAAGACAATGATGGCTTGCATTGTTGATAGATTCGTGCAATCTGTGTAGTATCTATAGTTTAAAATTTGATATTATCTGGATTATTAGGTGTGCTAAGTGTATACAAAAATTTATATTAATCTAATAATGCAATCAGGAGATATTTGAGCTTTGATACAAACAATTGTCGAAAGTTGGCAGTTTAGGATTGGATAGGGTTTCTATAATAACTAAAGATCCACCAATTGGATTAATGTTAATTTTAGTATAGTCATAGAAGACTTATATTTTGAGCTACATATTAAGTTTGAATTAAAATTAACGATGGAAGAAGGAGAAATCACCACTACAGTTTTTGCATCAATCTTCAAGTTGGCGACCGAGTGTCATTAGTGTGCTTTTTGGGCATTTTCTTGCAATCTGTAAGTTGGGTTGAGCTGAATATTTTTGAGCATATATAAGGCTTATATGAGCATTTTTGTGCAAAATTTCACACTAAGTGGACAGTTAGATTAAAATTTATAGCTTGTCAAAGCTCACTGATTAGGATTAGGGCTTACAAATAAAAATAAAAAATTGCTTAATTATAAAAGAAACAAGGAAATTGAGGTGTATATATGGTTGATGTTATTAAGAGGAGTATTTTTAAACACTTTTGAAGTGAAGTTCGAATTATATTCCTCATACATGGATGAAACCTATTAGGATTTATTGATTATTTGTAAACACAACTTTACCTTCTACAACCAAGTGCCCTGTGCATTCCCAAACAAGACAACACGTAATACGACACCGGAAGGACCAATTCGACATTGTATTCTTCAATCTTGACATGACTTCTCAATTGCATGTCACTTCAGATTCAATAAAACAGTAGAGCTTATTTCTCGAGACTTTTAGTGGCCTCAAATGTGAAAGGTAGTGAAGAACTTTGTACTGTCATGTGACCTTTGTTCAAGATCAAAGAATCCTCGACATCACTCTTATGGGCTTTTACAACCTCTGCTAATTCCAAAGCGACCGTGGTCTTCAGTATCTATGGATTTTATGACAAATTTGCCACCTTCTGCAACATTTGATGCTATCTACGTGGTGGTAGATCGGTTTATGAAGATGATACAATTTGTTCCATGCAGAAAGACAGCTTCTGGTGAAGAAACAATAAGATTGTTTATTGACAATATATATTGATATCATGGTTTACCAAATGATATTATTTTGGATCAAGGGCTTCAATTTATATCAAAGTTTTGGAGGTTGCTTTTTGACATACTGAGGGTAGATATCAAACTTTCTTTTGCCTTCCATCCTCAAACCGATGGTCTAATAGAATGAGTCAATCAAGTCTTGGAGCAATATCTATGATGTGCGATCAATTATCAACAAAACGATTGGACTATGTATCTATTATTGGCAGAGTTTGCGTACAATAATTCGGTCCATGCCTCAACTTAACAAACACTTTTCTTTGCAAATTATGGATATCATCTAAAACTCAATTTGTTAGATAAATCCAAAGATGAAAATTTAGCAGCTGAAGATCTTGCAAAGCATTTAATGGAGATCCAAACCACCTTAAAGCTTCAGTTACAGGTAGCTCAAGACTCGTACGAAACTTCTGCAGACAAATTTTGAAAGGATTCACGTGCTTTTCAAATTGAAGATAAGGTTTAGCTCTTGTAACGAAACATCAAGACCACTTGACCTTACGTTAAGTTGGATTATAGGAAGTTGGGACTATTTTGCATTCAAGAATAAATTAATTCGGTGGTTCATCGGTTGAAACTACCCACATCTATGAAGGTACATCCAATCTTTCATGTTTTTCTTCTAGAAGCTTATAGCAAATCAACTTTATCATGTCGGATACAGCTACCACCACCTTGTACTGAAATCGAGGACCACATGGAATATGAGGTGGAACAAGTCCTTGATTCATGACAGAGACAGGAAAAGTTGGAGTATTTAATTCACTAGCATGGCTATGATGTAAATGAGCGGACTTGGGAGCCAGCAGAAAATGTAGCAAATGCGCCGCAAAAGGTATAGGAATTTTATTGACGATATTTTAATAAATCAAAAGTAAGCTATTGACAAAACATGAAGATAAAGCCTTCTCCAAAGGAATGTATATAAAGAGGATCCAAGTCTTATCGAAATATAACTTGTTGCATTTTATTTTTTTGTAGTATTAAGATATCTAATCTCAAAGTGTATTTAGATATGGCTAGTGAGAATGAAGATACTGTACTAGTGATGCCATCTCAATCAAGTACCTCACGGTGTCAACCTCAAGATGAAGAATTAGAAGAACCAAGAAGACGTCAAAGAATATCAAGTAGTAGATCACTCGTGATTGTCTTTGAAACTGAACCAGTTGATGAAGGTAGTGGCGAAATAATATTTTTAGGCCGCTTTTACAATGAAGACACAGAAGTTCAGGCATGGTCTTAAGTGGAAGGTGTTGGTCATTACCGATGGCTACAAGGACCCATGAATCATCTGCCTTGTGAATGACAAGTGGAATATATTGCACAGACTATATGACAAATCTTTGATTTCCTATGTTTGTGAGCATACATCTCAAATGGCTTCTCAGAGACCTTGACACTAGAGGAGGAGGTGATATCAAGGACATACGTGTCAAAACCTTTTAGAATATTCTAAAAAGTTCTTAAAACTCTCTAGAACCTTTCAAAATCTTCTAGCATCTTCCAAATAGATAGAAGTTGCTTGAGAAGTTTCTTAATTGGTAGAAGTTGCTTAAGAAGCTTCCTAATTGATAGAAGTTGCTTAAAAAGCTTCCTAGTTGGTGGAAGTTGCTTGAGAAGCTCCCTAGTTGGTGGAAGTTGCTTGAGAAGCTTCCTACATAGGAATATATATTAGAGTCGAGGTTGAAGAATTCTTCATTTTCAACAACACATCTAGTGGAATTCTAGCTCATCTCTTTGATGTTGTTCTTGTATTCATTTGATTAACCTAATTCTTGTCAGTTCTTCTTGAATTTCTTGTTTAGACTTTTAGTCTATATTTTGCGTCCATGACATTTAGTCTATATTTTGCATCCGTGACAATTGGTCTTTCTAGGATATATAAATATTCTTCAAAATATAAAAGATCTTTCTTAAGCTTAAACTTATTAATATTTTTATTGAAGCTACGTTTGATATCAAGGGCCAAAGTATTATTAATAGTTGAAATATGTACTTCATCAAAAATTCTAGAATCAATAAGTGCTAATGTAATAGTGGCACAAAAATAAAATTATTTTGGCTTCAATAAAGTTGCATATTATTTATAAAATGTTGCCTCTCTTGCTTTCAATATAAAATATAATCTTTTTGATAAAGCATCAGATAATTCTTATTACTTTTTAGGTCTATAAGCAACAACAAAGTTAAATCAAGATAATGACATATTCCACTGAGCTTGACGATGATTAAGAATTCAAACTTATATAAAATATTTCAAATTATTGCGATCTATGTATACAATCAAAGGATGCATTATTCTTTTGAAAAAATGATGTCATTCTTAAAAAGAATCCACAATAAAAAAAAAAAATTTATTATGGATTTTATAATTAATTTTGACAGCAATAAACTTATGAAAATAAAATGAAACAGGATGAGTTTATTATTATATTTATTTATAAAAATATAGCTCTTAGTATAAAATTTGAAGCATCGGTCTATGTATAAAATACTTTTATAAAATCTAGATATACTAAAATTAGAACTATAATGAATGTTATCTTAAAATCTTGGAATGTCTTTTTTACTTAAAGCTCCTATTCCAACTTGTCTTTACATGTCAATTGAATAAGAGGGGCAGCAACTTGAGAGTAATTTTTGATGAAGATTTGATAGAAGTTAGCAAATCTAAGAAAGCATTGTACATCTCTTATAATCTTTGGAATAGTCTATTGTATAACCACCTCTATATTCTGAGGATTCATCATTAAATCTTCAATAGATATAATATTCCCAAAAATTCCATCTTTGATTAATGAAATATACATTTTTCTAGCTTGGCATATAGACCTACATCTCGTAGCTTTTCTAATACCAACTTTGCATGCTTTTCATATTTTTTCAGATTTTTTGAATAGATCAAAGATATCATCAAGATAGATCACCACGAACTTGTCTAGAAGCTCTCAAAAAATATCATTTATTAAATGTTGAAAGATAACAAGTGTATTTTTTAATCTAAAGGACATGATATTATATTCAAAATGTCCATATCTTGTCCAAAATGAAAACTTCTATTTGTCTCCCTCCTTGATCCATACCAAGTTGTATGCTCCATATAGATCTATTTTAATATAGATCTTAGCTTAGCCAAGTTGTTCCAAAGGTCTTAAAATTAACGGTAGTAGATAATGATTTTTTACCATTATCTTATTCAATTTCCAATAATCAATGCACATATGCAAGGAATCATCTTTTTTCTTCATAAAGAATATAGGTGCATATGTTAAGGACTTTAAATGCGTCATGAAATATTTTGTAAGGTTTTCATCAATATAATCCTTCAATAAGAAAAGCTCATTTTGAGAAAGATTATAAATTAGGCCAAAAGGTAGTTGCGTTCTTTTCTAAAGATATATTGCATAATCATATGATGAATGCTTCAATAATATATCAATATTTTTTAAAAAAAATATCTTAAAATTTCCTAAACTACTCTAGAATAATGAACGACAAAGTCATATCTTCTTTAATTGGAGTTGCATAAATAACAAATGATGTACCTTCTTTGGCTGATTATATAAAGGTCCTTGCTCCAACAATAAAGGCTTAAGAATTCGTGACTTTTTACAAAGTTTTCTTTTAGGAATTTCTATCAAAAATATTATTCTTTATAACTTTTAATCTATAAATAGATTATACTTTTTTAATCAAGAAAATCCAAGAATAAGAAGATTTGAAGAAGTTTTAATAATATTGAATACAATTTGGCTGCTATGCTCTTCAAATGACACTTTTATAGGCATTATTTTATAAGAGATACTATCAAAGGATAAAAATTATCTATTTATTATTTTTACATGAACAAATATAGTACTAGAAGAATTTTATGAAGGTTAGCAAATGCCTCATCTAAAAAAGAAGTGGACACTCTTGAATCCAATAAGGCGATTGCTTGAAGCTTTTGAGGGCCAAAATATAAAAGAATTGTAAAGCAATGAATAGATTGAATAGAAAGAGAGGAACCTTATTAGTTTTGTCATGTTGAATTGTCCAGGAGTACAATTCCTATTATGGCTAAACATCTTTATTTTCTTGAATAATTATACTCTTGATTTTAGTGATACGTTCATTTTGTTTCTTCAGACAATTGCCAATCTTGTAGCCTTTCTTGCCACAATACAAACATAGACCTTCTTCCATCTAACGCTTCTTTTCTTCTAAACTAAAAGGTTTAAAATATATTACATGGAATTGCATATCTTCTACTTTTGAATATAAATTAAAATTGTCTATTGATGTAGTAAGAGTGTATTAGATTGCATATTATTTTGCTGAAGTCCATGAACGTTGATCTTGATGATGTTGAAATAATTGATTATTATATTTTATGGTTTAACCCATGGTTTCATTAAGCAATTATAGATTTGAAAGTAATGATAAAAAATCCTTCACATCGTCTCTTAATCTCCAATAAAATTGGTTCATCAAGGCTTCTTCATCTCAATTAATGTTGTATGCTAGTTGCCTAAAATTATATGTATAGATTGATGCAAAGCATGCTTATTGTTGCAATACTTGGATCTTAGTTGTTATCCAACCAGGCTTGTCATATTTTTCAAATGCTTATATAAAAGCTTCAAAGTTGCTTAAAATTAATAATTTCTTTTCAAACAAGGGAGAAAACCATGATAATGCGTGCCCTGTAAACAAGGTGCCAACTAATTCAACTTGTGATTCTTCTATCAAATAAATATCAAGTTGTAAAACTATTATCAATTGAATTTGATTGATAAACCCTCAAAACTTTAAACATGTACTATTATATTTTTCCAAAAGACTAATTTGATATTCCTTACATTACTAAACAAGTAGATTTCTTTGGCGTAGGATAGATAATACTGCATCTTTAAGTATAAAAGTTGGAGGTGGATGTAATCTAAGTTGTGGTATTCTAAATGTTATATCATTATGAATTTTTATAATAATCTCTTTAATTTTTGAAGTCTTAGTACATAAAATAGTAACAATACTTATGATTTTATTTATATTAAAGATTTGGTCATATTAATATCTTAACTTCCATCTATTTATATTAAAAAAAAAAAAAAAAAAAAAAAAAAAAAAAAAAAAAATCTATAAGAAGATAATATCAATTTAAGAGAAGATAATCTGCAACTTCTAAAATGCTTTAAGACCTTTAAAGAAAAGGGTGATCCACTTTCTTACAAGAAGGATAAAGCTTCAATATTATAATGAAAGAAATATCAATTCAAAAAAAGGTAATCCACAACCTCTAAAATATTAATATACCTTTAAGAAAGATAATCCACTCTCTAATAAGAAGGATCTAACTCTAATACTTAAGATGAAGGTAGTCTTGACAAATTATGAAGGATATAAGAATACAATATAAAAGACTTGAATAAGAAAGAGCTTTCAAAAAGAAACCAATAAGGATTTGAATTATTTAGATGAATATATAAATAACACCAAGAAAGGTGAGCTAGAATTTCAAGAGATACATTGTTGAAACTAAAGAACTCTTTAGCCTTAACTTCAATATATATCTTTGAATATCTTGAGCAACTTTCATCAAATTAAGAAGCTTCTCAAATAGCTTTTATCAACTTAGAAGCTTTTTAAGCTCTTTCTACTAATTAGAAAGCTTTTCTAGTTCCTTGTACTAACTAAGAAACTTCTCAAGCGACTTCCACTAACTAGAAAATCTTTAAAATATTCTAGAAGGTTCTGTGTACTTCCAAAGTATATGTTTCTAACAAAAATAACATGTTCTTCTTCAAATAGATGATAAAATATAATATGTTTGATATCATAACTTTGGAAGAAACTCCCAATGTTTGATAATATTTTTAGAGATAAAAACTACTCCTGATGGTGTTTTAAATATATATATTTTTTAAGGAAGTTATAAAAGCCTCAAAAATAATCAAATATCAAGGGGGTCTTTTTGTCTTGATATGAGATACTATTAATGGCTGAGAAGATCATGTAAATTTGATACGTTGTCGTGTTCTGACTCGGCTACCATGTGAAAAAATTGTACATATATATTTAATATATAATTTATTATATAATTAAATAAAAGCTATAATAGTAGGTTTTATTGGTTATAAGATGTAGTTAAATTGCTAATTTAAAAAAGATCTATTAGAAAGATTATTATTGAGGTTTATGTAACCTTATTCTTTCTTTTTGATAGTGACTTTTGAAGTTGATTTTATATTGATAATAGCTTTCATATATCTTAAGTCATCTTTATTAGACATTGGTGATCCTTAAGATCTTATTTACTTCTTTTATTTGGTGTTTAGAACACATATTATATTAATCTTATAAAAAAAAGGATTAGAAAGGGATTTTTAGTGTAAAAAGAGGTAGTTAGGCCATCTATGTGGATGAATGGAGATGGATGATACAAGTCTCTATTCCTATTGGCCAAAAATCATGCCCAATGGGCTTCAAGGAGGCTACCCAAGGATTTATTAGGAATTAGGGGTTTTTTTTTGAGAGAAGTCAAACATCAGAGGCTAGGGTCAGCAAGTTTGGATTTTTGGATATGGTTTTGGTACAAATCTTGCATGATTTGGACTTTTTATGAAAGAGATATAGGCACTCAAAGTAGGGTGTCGAAATTGTACCTCTATCCTCTTTTAACCAATTGACAATTGGAGTTGGAAAGAACACTTTTTTTACTACACTTTTTATATATGGTTTGATAAAATCCAAGCTAGGGCAAAGAAGATATTGGGAGTTGAAGTTAGTGCTTATAACCTAAGGGCAATAAGTAACCTAGTTTAACTAGTGGTTACATTTTGAGCTATATCTTAGGCAATTTGATAGATTTTTGGCTCAAAATTTTCAAGAGTGTATATGTTTATGTCACAAGATTATGTAAAAAAAATTTGTGATATTAAGATTTTGGATTTGTGAGATATAAGGAAAATAGTGCTCGGGTGTCTCTGAGCTAGGGTTTTAAGCACTTGCTAGGGGTTTTAAGATATCGGATGATTGGAAATGAATTTATGGTTGTTTTTTTCTTGTGATGAAATTTAAGAGTATTGCCTATATTTTGGAGAAAATTTCATAGAAATTAAATGATTGAATCAAGAGTTATTAGATTTTAAATATTAGGAAGAAATAAGTCTTTGAGATGAATAAAGTTTTGAAGGGTTTTTGTGGAAATTTGGACCCTTTTTATACAAACCTACTTGAATACAAGAGGTTTTATCTATATAACTTCTCTTTTGTAATATTGTTGTATCATTTGTATTTTTATTAAGGAAAAATCACTTATTAGAATTTAGCCGATAAGTTTCAAGTAAATTCTCTATAGCATGTATCCAGTGTATTCCCAAATAGAAGTTCACGCCATCCAACAACGTGTCTTAGAAATTGGATACATGTTAAAGCTCCTATAGAATGTTATCACATAGCTCTTAGATAGATAGTATACTTAGAGATAAGACTGAAGCCTTTTTTATTCTTGTCAATGCCTTTTTTGCTCTTAGTCTTGTTTTAAGAGTCTTTATTCTTCTTGTCTTTGGCAATAGCTATTTCAATTTAATATTATATCATCTTTGAATAATTCTTTATTTTTTTTGAGTGACACAAGAGTATTTTGATACTTTGATTATTTGTGTTTTATGTCCTTGACATGTGGTCCTCTCGCCCTAATATGGAATATTATCAATGGTTGAGAGGACCTATCAACTATCTTCAAAAAGAACAAAGATCAAAGTATGTGACAAATACAATTTGGTGCATCTTGGACTTCTTCAATATATAATCACTGCTCCTCATGGAACTCGTCTCTAAAAGGGAGAATAATGTCATAGATATAAGATTTATTTTAATAGATATCTAAGTAACATAGATAGATAAAAATAGATAAAATTAGATTAATTTGATATCTTATAGAGAAGCTTCTTAAAACTTTATAGACACGGTTTCATCTTTATTCATGTCTATAGGTGATTGACAAGTTACAAACTTGGCCAATAAGTTAACCATGTATCACACATGTTGGTAGCTTGTGGAACAAGTTAATTATGCAGCAGACATATAAAAAACTTGTCCTTTAAATTTAACATATGTCTTGCAAATTGAACATGTGTTGGAGGTCCTACAAAACGTTGTCACATAGCTTTTAAATAGATAGTATATATAAAGACAAGAGTGAAGCCTTCTTCACTCTTGTCAATGTCTTTCTTATTTCTAATCTTGTTTTAAGAGTCTCTATTCTTCTTGTCATTGGCAATAGCCATTCTAGTTTAATATTATATCATTTTTGAATGATTCTTTACTCCTTTCAAGTGACACAAGAATATTTTGATACTTTGGTTTATATTTCATGTCTTTGACAATAATAGCAATAATAATAATAATGATATGAATATACTTATAATTATATATATATATATATATATATATATATATAATAAATTTTAAATAAAAATATTTTTAAAAAATATTTTTTTTATTGCACCAAAAGTTACAAATTTAAATATCATAATTAAAAATCTTAAATTAGTGAATTCTTCAAAATTTGATAAGGATTGAAAATAATTAAAAAGAACCTGGGTGTTTAATTGTTGTATTATTACTTGGGATTGGAAAAGGTTTAGCTTGAGGGAACTACTTTGAGTGGGAATAAGTTTTCTTGACTATAATATACATATCCTTCTAAATAAGTATATGAGATGGATTTTAAACAAAAAAATTGTAAAAATATTCAATGTTTTCTTCTAACACCAAAATTTGAAAAATAAGAAGAAAGAGGAAGAAAGTAAAAATCAAAAGAAGACACAATTTGATATAAAGTAAAGAATAAATTCTCAAGATTCAAATAGCTATTTTTACAAAAAGACTAGAGAATTGCTAAGTAGACACCCTCTTTTCTGCCCCCCTTATACTACACATCCTAGCATATACTTAATAAAATTCTTATTCATACTAAAAAGATTTTAAATGAATTTATAATAAAATATTTTCTAAATAAAATTAAATAGTTTTTTTTAAAGTAAATGACAAAATTATATAAAATGTTTCATAATTTTTTTAAAATTTAATCAATAAAAATTTAAAAAAATAAAAAAGCCATATGCCATTGCACTCAAATCTTTTATTATAAATTTACTCTCAAACTTTTGAGTGTAAATAAGAGTTTTATTGTGTGGAGGGGGTGCGTGGCACAAGGAGGTGTCTACACACACGGGGTGTCCACTTAATAAGAGAGGGGTGTCCACCTAGTGGTTCCCAAATACTATTTCATTAGTTTTATTTGCATTCACACAATCCATTGAAAAGGCTTCAAATATTCTACTAGTTTTGAAGGCATGTCATATCATGGATGTTACAAAGACACCTTTTTGCAAGATAATTATTACCAATGCAGAGATAGTTATTACATATCTACCAGAAGGTGGTGTCTGGACTGACATGATGGACACCAGTCAGCACCAACCAGAAGAATGGAATGAGTGGAGACCAAAGTTTGATTGGAGAAGGGATGGAGGGGTAGGATAATGTGCTCAACATGGAATCCCACAAACCAGAATGTGATTCCATTGGCTTGGATGCAGCATGCTTGTCAAAACTAAGAAGAATCAAATGGTTTTCGTCTGTGAACTGACGAGACCTAGATCATTAGTTGCCTGTCAACAAAACCATCAACTCATACAGATTCTTCAGGTTTATGTCATCTCAGAAAGGAAATCATGGGGTGCGTTCCATTCTACTGGGTTGTAGGGCAGTTCGTGATGACTCACCATGTCCTCACGTAAAACTGGTCAATGAGTTGGCAAAAATGGCTTAATGATTCACCCTGTCAAGATGCCAAGACAACCAATCATACCTTGCTTGAATCATAATCTGAAAAGTATTAAATATTATCCTTGACAGACTTGATGCATGCATGTAGACAAGTTGAGAAGACTAAGGATAAGAATGCTTCCAAGAAGCTTGTAATTGTGACTACATTTCCATTGCATTAATACAAATTCTCACAAATAGATCAACTTGATATGATGGAAACTACATCGGCGTCACAACGCTTGGAAGAAATACTGGTCTTTTTAGAGGAGAGGCTACTGGGATAAACTAAAGCTAACATGATTGACGGAATCCCAGGGCAAAAGATAGCCCTAAAAGTAATTTTTCAATAACTGCCTTTCAGAAGCCCAACGTTTGTCTGTCGCGCATTCGGTGAGGAGAAGCAAGAAATATGCAGCAGAACTCACTTGAAATGGGAGGCCAGACTGCATATGGATGTTGAATGCTAATGCTACAAGAGTCTTGTTTCAACACCCGATGTGACCAAATGTTTCTTCACGGATGAGATTTCCACCTGCAGCTTTCAAACATAGCAGACAATCAGAAAATATAGCAGATATCGTATTGTAAATATTCCTCTACATGGCCTCAACACGAAATACACATTCTGGAAACTACCGCCGAACTACACGATAACTAGTGGTACCCTCTTATATATATTTACGTGCACGCTATCCATCATCTTGCATCACTTATCAGACGAAAAATATTTATAAGAGAGCATTAAATTGCCCGAAAATTAGACTGTCTTGGTCCAAGATCACAACTCCAACCTGATGACCTGATAGTGCTTTTAGAGGAAATTACTGCTGCACTGGCGAACAGCTCTGACATATATAAGCTACAGCTGTCAGCAAGCTACTGTATTCTTTAAGATTGATATTCACGTGCACCGATAATTCGGAATCAACCCATGCCAAGGCCTAGAAAATTGATGCTCCCGCTTTAAAAAAGCCAATCAACTTACCTCCTTTTTGTGAAAGATCCCAGCAGCCAACGCAGCTGAAGCTCTAGTTCGATGGAAGACCTCTGCAAAGTGCTCCGGACAGCCTGCACCGCTGCTTGCAATTACTGGGATGGTAACAGCGTCCGATACAAGCTTCACAAGGTTGACGTCGAATCCTTGCCCTTGACCTGTAACCAGAGATGTAGCATAAGCACTAAATAATGCTTCAGGAACATCAAAAGACCAGTAGATTTCTTGGGGTATATAAGAGTGTATAACTGCCAAGGTTCTGCTTCCATTGATGGAATCAGGATTAAATCAATCCTTCACACTTTCCAGTTCATTATCACACCTCACTACTACATCGGATAACTTGCCGACAATATAACCTAAACATATTCTTAATAATAAATGAATGCTAACTGCCACTGTGCCAATTGTAGATTGTACTTCTGTCAGCTTTTTCCAATTTTCAAAAGAACCAGGCAAACCATGGTTCGATGAAGTTGGCCAACAATACATTTACAAAGCATTCACTTAAATCTATCAAAGCAAAAAAAAAAAAAAAAAAAAAAAGAATACAGCATCAACCTGCGCGACTGAATCAACAATCCTGAAACAAATACATTTGCTATTAGGAAGCAGAAGTGAAGCAAGCGCATGATTAAGTCAACACTCTATATTGACTTTGCATGCCGTGCATACTGGCACACAAAGACGCAATGAAAGCCATAAAAACAAGTCTGATAAAAAGAGGAATAGAGCAAACTCGTACCGTCACAATTGATGCAGTTCAAGAGAATCTCCCCAGCACCAAGATCTTGAACTGCTTTGGCGAGCTCATAAGCTCCTATAGGTCTCCTGTCGCGGCCACCCTTGACCTGACAGAGCATTGATTGGAATCAGTGCATAAGATACCCAAGATTATTAATAATAAAACACGTCAAATGAGTTTCAAGGCAGGGAAGCCACAACGTGAAGTACCGTGCACTGATACCAAGCGAACTTCTCTCCATTCGGTCCGGGGTCCTGGACTTCAATAGTCTTATAAGGTACTTCTGAAGGATCTTTAACGTACACTCTTACTGGATCTATACTAACAACCACAGCCTGCACATGCCATCCATGTCAGTCTTCTCATTGACAGTCAGGAGCTTAGAATTAACGACCTAACTGATCATCTATCCCACATGTTTACGGTTTTACTGGACAAACTGGCATTGTTACTGACTTGACGTAAGAGAGAGAAAATGCTTTTTAAACTTGATTGATAGATAAACCTGTACTATTGGAATCAAACATGAATCATACCTGGTTTCCGTAAACATATGAAATCTGCTCCAAGCTGCTCTTTCCCGTTTTGACCTGAGCATAGTGGAACCAAAAGAGCTTAGGATGATTAATACTCAACCACAATTGCCAATTTGTCAATGCATCAATGAACCTCATGATGTTATGTATTCCATGAATTTCTCTGAGCTTTACTGGATTTTTCTATGAACTCACATTTATTTTACTGCAACTGAATGCCAAAACTACTTAAACTCTACTCTAGAGGATTATCAGCCGTGTCCAGTGCAAAATGAAAGCAAGTAGGAACATTTATCTTCAAAAGACCAGGCACTATACCCCTGAGCGGAGATACTCCTCAGCTGCATAAACAGCATCACTTCCAATAGATATCTTATCAGCTCCAGATCTGAAGTACTCTGAAGCCACTTCTAGGCATGAATAAAACCTGTGGATGGGTATGACAGAGTTGATGAGAATACTTCAATCTCTTGAACAGAATAACGACAGGATTGAGTGATGAAAAATTCGGCTTAACATGCGAGGAAAATCTAGAAACATTGAATCTAGAAATATTAACTGGGCTTTAAGTACCATAGACAGCATAATACGAGCTCAATGAACAGGTTATTTACATTTATCTATGGACATTTCCACCAAATTTCTCCTACACAACTCTGGAAGATACTGTAGTTAGGAGCCCATCCCAATTTTAAAAAGCAAACATTGCCACCTAAAAGATAGCTCAAAACAAAATAGCTCAAAATCAATAATGTGAAAATGCTACTCATTTACACCAATGCTGTAAAAAATTGTCTTCTACAACATGATCGGGTCATCATTGAACAAACCTGCCATTGGCATCAGTGAAGTCGGAGATTCCACCACCTACTGTAAGAGGCACAAAGACTTGCTCTGAAGTTCGTTGCAACACCTGCATCAGGTAAATGCATCAAATGTCTAGTTCATCCTGACTCCCCTGGGCACAGTCGAGAACATTAGTGAACAAAAAAGTTGGCAGTATGTACCTCCAGCATCGGCATATCTCCTAGTGGAAAGTCTCGAAAACCAGTAATGTTTAGAAAGGTAACCTGCCAAACATTAACATTAAAGACTAATCACCAACACAGTATCTATTCAGAGTCATTAAAGTGCAAAAAGCATTCTGATTGTTAAAAACAAAAAAAATCCAAGTCATGACAGCATATTGATCTACACCGCACTGATCACTACTAAAGCACTTCATTGAAGTTTGTGATATGAAAACGAAAGCAGCTATAGAGTCTGCAGGTTGAAACGTACTTCATCAGCCCCTTCTTTGAAATAGCGCCCTGCAAGTTCCACGGGTTTTCCTAGATTTCGGACCTAGCAATTTAGAAAGCCAAGGGACCTTGTTAAAATCACATATAAAGTATGCATCGACTAATATGAATAGAAATGGAAAACTCTTCCCCTTCCAAGCTATGTTACAAAATAGGTCAATCTTCCTCAGAAAAATGAAAACATACAAGTCTGCACAAGAGTAATAACTTCTTCAAAAGCATAGCGCTCACCTCACGTGCTGAAGATTGTTCTCGTACATCATACTGATCACCTTTAGTCACAACAAGGTCCCCTGCGTCGTTACTTCGAACATCAAGACATGCAATAACCTGCCATACAATGCAATATGAACGAAGTAAGATTTCGGTCGTTCCAATCTTCGTGAAAAAGGAAAGATATTTGTAGTTCCAATCTCAAGGCCCCCGGGATTTCGTATTTTGAACAAATTTCAATGTCGAAAAGTCCCAGGTGAAGGAGATAAGTGTGAAACAGTTTCCTGCACCAGTACCCGTTTTGCAAGTGCAGAGGCTGGCTTGTGGACACGTTCTTTGGACAGGCGTTCAACATCCTGTTGACATAAGACACGGAAATTGTTAGGGTCTAGAACATTCTAGAATTGATGAAATACTTAAACGATATAAAAATAACCCAAACCCTACGAGATGAACAGCGAGTTTGAGCAAACAAATAAGCCCTTCGGCAACGACTAAGTTACTTTGGCAATACCTGTGCAGCTTCAGAGTGATTCCCTCCAAGAAATCGTCGAACAATGTCTAGCCCTACAACTGTAAATCCACATAAAATAACACATGTCAAGTTCCACTGCGTGAACACACGCCCACGGTTTTCTGTACTACCAAAATACACTAAATAACCAAATATATGCGCGATTCAATTAGTAAGTTAATAAACAATAAGTTGAAGGTGTTCATAGAAAGATACGAGGAATCATGTGATTTGAAACCGAGTGGAGATGAGAACGTTTTACCACCACTTTTCTCTGGATGGAATTGGACTGCATAAACATTGCCTTTTCGAACAGCTGAGATGAAGTCGACCCCATAATTGCATGTTGCTAAAACCCAATCCTTGTTCTCGTCAGTCTGCTCAAGCCATGCCCAATTGAATCATGCTATGCCTTACCGTCAGTGAAACTATATTGGCAGGTATGCTCGTCCTACAGAAAAACCTTATGCAATTTTTATACTGTAAAGAACATGCACGAGTACACAAGAACCGACATGAATGACCAAAATAGAACCTTCACTTGTAAACAGTAAATCAACGTACAGGAGTAGCTCGATATGAGTGCACAAAGTACACATGACGACCATTTACACCTTCTAACAAAGACGCAGAGGGTTGCTGTAGCTGCAGTCCGTTCCATCCAATGTGAGGCACACAAAGTCCTGTTGAAGAGTCAAAGCGTGCAACCACACCAGGTATTATGCCAAGACCATCTGCTCTGCATCCAACACACTGAACTCCATCATAAAGTTATCAAAATTTTCCCGTATTACTTGACAAGAAGGCCAATGAATTGCTAAGCACCTTAGTGCAATTGGACAATCAAAACTGCTAGTGTGACAAATCACTCCGTCTCAGTAAAAAAATACGTGAAGCGCTTATCCAAGTTTAAGAAAAGCCAGCAAACAGGAAGCATGAAACTGTTTCACAGGATACAGCTACAACTAGAGAAACACAGTTCATCTCAACATGCAAGGTATGATCATCTTCGGTATCTAGAATTCATACTGTTCACTGTTGAAGTCAATTTTAATTTCAAGATCAGGGTTAACAGCTTCATCTAAATGGCTCGCTACAACTGACAACAATTTTTTGTTTGAAACTTTGTGCTAAAAAGTCCCTCGGACTTTACGAAATGCTGCAGAATCACAACTTGCTTACAAATCTTAGAATTCATACGGGATAAAACTGCAGCTATTTCCCAAATCCATCCTCTGCCTCATGCAAAAATGTTGAATATTATAGTTGACATTGTGGGTCCTTGGGTGTCAACTAGTACGTTTCAACTTATCAACAAGTTGAGCAATTCCAAGAGCTACGGAACTTTCAAGCATTAACCAGCACCATGTGCAGCACTATCTGCTGCAGACGTTCAATCATGTTACAAGATGAATCTTAGGACTCGATCATAAAGAAAGGCAACTGAATGAGAAGAGGAACAGTACCACTATCGCCCTCTTCGCTGCGCTCGAACAAGAGCTGCAATCCTAGGCAAATACCGAGAAACGGCCTATCTTGCTTGATGTAAGATACAAGCGACTCCGTCATCCTGTTACGTACATTGCGAACAAATAAGTTGCAGTTTAATTACAATACGAACCCCAAGATGCATCTCGTAAAATCTTGAATAGAACCTTCAAAACTGTTACCCAACTCTAAGGGAAGATGTACAGTACTGTCGACAAGTACTTACACATATAGCATTTGAGGCACGCTGCTGGGAGTTCACAAAAAAAAGTATTCCAACTCACGAAAAGAAAACGGAGGCATTGCTGCTGACTAAGAAAATCAACAGCTTGGAACTCACCCTTTTGCTTTTAACACCTCCGTGGCAGATTGGAAGGAGCCGACACCTGGAAAAATCAACCGCTTTGCGTTTTGAATATCTTCTGGTCCGTTCACCTGCACAGCCACAATCCCATGCTATTGCAAGAATGAAACCAACTTTTTGGCGATAATAGCTTCAATAACTCGGCTTCACCTACGAAGCATACGAAATCCTATCTACAAGCCATTTTACAATTAGCAATTCTATGGACGAAGATAATAACCTCACGAATCTTAAAGCCAAGTAGATGAATGGCATTCCGGATGCTTCGCACATTCCCAGCTCCATAATCCAAAAGAGTAACCTCTGCAACTCCAGCAACCACTCTTCCAGGTTACATTTATTGGACAAAATGAATGAGAACGGCAATCAATGACTATCGTCTATTATACGTCTTTCGGCCTTTCTTCACTCCTTAACGCTCAAGTGACTAGCAGAATCCGGTGGTTTCTCTCAAGAAAAGCCGCAGCAGATAATTGTCGCATTCTCTTCGGATCTACGTCTCACTCCAAAATGTAGATGATCTTAACCTCATTTCATCAGTGTAAGATATGACCTTCCACCAAGATACATGATGGTTATAAACCAATGATTTGGTTGCGGCTATATCCATTTTGACCCGCACAGATAACTAAGGGTTCAAAAACAGCTCAGTTGTTACCTAGAAGAACTACAAGGCGCAGAAACACAAGCTTCTTTTCCTAAGAAGCCCGAGTCCCTGACCTGCACACTTCATGTTAAAATATTACATGAAGAAATGGCGGTCTTTTTCAAAATTTCGACCATTTGATAGCGTTCTTTCGTAGGACAATTTTACAAAATGAACAACCTAAAATAAAACTTCCCTGCCCAATCCGTTTGTTGGAAAAATGGCGTTTCATACTGTCCCAACACGCGTAAAAGTCACTCAGGGTTCACAAGATCTCGAATATACCAATTCAGAATTAGGAGGAGACGAGAGAGGCAGCTAAATAAGTCGTTTAAATGATACTGAAGCAAGTATATGTCAGATTCACGCGAATTCGGTGTAGTAGAATGGCCATTATTTTTAACCATCCGCAGATAATGCATCAACAAAACGATTTGACCAATCCAGACATGAAGGATGAGAGTGAAGAGAAGATCACCGTTGAAGGCTTCATCATTGCTGGAGCTGGCCGTATCCATCGCAGAAGCTCTGGCAACCAGCATAGGACAACGGCCTGAGCTTAAACGAAGCAAGGGAGCAGAGGAGAGCCGCGAATGAGGTCGGAAGGCACCGCCAGCGCGCAAAGCTAGAGCAGACTTACGACTAGCGAGAGGAGTAGAAATAGAGGCCAATTGCGAGGAGGGACAGGGTACGCAGAGCGAAGCCATGGCCACAGCTACGCAGAACAAGAGTGATAGAAAACGGAAAGAGCCTGGTGAAATGAGCGAAAATGAGCGCACGGCGTCGGTGCAGCTGCAACGAGCAGAAGAGAGGATCGCACACTACAATGACAACCCGCGGTGCCGGAGAGTGACGCGCCGCGACGACTATGAGGTGAGTGATCGCATGGAATTGCTGGAAGACAGACAACGCTCGGGTGGGCAGAGCATCCCGCCTCTACCGAGCATGCGACGACCGAATGAGCACCGGAGTGGCCTGCGCGAACTATCCCACCGGAGCCCATTGGTAGGGTTGAAGGCGGGGTTTGCTGCATACTGGATGATTTCCGTCTCTACTATCATTCGTTCCTTCTCGACTTTCGTTCGTCACCTCCTCTCACCTCTCCCTACAACGAAGACGACCCTTCGACGTTTGTTCCGGGCGAAGGAAGGTGCTGCGAGGCTACTGCTGAACGAGATAAAAGTAAAAGATTCAGATGAAGAAAATGGAAAATGGAAAAAAGGAGAGAGCATCAACATTTCTATAAATTCTTCATTTCTACATGTAGTGGAAACAATCCAGAATATTCTTCGCAAGTTGCTAGTAATTTATCCCAAGGAAAATGTGCTTTGAAAACAAAACTTCAAGTTGATGTATTGATTTCATATTCTGTTCTTATTTGTTTTAATATATCAATATTTATATGATTCCGAAGGCACCTTTAACGCATTATAAGAATCAATAATGTGTTGAAATTAGTCTTAAAATCACATTTTTTTGGATTGTTGTATGTTTGATAATTGATTAAATATAAATAACTTACCAAGTAAAAGCATAATATTCTATTAAGTCCTAAATAATTTTACAAGGATTCAGAAAAAGTGTGTTTCCATTCGAACAGTTATAAAGTTTAAGTTAATATTATTCAACAGTAGCTAGTATTTGACATACTAATAATATACAGCACAATTTGATTTTGAGTTGAGGTGAATTTATTACAAAACCTTGAATATGACTTGCAATATTATTATTCGTTAATACAGGTGTATATATATATATATATATATGTATTCCAACATAGAGTTTTAAAAGTTTGCACAATATGTGTATAGTACAAAAGTAACAAGTAAAAATTATATGCAACCATTAATATATAATTTAATTTCAATTTTGTAATCTATGAAAAAAAAAAATCAACAGTCATTGATTGCAACAATAAAGAAAAAATAAAATAAATTTCATTATTTAAAAATAAGATGAATAGTCATAATTAAAATATAAATAATTGTATAGATATTACAATTTAAAAATGATATTATAATATTTTAACTTATAATAGTATTTTTTTAGTTTTTTTAAAATAATATAACCTTTATATTTATACAAAAAATTATATTGCTCTAAATTTTGTTTAAATTACTGAGAAAAAAAATTTAAACCAATATATACTAATACAAAGAATAAAAATAAAAATGTTATTTAAAATCATATTAAAATTTAGAAATAAAAAATAATTGATATATTTAAACTATAAATAATAATCAACCAAAAAATTACCTTCAATTTAGGAAATATTAATTAGATTAAAATATATATTATTTTTATAATTTTTTATAGTTTTATAAATTGTAAATTGTAAAAAAATAAAACTCTTATGTTGGAAAATAATAATGAATTTATTCTAAAATTCTTCCTATAATGTTAACTTTGTAAGATATATATATATATAATTTATAATATTTAATTTCATTAATTATGCAAAAATACCAAATTTGTTTTGCAAGGCTAATAATATAATTAGATTTCTTAAACTAACTAGGATTAACTTATAATATTTGTACTATTTCATAATTTGAAATTATTGCTTAGGACAAGTTATTCATCTACTAACTTGTTTTTAACTTTTATAAAATTATAATAGATGTTTTAGTTTAACATGATATAAGCTTAATAATAAAATAGATATATGAGTAATAACAACAGTTTAAAGTTATATATTGCAAAGTACAACGTTGTTTAAAGTTATATATTGCAAAGTACAATGTTGTTTAAGAATGTTCAATATATTGACTATATAATATTTAATGTAATTTTTTATAAAAAAATACAATACTTTGAAAGAAGATAGATTTTATAATTTTGTAATTTATTATTCATCAATAGCTGATAAATATATATGTAGTGAATTTCTATCAAGAGGATGTATTCTAAAGATGAATCAAAATGCTAAAGATTAGTATTTACAAACTATCAGTTAAATACAATAGTTTGTGTTATAGACGTATATTTTGTATATGTTTATTACTATTTAATCTAATTGTAGGTAATTCTATATACTAATAGATAGGATGCACTCTTTCTTACTATGAACTTTGGCATTGTCTTGCTAATATTGTTAAACTTTATTTATTTGAACTATTGTGAAAGCTACTAAAATATTAATTTGAAAATTTCAAGCATTAAAATAAACTTTAATTATATATTTATTTTATACATACATATGTACATTTAATAATAATAATCATAAAAAAGAAGATTGATTAAAGAAGTAATATAGCAAAAAATCAAAAAAATCAAACATAAAAAACAGAAAGAAAGAAAAACAAAAACAAAAACAACAACACAGTTAAAGATGGAATGACAATCAGTGGGAAAATGAGATAAATGACAGTGGGATTTACAATAAGAGAAGTAGTTATATTTTGAAATTTTCAGATGATATGTAAATATGACTGGAATAATGTATTAGTAATTTTGGATGGACACAAATGTAAAGACATTACAAAAGAGTGTGCTTTTGCTGTTTATTAGTTAAAAGAGTTATACATACAATAGATGCTTCTACAGTAATTATGCTACTACTTAAATAAGATGTTTAATTGTAATACACATGTATACATAATTTATGTTGTTATATAATAAACGTTAAACTTTTTTTGGCACATGACATATCTTTAACTACCTATGGCTGTATGTTTTGAAGAATTTAGAATTTGTACCCCACATTTTTCTTTGTTTTTGTTTTATATATTAAAATATTAAGTATCATAAATAAATTCCCTAAAGGATGAGGAAGAGCCTTTTAGATACCAACTCAATTTTGAGTGTATTCAATTTATTGGTATCAATTGATTTGCATGGGCACAAATACTTAATTGAAAAGGATTTTGTGATATTGTTCATGATTAATTTATCTTCAATCTATGAGGTTTTTTTCAAAAATTAAACTCAATTGAGTAACCAAAACATTGTTTTTATTTAAAGCACTATAAAAGCATAATCGAAAAATAAGTGCTTATCACTTTAGTACTGTACATGTTTAACTAAATTTTTATTAGATTCGGTTATTAGTTTATATGTGAAGACTTTTCTTTACTTATCTTAAACAAAAGCATTCTTCAACACCAGCAAGAAAAAGGGCAGATTAATGCAAGCATACTAGTTTCAGCATCCCCCGATTTTCCTCTCTATTATACTTTAAGTTTTATTCTCTTAAACTTGAATTAAAACTAATTATGATAAAACCCATCAAAGAGAGGAAGAGAACACTGAGGGCAGGAGTGGCGCTCACAATTAAGCGCAGAACGAAGGCGAGATGACATTCCCACGAGGAAGAGAAGCAAGCGAAAGGGAATCTGAAGACGAGGATCAGCTCATGCCACAAGCAAACTGGTCTCCCAGGATTCATACAGCTCTCCACATGAGTGAGGCTAATGCAGTAGCAATTTGTGCTGTTCGTGTGTACACGCACTAGGACAGCATACCGTTCCATGCATTAGCACATTCGCCAGTCACAGATACTTCTAAGTAGCTAAAATGTTCAACACTAGCAAGTGTTTGTGAAGCAAAGCGGACCCAAGTGCTTTATGAACGGATTCTGGGATTGGAACAGTACTGGAAGACAAGGAACAAGACGTCATATCTTCCTGCGTTCGTAGACGACACTCCATTCTTCCCAAAAGGCATGAACACCCATTTGCGCTTGAACTACATGATGATTTCTCAGAAGGCAAGGTAATGTCGGGCTTTCGTAAAACAGGTTCAACTTTCCAGTGACAAACTGAGGTTAGAAATTTACCTTCTGTCAAGTCTATGAGATCAAAAAGAAAGGCAGACATGGAGGCGGTGATTGCCAAATTTAACTTTACACCACTGCAACTAATGAAAGATGGATGAAGAGCAAACAGTTATCTGAGCTAGCTTCTCCAACCTTGCTCGGGTTGCAGCACACTTCCATAGATACCCTCCTTTACACCTTCATACTGAAAGCTTTGCTGGTTCACCTCGCCATCCATTTGAGCTACGATTGCACATCTGTTAATTGAGGTAAAATTCTGTTGCCTAGAAGGCTCCAAGCCAGTGCTGCGCCTGAAAAATGGCACTGTTTTTGGTGTTGATGAAGACGGAGCCGAAAAAGATGTCCGTCTCTGCGCCTCTCTCCGTACATCACTTTCAGGTTCAGCGACTTCGTGGATCGTGGTTGTTGCCCCGCGTTGCCAGTCGTCGTCCTCTATCCACCAGTCACCATAAATTGTCGATATCTCATTTGGACCTCGCCAGTTACTGTTCCCCTTCGAGCCAGACCGTGCAGAAGACGCTCCTCCCTGATGTCTTTGGTACGATGACACTGCAACCGTGTCTTGTGAAGGAGTGCCTCCTGACTTCGAGTCAGAAAGAGCAGGAGTACTTGAATCCGGTAGCCCTCCCCCGTATCTTTGCAACTCTGTGAACACATAACAGGCATGCTAAGGACGATGCAGCACAAATAAAAGGATCCATGACATTTGACAACGGTCTAAACTGGAGTTATGAGAGAGTACAGATAGGCACGCATCATGTATCTCTATCCAAATAATCCTCTTGGATGTGATCTAATCATTCAATTTCAGAGCAATATGTAAAATTCGCTCCTGAGTATGCATGAGTGTACAATTCAACAAACCCAGTCCTAAACAAGTAGAGCGAGAGCCCAAAAACTACTGCTCTTTAAAACTGAAATGAAACCATTGCTCAGTGAAATTTCAAACTGCAAATACCAGTGCCAGCTTTCTAAAACAATCAAGAAGCCTGAAACCTAAATTGAAGGTACTGCAACCGTGGGAAACCATACCCCAGAGCAAACAGGTATTTGAATAGTAAAATATCAACTGGAGACAACGTACATAGATTGTGCTCCCTAACGTTTCAAAATCGAGAAGGGCCAAGAACAACGCAATGGTTAAGAGGACAACTGAAAGAAGAATTATACTTGGATAGTAAGAAGCAAAACACCTTCTACAGAAATCCTCAATTATTAGATTCACACTGCAAAACTCGTAGGGAGCTCTTATCTACAAGCTTACCATCCGACCCATGAGCAAAATGGCATTTATCTTCAAAAGGACAATGCCCAGTAGTCTCCCATTTGTTACATAACCTAGTTTTCCAATTCGAAGGGCGAGCATTGGGAGTTGCAGAACCTGCAGGAGTCGAGCTACCTCCCTCTCCCTCCTTCGTATTTCCATTCGTTGTTGTAGCGAGCTGCATTTCAACTTTGGGAGAGGCTGCAACAACTGCACCAGAAGCCGCAGCCACAGCAGCATCTCTAGCTTCCCGAACAGCACGAGGAATGCTATGTTCATCGTGCAAAAAGTTGCACTTCTCTCCGTAAGGGCAATTGCCCTCTCCAAAGTATTTCTTACAAGGGCGTGTCTTGTGAAACCTAACTTGCGAATCCGTCGAACCAGCAGCAGATCCTGAGCCCCCTTGACCGCCAGGCTGACTTGGTGGTGGTGGTGGAAGCTCTTGCGAAGCAACAAACTCTTCCCACCCTGGCGGAGGCTTCCGCAATTCCTCCATCCCATGAGCAAAATTGCAGTTGGTACTGTAAGGACAATTGCCGCTACGGAAACGACTACATAGTTTCGTCTTGTAAAAAATGCTTCCCATTCCGCGCCCCCTTCCCACAGCTCCAGCTCCCGCTGATGAAGAACCTACTGCACCAAAATCTGCCAACCCCGCTCCACTGGCAGCGGAACCACCCCTTCCCAACTGAGTTCCTCCTCCATGGCCACCAAACCCTTGATGATTTCCACTATGATTATGATGATTGGGGCCTCTAAATCCATCAGGCATTGTTCGCAACACTTTCTGTGGAGGTTCTGCTCCAGAAATAGCTCTTCCTCTTCCAAACCCTGAATGAGAAGCTTGCTGGTACTCCTGAGCCACAGCGGCACTACCATGAGGTCCTGCTCTATCCCAAGATAAATCATCCTCGACCGACTCATCGTCTTCATTATCACCCCACTGATCTAGGCCTGGTGCCCCTGCGTCCCAAAAACCCGCGCCATCCATCCCTACTACAGGTTCCCCCATCCCTAACTCGGCTGCCGCTGTAGTATCCATGAGGTTCTGTCTCTCTATTCCCTTAAACAAAAACAAGCAGTCCGTTGATTACAGGAAGTATGGCTGCCAAAGAAGCGAATTCCTCAGTTCGCGTGCAAAACCCAAAATTCGTAAGAACGAGCATCTCTTATAAGGCAAAATGCCGGGATAATTGACTGATTGATGTTATTGATTGGTGCCAGTGAGAGGAAATGGACAATGGACCATCCAACCTAGGCCGGGAAGGTAGTACATATTGTTTTTACGACATGGGAAGGTGGGGAGAATAAAAAGGGCGGAAACGAAGAGACACAGATATGCTGTTTTGAAGAAGAAAGCAGAGGATAACTCCCTGGAGCAGCTACATGACAGAAATGCATGAGAAAACGAGACCCGTTATAGAGAAGATATTGTAGTATCGAGTACAATAAGGGTAGCGATGAAGGAAAAGGAGGTATACGGAGGGGAATAGAATTGGGAGGAAGGGGTACTAAACCAGCGACAAGGAAAAAGAAGCAGGAGAGGAACAACCACACAAGCGCAAGAGAGACTCAGGAGAAACAAGGGCAATGAGTGGAAAGACGGAAGTAGCAACGCAAGAGCAGCAACAACAATGGTATTGAAGGTCACAGCAAAGAAAAGCAAGACAAGACGAGGAGGAGCCTGGATCGACACATCACACTTGGGTCCATAACATACCCAGTCACATGCGGGGAACAACGTCGAGGGCTCAAAATTAGTCTCCCGCTCTCTTCTGCAAAATGCTGAAACATTTCCATGAAACTGACCTAATCGCAGTTTCAATCATAAATTCGTCTCGTCGCATATCACATGATGAATTCTGTTTCTTCTCGTAGCAGGTTGAATGTACCCGGACACAATTCCGGGTCCGAGAGTGAAAACCTGGGCCTACTGTTGGTTGATACCCGTTGTTCGGGCACCGAGGTAGAGTTCAGCACGGGGATCTGGGGCGCCTCCGATTTGTCCACTGACACAGCACTCTATCCGCTCGTAATGGAGGAAAACGAGAGTCGTCTTCTTCGAACGTGGTGAATGCATTGGCTACGAAGCACTCAGGAATCTCCGTCTTCCGACCCTCAGCGATCTGCGATAGCTGGTGCACCACGTTCTTGTGCTTGCCCCCTATCACAATATAATATTTTTTGGGGCGATTGGCGCCCATTTGGTGCTGCCACCTTTGCTGCGAGTTTCGTTGCACCTGTCCGTCCTTCCTTTTTCAAATTACTTACCCTGCACTTTTCGATGTCGTACCAACTTGGTTTCATTTTAGGTTTCGAGGTTGCTTAGAGTTCTGGTGCGGGCTGTGTTGTGTGTGGAGGAGCATTGTAGTGTTGGAGTTGCCTGTCCATGCGGAGAAGTCAGGAGCTGCAGCAGCAGGAGCATCCAGGGCGTGGTTGCGCAGGATGACGCTGGCTGCTGGAGGTTTCCTTCACCCCTGCCTCCTCCCCGTTGCATTGTGTTCTCAAAATTCGTCTTTGCATCGGAATTCGGCATCGCAGCACGCCCTCCACTCACATAGTTTGACTTCAATTCAGCACTCGCCTAGTCCTCCCGAGCTGCTTCGGCTGCATTCCAATAGTACTGGTGCATTTCATGCCAAAGGAGTTTGGGATTATATCGACTCCGGCACCGAGGTTGAGAGTGGTGTGGGCAATGTTGTCTCAGGCGACAAGGCAGGGGACAACGTGAAATTGCTTGCTTCGGACACGCAAAGGGTACTGGTAACTGATGGTGGCACGAATGAGGAACAGCAGGTCTCCGATGCACTGGAGAGTGTGACCTTTCAGTCCTGGCGAAAGGATAGTTCAGAGCTTACTAACGAGTCACGAGCTGAGCAGGAGAGTGGAATAGTTGCTAGCAATGACCGAAATTCTAGAAATCGTGTATGGCGTGCACCAGCCGAAGACTCTAGTGATTCTACTGGGAAGCAACCTCAAAGGCAGTACAGACCACGGGATCAGTCTTGCATTTTGCCTGCAAAGAAGGTAGACAGGTGGGTGAACCCTTCTGTCAGAAAATTTGATGGAAAGGAGGCCGAACAGAATGGAGATGTTTATGAGAGGAATGGGGAGGGAGCAGGGAGCAGTGCAACAGGGAATGGTGGACGATTTTCTTCGAGCAACTTGTCTTTGGTTAGCAAGCCTGGAGCACGTTATCAAAGGCTCCCCATCAATTTAGACTTGCAGCTGTACTGGGCACGCCTTCTACGTCAGAAAGGCCAGCAAGACCAGGCAACGGAGATCCTTAAACAGGTGCTTTCCCTTGCTCCATCTCATATCAAATGATACCTTCTCGATTCCAAATTCCGTGCTAAACCCCTAAAGCGCGCGTCTTGTGAGGATTCTTACTATTTGGACTGTCGGCTTTCATGCGTAATAACCACGTTCCTGACTGTGTGGTTTGAAATTGTAATCTTATGAATCTAAATAACCGAATCAAATTCTGTTATTTGTTTATGCCTTATAACCAAGTTCTTTTACCAGTGGAATGGGTTTAAGAGCCAGTCGATGATTCATGTTCAAGCTTTGAGCTTCCGGAAGCATATAGCGAAATGCCCAATTTCTTTTTTTCTCCGTGGGGAAATCGATCATGAACATGAGAACTAAAACCCTTCCCCATTCGGATCTTTCAAGGATTAGTGATACGCTGCTGATGAGTACTTTGTCCTCTATCGTGTACGTTTATGATGTTGCAGCTAATAATTATTATTTCTGCACCTCATCGAGCAGAGGACTGATGCTATATAATTAGAATCAGCTTTGATTGCTTTCAGTACCTGTAAATTATGTCTTCTGACTCACACAAGCGCTTTGGCTTTGAATTGCTCGATTGTCTTGCAGTGTATTAGAGACTGGCCAGACGATGGGAGGCCATATGTAGCGTTAGGGACATTGCTAAAAAAATTGGGTAAGGTGCAAGAAGCACGGAAGGTCTTTGAAGATGGCTGCCAGGCTGTTCGCGGAGAAAATGCTTATATCTGGCAGGTGCGCTTTTTTCTTTTATCCTCTAACCCTGCTTGTTTCTGAAGAGGAGCCAAGATGCAAGTCGTAGACTAGTTTTACGAGATGACCCGTGAATAAATTTGTAGTCATGTGGCGTGCTCATATGCCTACTCATGCCTCCGATCTCGTTGATACCTCAGAGGCTGGCCTTTCTCTCTTCGATTGTGCTGCTCAATCATGAATTAGATTTTCTGTTTCTTCTGTTTTTAGTTTTTCTGTTCATGTAAGATCAGTTTCTTAGTTGCCCATTTCTGTTAGAGGCTCTCGTTTTAATGGAAGATGGGTTGTCAGGCCTGGGCAGTATTAGAAGATCGGGTTGGAAATACTGGTAAAGCAAGGAAGCTTTTTGATGCTGCCACTGCGGCAGATCGAACACATCCTGCAGCTTGGCATGGTTGGGCTGTTTTGGAGTTGCGTGAGGGTAATACTAAGAAAGCCAGAGCTCTGTTAAAGAAGGGGTTAAAATTTCATGGACCAAACGAGTATCTCCTGCAGACACTAGCTCTTCTTGATGTGAAAATGGGTAGATATGATCAAGCTCGCATCTTATTTGGAAAGGCTACTCGAGCAAATCCTAAAAGTGCAGCAAGCTGGCTGGTACGTGACTCTGCTCTAACTCGAAGAATGGGTAAAATTGCAATTAAAAAGAAACTTTTTGTCATGCAGTTTACACTATCTCCAAATAAATTTTGCTCCTCTTTTGTTACCACAGTTGGAAGAAATTTAGATGCAACAAGTGTGCTTGACATATCTTTTATCCGTAAAGCTTTTCCTCTTGGAGTTCATTGATTGTGAAGTAGGACTGACTCTTCTCTGTCCTTTCTGTAGGCCTGGGCATTAATGGAGGCAAGCCAAGAGCGTAAAACAACTGCTCGTAATCTTTTCAAGGTAATCCTGCGAGCTGCTCACATGCTCGATTGGTTGGGTTTAGCAGGTTTACTATGCTAGAGCAATTCCTATTACATGCCGCGGTTTATCTCTTCTTGGGACGTGTGCCATGGCTCTCAATGCATCTTCTGATCGTACTTTACAGAGGAGTCGCCGTTTAAGAGGGTTCTCGCAGGATCGGCTTCCTGTTGACAGGTCTTAGAAATGTTGTCAATGCACTTAAGTTGTATTCGAGTAAATATCTATAATCCAAGTGGACATTTGGAGTTCACTTCACTAATTGTTAGTTGGAAATACATGTACAGAATGGCATAGAAGCCAGTCCCAAGAATCGTTATGTTTGGCAAGCTTGGGCATTGTTTGAGGCAAAGGAAGGGAACAAAGAACGTGCTCGTCAATTATTTCAACGAGGACAACAGTTGAATCCTCTAGACCCAGTTATTTATCAGTCCTATGGTCTTTTCGAGTACGATTGTGGCCATATTGCTATTGCCAAAGAGCTTTTTAAACGAGGAGTTTCTGTGGGCCCGCAACATCAACCTGCTTGGATTGTATGTTCCGCACTTTGGTACTCCGTATTTAATCATTTATTAATCATGTATATTCGTTTTAGTAGATTTGATCTGGTGCTTTAAGGATAGTTATGCATGCCCTTGGTGGCTATGTTACTTCTCAGCATCTGCATTTATTTTTGTATTTTACATTACAGTTGGTGTTTATTTAGTGGCGACTGTATGCAAATAGGTGAACTCGTCAACTCAGCTGTATTGGACGTTTTCAAATTTGGTCGGTTTCATTGCTTTCCTGTTTAGAGGCTATAAGATAACTATGTTGAACTTATTTTGGCTAATCGGCGCAGGCTTGGGCTTGGGTTGAGTGGAAAGAAGGGAATCTAGATGCGGCTCGGGAGCTATTTCAGAGGGCTATTGCAGTTGACCAAAGGTCTATGGATGCAGTGCGAGCATTTCAGGTTATTTATTGAGAGAAAAATCTGGTTGGATTGTGTTGCAGATATGATTATGGGGATCTTGCGAAGCTGTCCATTGCTCAATTTTCTTTTTATTTCTCGAAGTTCATAACATGTATTTAGAAATAGATAGAGGGCAAGGAGATGAAATTTACATTGAATTTGTTGTTGCAGGCTTGGGGTATCTTAGAAGACAGAGAAGGGAATGTAGGAGTCGCAAGAGTTCTGTTCAAGCGTGCATTAAGAGTGGACTCTCAGAACGTTCCCACATGGATGTCCTGGGCAGCGATGGAGGAACGACAGGGCAATGCCGTCCGAGCTGATGAACTTCGAAGTCTGTGCCTTCAACAGGTAATGGATATTTTGTCTTGTGTTTGTTTTATGTGTTCACAGTCTACCGTCCTGCTTGATGCGTTTATTTGTAGATGATCATTTTGTTTTTACAAAACTCATTGGAGGAATTTTACGTGCTTTGCAGAGGACAGAAGTTGTAGACGAAAATCCATGGGATGTTAATCTGGAAAACATGTTAGCACCAGCAATTGACAAATTGAGGGATTTCTTAAAGCTCGAACAAAGATTTCCATGGTCCAAGAAGGAGCGAATGAAGCCAATGGATGAGAGGACTGTGGGAAGCCTTGAGGCTTTAGAGGATGCTAACAAATTAGAGGAAGAGTTTGACGTAGATGCCTTCTTGGGTGGGAGATTCTCCGAGCGATCTGAGAATGCAGCTGGGCTGGCACGTCAGGAATCCAAAGTGGCCGCCAAAAGGCAACAAAAGTTAAGTGATAATGTGATCACTTGAAGCCTCAACGTTCGCTACATTTTCTAATCTGTTGCGTGGCGCAAAAGTGAAGACGACGTGAATATCAGTTGTAGATATTTCTTCTCCGAGAAAACGGCCTATTAGTTTGTCACTCCCTTATCCATTTTTTGGCTGAAGCACAGTCCGTTGGAATGGAAGTGTTGTATACCTACAATGGGTTTTTAAATTAAAAGCAATTCATCTATTATACTATTTAGTTTTGTTTATCAAAGCCTATTGCGAAATAAATTGGCCGCAAGTTATCCTCAGGTCGGCTCATTTCAAACCGAGGATTGAGCTTCAACTAACCTGTGCATTTGTCAAGCTCACCCGCAGAATAACCACCATAGCTGTCCGCTTCGAATCAATGCGCATAGACTGCCCACATAATGCCTCGACAAAACGGTTATAATATTGACCATCCCTATCTAGGCAGAGTTTAGACACCAGTGCCGATGGAAACAGTACATTGAAAACAGGCATCTAAATGTTTTGATGTGTTCCCGATTGAGGCAACAGTCAGACTTAGGACTCTAGCTGTGGATTTGAATACAACGAAGCTGCAAATCGCCCATGAATTTCTCGAACAACCGTCCTAATCTTTGCTAAATGATGGAAAAAAAAGTGAAGTCCTCCAAAGAATATTTCGCCAATTCAAAATTACTAATGAATACTAGGGAGTGAACGAAGGCTGAATCGTAGGGAACAAGACGATACAGGGGTTCGCAAAAACATCAACATAATACTGTCCTTGCACCTATAATAGCCAAAATGTGGGCAGCCATCTTTGATAAATTAAACGCCACTGTTGTGCTCCCAGTTGTGAATCTGAGATTCAGAAGTGACAATGATGTGAATTTCTTTCAGCACGAACCACGAACCAGATTTAATATTTCACTTTCTCTTGACAGTTGAGGGTAACTCATTTCAAATTCGAGATGTTGACTTAAACCCGTATCCATTTGCAGTGGCAGCAACTAGGTTTCACACTTCCATGTCTCTTTGCAGTGCCAGTAAAAAATAAATCCAAGGCCATTAACATTGAAACTGTTTCACAGAATAGGGGCACGGTTTTGATGCTAGAAACCAGAAAGAATATCCTCACCAAATACCGACCTGCAACCCGTGAATTGCTGGTAACCACTTACTTTATAATGATCCTTGCGAATGCATCTGAAACCGGGCTTTACACTGCCTTGGACACTATGAGGGCCTCTACACGAACCTTAAAGGAGAGCCAAAATCCACGTAAATGCGGGTCACTATTTTCGAGGAGGAATAGTTATTTTGAAAGGAGGAATCTGAACTGAGACAAGCATGGAAGGTTGTCATGAAGAGCATTGGGTTCACATAGGAACGCTATAGAGGAAGAAGAGTCCTGCTTGGCACAACTGTAAGCAAATTTCGGCAGTAAGGTCTTTCCACTGCAAGCAACGACACCAACTACTCAAGCACTGAAAGCTTGTGTGAGGCAAAAGAAAGTACAGCTTTGGTCATCTGACATTATCATGCTCCACCCAATTTCAAATTTGGTAAGAATGTAGAGCACAATATTTGACAAAGGAAAAGATTGGCAAAGATCGCGTGAGCTGGGCTTCGCAGAGAAGGCACGAAGGGCCTCAACAGGAAAACTTTTGAAATAGCAGAGCATGCATCCGCACATGTTCATCGTATGATTTCCTAAGATACTTACACTACGGTACGTCTCCAGAACAGACTTTGCCTCTGTTCTTTTGCTGGGATCATATTGCTCTTGAAAACCTGACTGGAATGTAAGGCTTGTTTGATTCCTTTACTGACCCATAAACCCTAATATTTCAGCCTTTCATCAAATTAACCACTTGGTTTCATCTGGAGTAACCCCAGAATGTAGGCGCTATGCTTAGTGACGAAGTACCCAGACGGTCGAGAACGCAACAATATAACCTGACCTAGTTTTTCATAGTATGAAAAACTCACAGGTTTAACACGGAACAACTTCAAGTCATTACTGATAGCGTAGCAAAATGAGAATGAAGGAGGAATTAACACGGCAGTGTGTGCCCCAATGCTCTGCTGCATTGCTCCACGGACAAAGCGAATACAATTGTAGTTGCACAACTCCACAGGGGCTGCGTTGTAGAGGCAGCTAGAGGAGAGAGAGAGAGAGAGAGAGAGAAAAGAAAAAAGCAAAAAAGAAAAATCCACTTTACAGTGAGATGGCAGGAGGAGACGTGAAGGCACTTGCAGGAGGATGCACACTTGGATCAAGTGTAATGGCAATATGGCACATTTACAAGCATCTTTGCAATTACACTGAACCCATGTACCAACGATACACTGTTCGCATCATCTTCATGATCCACGTAATTGCCTTCACACGTTGTATTTGAAATTTTATTAGCCTTCTCTTTTGTTGCATTGTAGTCGTCTATTTCGTCAAGCTTATCATGGGATGATTAGTTGTCAAATACAATGTAGGTATTCAAATTATTACCAAATTTGGGGGGTGAAAGTGAACTCTTGGATTGTTGTCAGGATGTGGAATGTGTTTTATTGGGAAGTTTTTATTGCGTTTTTAAAAAGAATTTGAAGGATTGTGTGTGAAATCAGATAAAATTAGGGTTTAAAGATACGTAGTATACCTCAAATTGCAACAGTGGAACCGTTGGTGCATTTATTTTTGGTGGTTTGCTTAGCTACACTTTTTACGTTATTTAAAAGGGAAAAACGAATGCTGGTCTGCGCGTTAGAGATACTAATTGTGCTCCGAACCCCTAATTTCGCAACATTAACTTGCATCCAATCTACACCAAAACACTTTCTTTCGTTCTTTTCAAGGTTTGCTGAGCTGTTCTCCATGCCACGATCACTGTGCAGGTGTATGGGCTCATGTCATATTCGGCATTAGTGAGACCGAGGGAAGCAATCTATTTCAACTCTCTATGTGGAATGCAAGTACCCATTATTCATCAGTATAGCTTTCTACTTGTTGCTTGCTGCTTCATGTACCACCAACCCGTTTAGCGTCCGTTAATAACGTACAATCTCCCAATGTGATTTGGAACCTAACTTGGGTCGTGTGCCAAATGGAACAGATACGAGGCGTGGGTGATCTACAACTTCACGTCATTGTGTATCGCATTTATTGGTGGTCCAGGGGCTGTAGCCACCAGCCTTCACGGCCGATACCTGAAGCCCTCGTGGCATCTCATGACTTGCTGTTGTGATGCCATCCCCCTGGATGGGTACGCCTATTTGTCACCCTTTCAATTCATTAATCAGAGAGAGAGGTTTCTGTCTCAAAACTGTAAGGAATGAAATGTAGTGGACACAAGGTTGTACTCTCGTTCATTTCAGGCTGTTAAGGGGTTGAACTAATATCATTAACAACTGTGTTCTGCAAATGGTGACGCACAGGGTGTTCATACGGCGGTGTAAAAGAGGGGTGCTCCAGTTTGTGATTTTGAAGCCATTGTTGGTGGCAGCAACGCTGATGTTATATGAATCGGATCTGTATGAGGACGGCAGTTTCTCCACAACCAATGGCTACCTATACATCACTATCGTGTACACATTTTCATACACGCTGGCGCTGGCAGCTCTGGTGTTGTTTTATGTGGCCTGCAAGTCCATGTTGCAGCCATTCCAGCCGCTCCCAAAGTTCCTTATCATCAAATCAGTTGTCTTCTTGACCTACTGGCAAGTATGACTGCCTTCATATCACAAGATTAATCACATTGAACACGTGCTGATTCTTTGAGTTTCTTCATATGATAATACCTCAAATGCTCCTCTTTGAGATGAATATTGCTGCGACCTGCAGAGTGTCTTAATTGCTCTTCTCGCAAATGGTGGTATAATCAAGACAGCTCAAGACGCCCTGGATGTTCAAAACATCACCATTTGCATCGAAATGTTGTTTGCGGCCGTTGGGCACCTATACGCATTCCCCTACAGTGTATATGCAGATGCTAACATCAACGGCGGAGGCAGCCTGACCTACAGCATTCTGCATGCACTCAGTTTCTCAGACCTTGTCTACGACACCATGCATCAGGTAATTCGATATCCGGTGTACCACAAAAATGCTTTCAATCCAAGTTTGTCGCTTAGATATGCGTTTTAATTGCGGGTTATTCGTTACGTGCTACATTCCAATCTCAAATGAGATAGAGAACGTGGTGGGTGAACTGAACAATGTCCTCCAGTGTGTTGCACTACTTTGTGTCATTTGAACATAAATACATGTATATCTGAACACCAAGACATTGATTGTGAATTTTTGGCTGGCTTGATATACAGTTTGCACCCACATACCAGGAGTATGTTCTGTATAGCAACGGCAGCGAGGAGGCACCCCAACGACACAGGGTGCCGACCCTCACCCCAACAGGGCAAGGCCAAGAAATGGACCAAGTGGTGAGGAACAAATCTACGACTCAGATTCTGAGCTTTGGTGAACCAGGAGGAGCAAAGACGAATATTGTAGGAGTGTTGAACACGGAAAGACAATCCATACCTGCAGGTGATCGCAGTCCGCCCACCTACAGCCAGATGCTAGCAGATATGGCAGATGATTACCGTGCTTCAGGATCCACGACGAAGCCATCTTCAGGCTCCAACAGTTTCTCCGACAATGACTTCAATCCTCGAGGTGGATTGATTCCCCGACTGGACGCTCGCGGTGCAGCTCTTCCAGACCACAAAACCTCTGCCGGATCAGGAGAAAGTTTATACAGACATTCGAGTACTTGGAGCAGTCAAGCGATGGATAGTCGGAGAGAGAGTGCAGTGGAAGAAGAGATTACAGAGTTAACAAAGCTAACCGAGCGAAGGGCGTCAGATCATGGACCTCTTGCAGACACAATTGATGTCAGGGGTGAGAACGAGGAATTCTCTGAGGGTTTCATTCAACGATGACTGCCTTCATTCCAAAGATTTTATTGCACGACATGGTTCATTCCGCACAATGTTGTGTAAATTCACCTCCCAACGAGACTTCGTTTCAGGCCACAACTGGAATCACAATCTTCCTAACAATACAGACTTGTACATGTGTCCACACTATTGAGGCAAATGGTATCTTTGTGTGCTAGAGAATATGTTCATCGGCTCTGCATCTTCAAAACACAGAACAAAGATAAAATACAGTTTGTTTGTTCGCTTTCAATTGGATATAAATACTCACTACAACTCACAAACCTGTGCAAGCAAGCAGAATAGCAATAGCTGTCAGCCATTTCGACTAAAACTAAACAAAACGCAAAGCACTTCTAAAGTGCGACCACTCACACTTGAGACTGAAATTCTGAAATGGCATTGCACAATAGTGGAATGGAATCCGGGTTACGAAGAAGAAGTCACGGTGTGGTTATTCCTTCTCGTACCCAGATGCAATAGTACAAAATAGTTATAAATTTATAAATTTATAAATTTGAATACAATGTTTAAATACAATATTTACCAAAAATTTGGTATTGGGAGGAGAAGAAAATATAAAGTTTTCATACAAGATTTTAATCTAATTATAAAAGCTATAAGAATAAATATAATTATTATTTTGTGTATTTTACAGATATTATAAAAATCAGATGAAAATAGTTAATATACATAAAAAAAAATATAAATTGAATAGAACCACATTGATTAATACTCTAAATAAGAATTTATTTTGAAAATTTAAAATTTTATTAAAAAATATACTTAAAAAATTATTTTTAATCTTTAAGAATATTCTAGAATTTAATGTTATTAAAATCTATTTTAAAACTAAATTCATATTAATTTTTAATATTTATAATTTTGACCTTTAATAAGAATTTATTATTTTAATTTTAAAATAAATTTTATCAATGTATTCTAATAAAAATACTAATAATATATATATATATATATATATATATATATTTATTTTTTATATAAAATATTTTTATTATAATTTATAAATCCTAAGTTTTATAACACGTTAATATTATTGTAAGTACTAAAAATACTTAATCATATATGATCTTTCTTCCAAATTAATTTTAATAATTATAAAACTACCAAGATTTATTTTAGGGCTTATGCATGCTAAAAATTATATATATTGATTTTTGAAAATTAAAATTTTTTTTTATAATAATTTATTTCAAGTGCTAAAAATTTTAAAATCTTAACTGACTTGCTTAAGATTGGAAATCAAATATATGTATATTTAAGTTTGTGAAAAATAAAAACAAGTTTGTAATATGAATTTTTAATTCTGCTTCTATCTTGACTTCATTGAAGTAGTAATATGAGTCTTAGATGACTATTTTTAATTATTATTGTTTTGATGCATTATATTATTTTTGTCCTTAGATTTAATATATATGTGATACTAATAAATTTGGTTTTGGTTTTTAGATATTGTATCTTCTATTTGATAAGTTATAAGAATTATTCAAGTAATCAACCTTTTATTGCGGTACATTTGATACTTTTAGGATATAATAGAAATTTATACAAAAAAATAATTAAAGAATTGTAAAGAAGTATACATCTTGAGCATCAAATGGACATATTATCAAAGTTGTTATAATATTATTTTAAATTAAGAAAGCATTAAATATATATATATATATATATATATTAGAATTAGAAATAAAAAGAGAGGCTAAAACAAATTAGAAGTGATAGGAGAGGAAGGAAGGGGGATAAGAGGGAGAAAAGAAAAATTTAAAAAGTAAAAATTAACAAATCCAATGGTGTAGTAAATTAATTATTATTTGGCAATAATAGAGTGCCAAGAAGATCAATGAGATGTTAGAGGATAAAGAAAAAATTAGCTTCCACAATCAATGAAACTTAATAATATCTCAATATAATCTAAGCCAAGATAGAAGCAAAATTAAAGTCATTGTGTATGTATAGAAAAGAAAGTAATTTGAAAGTAATTTAGTATAATTTAATTCTTGGAGTTGGTATTTTTTTCCACCATTTTTTAATGAATATTTTATTATTACAAGTGATTATAAATTTTAATATTGTTAATTTAACTTGCTTTTTAAAAGCATTTAAATTGCAACCAAGAACCTAATATTTATTTAAAGAGAATTTCATTTACAACATTGATTATACACCATTATCAATAGCTTACAAACAACTATCTTTGTGTATAGCATAGATAAAAATATTATATAAATATCATTTGGTAGATCTTGGATTTTATCAACTTTTAAAATAATTTAGTTACTAACCATTCTTTGTAGAAATTATAAGATATAAACATACGTAAATTTATATATATATATATATATATATTAGATAGATAATATCTTCATTAAGAAATATCAAAGAAGTTTTCTAGACATAGATTGGATCTATTGGTGCATGATGTGGCTATATTGATTCCTTCAAGAAGTTTCTTACTTTTAGGAAGCCACTATGGAAGTATCTTGCATCTTAAAACCTTGACTTGCAAATCTCATGGTCTTCAAAAAGTTTCCACATGGCATCATTTTTATCTATTAGATATAAAAGCAAAATTGAGACCATCTTTAATCTTGTTAACAGATTTTTTGTCTTTTAGTTATAGTTCCAAAATTTCTAGTTTCTTTGTACTTGACAATAATTGTTCTAACAATTTTCCTACTTTATATAGTATTACTTCTTTTCTAATACATATGTATATTATCTTTTCACAAGCTTGTCTAGATTTATCTTCTTGAAAAGTTGAGAGCAAAAACAATAAAGTAATATAATATCTCATCATTCAAAAGTGTAAGATTAATTACTTCAGCAAAAATTTATTTATTTATTTTACTTGTTTATTAATTAGTATGGTGGATGAGTTGTTGAAACCAAAACCATTTTAATATATTGTGATTAATTCTAAACAGCAATCGTTATGATTTCTTTCAAAGCTAAATATTTGCAGAGGGACAGTAATATGGTTTGCTTACAAGAATTATTGATGGTTGTAGCTAGCATTGAATTGGTTGAAATTATATCAACTTGTTTAAAACCTCAACTCATTTCTTGTGTGGTTTATCCTCAGAATCCAGGAGATGAATATATATATATATATATATATATATATATTGTCACTCACACTTGTACAGAAAGCTGCTATACAAGTCTTCTTTGATATTTAAGGAGTTTCTTGAAGTTGTGGAAGTTGCTGTGACCCAAGGTGAGAATTGACCACACTTTTGGTTTCTATTGACCTGCAGATATTCAACCTGTTGTTTATGAGCACTGGGATTCATTTCAACATCATTGACGAGACTTCAACACCCTACAGTATCCCATACTTATAAAGGTAAGTGGAGATCAAGTTTGGCGGTTAAAGATGTTTTCACTTTCTTAAGAACCTGGTTTCTCGCTGTATTACTTTAATAGAAAAACAGTGTAATAGTCCAGTTTTTCCACATTTAATGGTTAAGAGGAAGAAACCTTCCAGCAATCTTTGCTAATGTATGCTGAGCACAAAACATTCAGAGATGTTATAGGAACGTGCTTGAGATCATTAGACAGTGTTTACAAAGTTGAAGTGCTATAGGAACGTGCTTGAGATCATTAGACAGTGTTTACAAAGTTGAAGTGCTATAGGAACGTGCTATAGGAATGTGGTTGTTGAAGTGCTATAGGAACGTGCTTGAGATCATTAGACAGTGTTTACAAAGTTGATAATCCTAGAATAACATCTGCAGTGAGCCTATTTCAGCAGTGTAACATGAATAAATTACACCCTAAGTGGGGACTAAGATATTACATAGGCATGGGTTGCAGAAAGTAGGCATCAGCATTTCGATCAGAACAGTAGAGGCACGGATGTTGCTTATATCCTTGCTCGTTTAGAAGTCTTCTCGCAGCCATTACTACCTGCCTGTTAGTAAGATACCCACGTGACTCACCAATGACGGTCTGTATCGCGTTGCTCAGAGCACCGTAAGCATCTCTGGGATTGTTCGTGGGGTTAGCATCTGCTGAAGACTCATGAGGCTCACACGCACTGATTAGAATGCCGGCATCATAGTTCCTCCGCCGTCTTCGTCTGTGTCTTCTTAACTCTTCATCTTGGCGGTCCTCAGGATAGCCACCATAACCACCTCCACCGCTTGAATCGTTATCAATTTTGGTTTTCAAAAGAGAGGAAGCCAAACCTCCAATTTTCCCTAGCAAACCATGGCTACGACCGCCGTCTTCACCCTCATAATCCTGTGGTTAATACAATAGAATGAGTTGATCACAAGAACATACAATAAAATTTTGAACATTATTTACAATCTGACTTTAAATATTTTTAACAAAAAGAGGCAGAAGAATCAAGCCAGCCTGGTAGATACGAAAATCATTAACACTCCATATCGCACTCCAAAAAATATCAGAAGAAAACATCAAGCATCAGGGTATTGCACAATGTTTTTACAGCTGCCAGCATTAGTAAAGCATGAGTTCCAAACTCATGACGATAAGCACAGTCCTTACCTCCAACTTGTTCAACAATATTCTAACAAAGAACTTCACCGTGGGGCTTGCATCTTCTCCAAACAAGTCGTAAAGACTCTGGTAAATGTTACCAGGTTTTACACTGTGTCCTGTCCGTTGACTCAGAATGGATGTCAGAATGTAAAGGGGCAACGATTTGTTCTTCAAAGGTGTGTGATGAGGCTTCCCCGAGTAACCATAATCACCACTGTCCAAGTAACCACCATAAAGTTCACCAGCATCTGGATAACTGCCGTAATTACCACCACTCCCTGAATATTCAGATTGATACTTCATAGGGTAACGTGAGGAGTCTTCATATTCACTCCCTTCTCCGTATCTTCCTCGTCGATCATGTTCCTTGCGATAGCCTTCTCTATCAAATCTACGTTTATCATCCTCCCTTGAATCATACGTATGATATCTGTAGGAATTAGAAGCCCTTGACTTGTCAGCAGTCTTCACAGAACCAGATTCATGCCAGTAACTCATGTGGTAATCTTCTGCTATAGCAGTCACTCCCTCGCCTTCGACTAAACAACACGAACTACGCTTCAAAGAAGCATCACTGAATAGATACAAGTTAATATTGAAAAGCACACTACCTGTCATAAGGGTCTTCCTCAGCATACCCATAACCGCCTTTCTCAGGTCTCCTAGAAGCTCCTTCGGACGAATAACGATAATCGTCTTCAGTAGGCCTCACAGGTCGTGCTGGATAACTGTAGTCATCATCACCGGCTCTCAACGGCCTCTCGTATGATGCGCCTCGAGGAGAGTAATTAAATTCATCGTCAGCTCGTTTCGAAGGCCTCCCATACCCCCGAGGATCTGCACGCATGTATTCATCTTCCAATGGCCGTCCATATGTCATCTCCGGATCAATACCTCCAGCATATGAACTCCCAGGCGTATCATATGTCCTCTCTGTGGGATATCCAAATGCTCTCTCAGCAAATCCTGTCTCAGGTTCGCTGAATCCACTCTGCATATACTTTACAGTAGAAGTATACCCAACGTCCTCATTTGCAAAACCCCTAGCTGCCTGCATTGGTGTTCTTTGCATATACTTCTGGGTGTACCCACTATCACCATACGATCGTTCCGGCCCTCTTGCCTCCCGTCTTTCGTATCCTGAACCACGACCTTCATAGCCACTCATCTCAGATTCTATTGGATTCCGTCTGTCATACGGCCTTTCGGTTGGGTATCCAGCTGGTATACCACCGTCAGCATACCCTCGATCATAAGGTGATCCTGGCTGACGCGCATAAGGGTCTGTCAATTTTGGATCATACTCCCTATCATCATCTCCGGGCATTCCACGTCTATTTAACCGTGACCCCAACGCTTGACCAACCGCACCCATGAGAGCGTTTTGTTTTCCACCTCCTGCACCAGAAAAGGCTTCAATCCCTTCAGCTACTAAATCCACTAAGCCTCCACCACCTGCTTCGGGTCGTGGTCGTGGTCGTGGTCTTCCTCCTAATGGTCCCCCTTCCCCCATGGAATACCGATCTCCAATTTGTTCTTTCTCATTGTCGATCAGTCCACCGCTATGGCAAGCGTCAGCAATGAAGGTGAAATTACATCCAGGCGGTATCCTATCCACCAGCTCACGAAAATCATCATCTGTTCTCCAAGCACGACAAATATAAGACTCAATGTCGGCCGGAAAGGATGAAACCCATTACAGCACCATGATCGCTTCAAAAAGTAAGATGACTCAGCACTTCGCTTGTACGGTTACTTGTTCATCTGACTCAGATACCTTAGATGCAATATGCCACCAAGAACTTTAAGTGAAAAACCCACAAAATTCAATACTACTTTGAGTGAGAAATCCCAACCGGGTGCGCGGTGCTTAAGGTCACCAGTAATCAGGGAAAACTACCTGTAAGAAGATTCATATCAGAGGGCACGATACATTCTTCGTAACCTGTCTCATCTCTCCTTCCACGTTCTGGAGGCACCTGCGATCAGCAAAAGAGCCGCATACGAGAAATAAAAAATGTAGTCGAGAAAAACTTGATATTCCACAAACCCACTTCTCAACATTTGAACACCACCGGCTAGTACTTTGCTTATTCCCTCTCGTAATTAACAAAAATTTCGCATACAAATCGAATAAAAATTTCACGCAATACTCGCCTGTCGCCATTACTTTGTGATAAGCATTATAGTCTATGCTGACGAGTCTACTGACCTGAGTGCCATGTCCACTGAAGTGGAAAAATAGGACGTCTCCTGGCTCAGCTCCATCGACGAGCTTACGCTGCAAAATGCTCCACAAGAAAAATGTGAGAAAAGAGGATGCAAATAGTTACAATTAATGGTTATTGTATCAACAATCAATCAATCTCCGCACACTCTCAGCAGATTGATTTCACAAACTTAAATACAACTCATGCAAAATACTAACTGAGACAGCGGGTCCAATGTGAACGTCTTCGGATGCTGCCATGAGGGGAAAATACATTACATGAAGAAAAAACGAATTATGCAAAATGAAAAGCAATAATGATCATACCCAACAATTCAGATGCTATCTAAGTACAAACAATTCGTACCAAGGACTTGCGGATATTAGCTCCAGTTGGCTGTCTGCTGCGAGGATATATGTCCACAAGCACCAGAATTTCTGTGGGCTTGAAGCCAAACTTCTTCGTAAGCAGGACATGCATTCGATCAACATCGTTGGCGGAACCCTTCAGCTCACAAGGCTCGCCTGGGTAGTTACACCCTACGAGTAACGCTCTCCTTACCATATTCTATAAATTTTCGGTGCACCTTACCCCAATTTTCGACTGCCCGACAGAGCTTTCACTTTTCCCACAATTATAACCCTCGGGTGACACCTGATGACACCTCACTGCATACAATGACGTGCTTCTAGATTCCGAAATCTAGATGTCTCTCGCAATACTCAAGGATTGGAAAAGGTTCAAATCATCCGGCTAAGTGAGAGCTAGATGGTGGTCATTGATACTGATGCTGATGAAACTATTTCAGGAAACAGCATTCTATACAACGAAGTACATGCCAATTTTTTTCAAACTAATTAGTAGAGGACCTAAAAAGTCAAAGAGAGCGTTTACGAAAAACTTTGTCTAGTAAGAAACCTAATATCAACACTAGACCTCATTCTAGTCGGTAGAGAACGAAAATGGAGAGCGGATGCACGCAAAAGTACCAATATTCCAATTACGCCGTCCTCGCACAGCGCAGCCACTACATCACCTGCGGTCCGCACACCGACACAAAATCAAGAGAAAATCCACATGTCGTCTAAACGGATGAACAATAAGCGAAGTAATACCATTTTGTCAGAAATTCCGCGTAAGCAAAAGAATGAGGAATCAGGAAGAAGGATAAAGCATTATAAGGGTGCTTAAGAAGCAGCTGGAGAGGAAGTCATGTGAAGTGAGCGAGAGAGGAGGGGAGGGGAGATGAAGGGAGAGTAGGGAACACGCAGGGATGAAAGAGATGAGGATAAGGGAATGGGACAAGTTGGTAGAAAAGCAGACTGAAAGCTCAGTGTCCGGGGGAAGGGAGTGTAGCAAGACTTACAGCGTAGGAGCCAGTCGGGATGGGGCACGCAGTCGCGACACGGATACTGAGGCGGACAGTGAGGAGGACGTAGAGAGGAGTGCAAAGAGGAGAGTAGCAGCAGTAGTAGTAATAGTGGTAGAGGAGCAGAGGCGACGGAGACAGGAGGGGAGACAGAAGAGAGAGAGGGAGAGAGATAGAGGAGGAGACGGAGGCAGGCAGCAGGGTGAGGTCGAGGGCGGGGGCCAGAGCAGGTGAGCCAAACTAGCAGGCAGGCAGCACACACACAAACCCCACCCCCCCCCTCGCAGTCTGGAGCGGGGAGGGGCGGGGGGCCGGCAGCCCGCAGAGGATGTGAGTGAGGTGGCAGCTTGCAAGAGGCGCAGGACACGTGGAGGTTATCCAAGACCCACGACTTTTCAACTACTGCATATGTGGATGTCATTGGTTGTGACGTTACAAATGCCTTGCCTTTCTCGCGGGGCACCGGAGAATCTACCCCTGAGTTTGGAAAGGGGCCAAGGATGGATGTCTGCCCACGCTCATCCCCTCTCTCCCTCTCCCTCACCCTTGCCTCTCACGACGCATCTTTTCCACCTCCTTTCCCTTGTTGCAGGCCCGCTTTCCTACAGTCCAACATTTGCGTTCTGTTTTGTGTACGAACACTGTTTCTAACTTCATTTCTGACTTCGTTATGAGGGATTTTGTTTCTCTGCTACACTGGATTGGTTTCTCTGTTACTCCACACGTGCTATTCGACTCAAGGAATCTTCAGTTGTAAACTTTGCATAATGTTGACAATGTTGACCGTTTCGCATGGTTAGATGAGCAGCCGCCTGATGGATCCAGGTGGATTCAAGTCACGAGATTCAATGTGATGGGCTATGCAACAAAATCACCTTCATGCCACTAGCAAGATGGAAGCTCTTTGAAGCGCGAGCGTTGTACCCTCTTGTAGAATAGACGGGAAGCGAACTCTTAGCCGCAAATCAGAAGCCAGAAGGGGAACGGGCAAGGGAAGCGAAATAGCCAGGTAATGAGGAAGCCCCGGGCAACTCAAAATTACGGAAACACAAAGACCACCGTCAACAGGAATCGGCTAAACATTGACAACGCAGCAAAAATGAAGGGCAACACGAGGCAAAGAAAACCTATTCAGCTTTAGCAGTACTGGCGATGGTAAAGTAATCAGGAACTAAGGGAAAGATTTGCACCTTCTCATGCACAACACACCAAAAAAAAACAAACTCGCAGCAGAAACGCAAGAATGTTGTGTAACGGACAGGTCATCGGATAAGGTAGCACCACATGAAAAATGTGTTCACGTATATTATTATCGAAGTGGGTTTCTATTATGGACAAGCTCTTGGGTCACATCCCGAGATCACTCCCACATTCTTCAACTCAATAAGCCATTATTCAACAAGTCATTTTCATCATCCATCATCAGACTTTCTTGCCACCCAAGAAAGCATCTTCAGCGTGTCTCAATCCACGAGACTGATGATGAGGGTCTTGAGGCAGAGACCGATTCAAGATTATAAGAAACAAGGCCCGCAACACATTGGCTGGGAGGAATGGGTCCTACGCTTCAAAAAGGACTGAAGACCCGAATGATTCCTTTGCAACAGCTTTCCGAACTGGGAGTGTTCTGTCATGAAGCTGGGTCAAGCTGGAGTGGGGAGATCGCACACGGGGGGGAGGGGGGGGGGGTGTGTGGAATGATCGGGAAACAAGGGAAGTAACAACCCGAGGAGAAGAACGAAAGAAAGAAAGAGAGAAGGAAAAGATCCGTGTTCAGGCCACCGACCGCGTCGTGGTGGTGGCCACGTGCCTTCTTGCCAAGCTCGCAGCAGCAGCGACGCGACACGACGCAATGGATACTTTGCAGCGGCACCCTCGTCAGCTGTGGCAGACCCCCCACACACACACACACTTGTTCCCCCTCCTCCGCATGCATTGTCCCCCCCCTCCCTGCTCTCGTTTTTCCTTTCCTCCACTTGTCTTCCTCCGTCCTGCTTGTTTAACGCTTCTTCTTTGTAGTCATCGTTTGATGACGTGCACCTGAATATCGTCTTCTCTTCAACCGCCATTTCCTCCAATAAATTAATCAATTAGCTATCAAAATTTCTCAGATTTATGTACGTATGTATACAGGTTTAAGTTTATTTATTTATTCATTTGGCTTTAATTTTATAACCCAAATGCTCAGTATTCCTCCAGTTAAAAATAAGCTTTGTTAGGAAAAAATTTGATTTTAAAGATTACAAAATATACTTAAATACATCTAATTATAGAAAATAATGATTACGACTTTTTGTATAGAATCAAGACTGTCAGTAAAGTACTTAAAAAATGTCGTGCTTAAAATAGTCAAATTTTAGTATCGATTTAATAGCGGATTTAAAAGATCTAAATAGCAAATCGCCATTCGATTCCCATTCGAATGCATTAATTTTTAAAGAATTATATTGTGACAGCACGTAGGGACAAGTGGAGTTGTTATCGGATGGATTAGCCATCAAAAGTAGCTGGATGAACAATGGATGCCGCTGTTGAGGGAGACGCTGCCTCGGTGGAAGACGGACGAGAAATGGGCGCCGAGGCTTGACAACGTCCTTCGTGGAAGACGGCGGCAGTGGACACGACGACGACGAGGGGGAAAGACCGAGTAGCGTGGGGGTGGGGAAGAGGGCCGTGTGCCGTGCCGTGCCGTGCCGTGCCGTTCCGGTTCGATCGGGTCCTCGCAGGGAGGAGCAGCCCCTGTCAAGCCTGCACAGGCAGGCTGATGCTTTTACGTCCCTGCCATTTCCCACCAACACCACGACTAGGTCGCATCCCTGTTCACTGTGCTCTCTTCTCCTCCTTATCTCAGCATCTGCTGCTGCTTTGCTTTGCTTTTATTTATCGAGGCACTCACTCCGTCACTCTCCTGCCTCGACTTCTCCATCTCCCCCTTCTCCTCGACTTCTCCATCTCCCCCTTTTCCCAGGATCGTCCGGGTCCCCTTCCCAGGTACGTTGCTTCTCTCATTTGATCTGCCATCACAGCACTTCTTCATGTGTTCAGACCCAACCCTCTTAATCCCTTATCTTTGCTGACTAGTTCTTGGTTGTAACATAGAGACCTGCGACCAACCACCCTAGCGGCGCACTGTCAGATCCCAGTTGCCTCTCGGTTGTCTTGCAGTTTAGATTTAGGTGCAATTCTAATCATTTTGGAGAATTCATCTTTTTCAAAGTATATGATGATCGTCGTCTGGGTCATTGCTTGCCTACAAGAACAAGTGCGCTATTTGTTATTCTAAGCACATTCCCCGAATCTTCTCTCTTGACATTTGCACTTGGATTGCTTTAGATCGGGCTTATTTGGTGGATCTTAATTTTGCTTAGTGTGGACTTACATGGAAGTCGGTCTCTGTGTCACAAACGCTCTTGTCTTGGTGAGTGAACTCATTTAGTAGTCCTACTCCATCTGGAAGTCTAAAAAGCTTTTCAAAAGACAAAACTTGCTGTGAGTTTCAAGTCACTGAAGATGTTCGGTTGATAGTATCTGCTGAATGCATTAATGGGAAGAGTTGGAATCCGTAGGTGTGGTAGCGCAGAGCTTATTGCACAGCAAATACAATGTCGAAGCGGGCGTTGCTGGTGGGGTGCAATTACCCGGGCACTAAGGTTCAGCTGCACGGATGTGCCAACGACGTGAGGCGTATGAAAGCCCTGCTCATAGATCGCTTCGGTTTCGATGAGCGGGACATTTTGGTGATGTTGGACAGTGATCCGTCTTTGCCACAACCCACCGGTGTCAATATTCGCAAATGTTTGGACAAGCTTATTGAAAACACACAGCCCGGAGATTGCTTGGTGTTCCATTATAGTGGTCATGGCACGCAGGTATGGACATACTCATTCTAGCTTCTACAATGTGATTCTTTTTTCCTCAAATAAATTAAAATCGCGACAACATTAATAGTAATAGTATAAACAATCTGTCCTTAATTTGTGTTGTGTGTGAGAAGGGTTCTACAATGCAGTGATTAAATTATGATCTTCGCTCTCATGGAGAATTGATGTGGTTGCTTGAAAGCCGTGTCTTCTTTGAACAGGTTCCTGCAGAGTCGGGTCAGGAAGATGACACTGGAGCTGAAGAAGCCATTGTACCCACTGATATGAATCTTCTTACAGGTCCGCTTTCATGTCCCAGATACTGTGTACATTCCTTTCGGCACCTAAATAACGTTCGAAGGTATTTGCAGGGTGTTCTATTGGGATACTGCGCCATATACTTTTTACAGTTGTAATCTTGGTGACTGCCAAGTTGAGGCATCACTTTCTATACACAAAATGGTTTCCTCAAGTTCGCTGCCGATCCTAATTACATTAGTGAACAGCACTGAGCGTAACTTTGGGATGACATCATATTAATATGTGTGAAACCATGTGTGTGCAGATGACGACTTCAGAGAACTGGTGAACAAAATTCCCGTTGGAGTGACATTTACGTTTTTGTCGGACTCGTGTCATAGTGGTGGTCTTATTGACTCTACAAAGGAGCAGATTGGCCACACTGTTGTGAATTACGCCAGTCTTCCATCGAATGCCGGTGATAACGACGGAGGCGGCCTAGTTGGATTAATTGGGCAGGGCATTGATGCCTTCACCAACAAGAAAGACGTGGAGGAAGAGGATGAGAAACACGGATTCCGAGGATTTTTGTCGAAGGCCAAGGCCAAATACGACTCCCACAAAGGAAGGAGAAAAGAAGAAGAAAGGCCTGATACTCAGAACTTTGATTTTGAGTCCCAGTACATGGAAGAGACAGGCCACCAAGTGAAGAGCAAGAATCTTGATATCAATTCGTTGACTGAGATCTTGAGCCAACGGACCGGGCACGACGTAAAAGTTGGAAACATTCGTACGACCCTCTTCGACATGTTCGGGGACGATGCCAGCCCTAAAGTGAAGACTTTTGTGAGCGTCATCCTCACCCAGCTCCAGGTAAACTTTATTCCTCGATGTCTTTGCATTTGATCGAGTTATTCTGTCAGTCGAGGAAGTGAAGCACTCTTTTCTTGAGCACTTTTTAAAACATGAAATCTCTTGTATCAGTTCAGGAACTGAGTAGTGTGTCTAGTTTTGGAAACATCTTATTCCTTAGCTGAAAAGTGGATGTTGGGATGTTGGTGTTCACCTAAACCATTGTTTTGTAATGTTCTAAGAGTTGATTGCGTTTGCCCAAGGTTCTCTCTTCAACGTTGCTATGTATGTTGCTGGTGTGCAGAGCGGCTCCGGTGAAGGCGGATTCATGGGCATGGTATCAGGTCTGGCGGGCCAGTTTCTGAAATCCAAACTGGATTCTGATACACCTGATCATGTCTCCAGCCTCATGGCCGCAGCCGGGAGCGTGCACCCTTCCAATCCCCGATCTGCTTACGCTGGAGTGCGACCATCTGCGAGCCACCGTGCGCGTGAAGATGCGGGCATTCTGCTAAGTGGGTGTCAGCACAACGAGACGTCCGCCGATGCCACACCTGGCGGCGACCACTCGCAATCGTATGGAGCATTCAGCAATGCATTGATCGGAGTGTTGGCCAAGTACGATGGCCCCATTACCAACCGTGACCTCGTGTTGCAGATCCGCGAGTCTCTAGCTAAGTCTGGCTTCAAGCAGCACCCATGCTTGTTCTGCACGGACCAAAATGCCGATGCCCACTTCATCTGTGTCGATTGAGCGTCAGCTGTCTCCTGTGCTTAGACATTTTCTGAGTCAGTTGGGTTTGTGTTATGTCCATGAGTGTGAGGCTCTGTGGCTCTCTTTGTAAATGCCGAGGCTCCCTTGTGAGTCTCTCTGTAAGTTATATAAATTCTGCATTTGTTGATTAAGGTCGCATGAAATTCTAAGTTCATGTGTTATCGGAACACGAACCTACAATCGTCTGCATCTTAATTCAAGAAATCTTGGATGTATTTGATTAGCGGGGACACTCGGCATCTAAACTTTCCTGTTGAAGTAGTTTTTTGTCGTACAGAAAGGTATCAACACTGGATTTCGTGTCATTGCTTCTGCTCTTGGTATCTAACACCAGGTCATACTGTGTAAAGTGGAATTGAATCGAGACCATTAGAATGTAGATTTTACACCAGTTAGCTACCATGACCTGTTGTTGTCTCACATGTATTGGTTAAATTTCAGCAGTGCAGACAGATAATAGATGGATGGATGAGAACACCTAGCTTTAGTCTCCTGTCTTTGAAGCCCAGAAGATCATTCTAATTCTATTGGGTGATAATGATATTATTGTTTGTGAAACGTGCTGCTGCTGGGTCTCGCAGCATTCTCATAATGTCTGACAAGAAAAAAATATCTTGCTACAACCATCCACAGTAATTTGTTCTCATCCACTTCGCACTGGATAGAAGCACCTTCTCATGCCTTGAGAATAAAGTGTTTTCTTCTTCGTGCAAACTTTGAATTGTGAATCACGATAAAAAATCCATTTTTTGACATTCATTTTATTCCAGAGCTCTCTCGCAGTATCCTTGAATGGGTAGTTGCAGTACTTGAAGCATCTGAAGGTCCCCACAGCAGTAAATCCAAAAACCATTTGTTTCCAAGAAAAAAAATACCTCATTGGGCTACAGGGTCAAATTTTGAGCTTTGCTAACATGTACAACATTGACTAAAGACTTGTCCCATTCTCTATCTAGATTTTGGCTAGTGAAATTTAGCTTCTCTTCATTCGTTGCATTTTTGGTTCTTAACGATTCTGTAACTTATCTGCAATTTCAAAGTCCATATTAAGACTCATTTCAGTATTCTCATGGAGAAAAATCTAACGCCTTAATTCAATTCCACTCATTACTACAAACTCAGTGATGTCGTGGCTGATTGAAGATCTGCTTAGGCACTTTGATGAAAAATCTTGGAGGATTTTAGAGACTATTCAAAAGTTAGACTAAGGAGGAGCTATAACTTCACCTACGCATAAATAGTACATTACTCCCCTTATTCCAAGAGGGAAGGCAACTTCTAGTTTCCACCACGCAAATCTCCTATCTAATGTTTCCTGTTATATACACTCATTGTGAAACACAGCCATAAAACAAGGCTGTCATCTCTGATCTTTGATAATAAAGAAGAAAACAGTCCCAAGATTACAGCTGCTTCGCTCCTTGTCCAAGATCTTGAAATCCACTTATCAGTGTACTCTTGCGATACGAGACACCATTAAGATCCTCAATCACCCACTTTAGCTCAACTATATCAGTCACTGAGAAATGTACATGCCCCTTGGCGAACAAATGCCGCATTCTTGAGTCGTTATCTTCGTCCACATGCAGAGTACCTTCCTTCAGTTGATTGAACCACGAAACTAATCCCTTCTTTTGGACTGAGGACTTGGCATTGGTTCCTAATGTCTCTGTGATCTTTTGTTCTTGCTTGTCCTGTTCACTCAGCCAAAGAAACCAGCCCTTACCTCTAAGATCACAATTGATCACAATAACCAGTGACGATCATCACAAACTTGAATTTGGTCCAGCCACCAGCATGGGACACTTCGTGATCCAAGCAAAACTAACAGAAACAGAAACATAATGCATCTACTTAAAACATAAAAAATTTATGCATTCACGAAAGAATTTTCTCCTAATAGGTTTCATATAATGCTAGAATATCATCAATTGTTGAAAGCGTGTCTTGAATGAGCATGAACTGACCTCATTAGGAGAATTATTAACTTGGCAGACAAAGAAGCCGGAATCTTCAGTAGCAGCCAACGCAGCTTTGCCGGGTGCCCCACTGCCAATCACCTGGTCAACAGTGAAGTAAACAGCAAGGTCAATATTAGGTAGATTAAACCCACCCAACTTTTGCACGAAATTTATATGGAAGCTCTGCTCTTACCAGCCTTGAAAATTTCCTGCATGATAACGATTGCTATTAAAGACGATATTGTGATGCTGAGCAGGCAGAACCTCGCTAGCAGGAATACTCAACATAACACGTATCAATCAAGCTAAGAAAATCTCATAAAACACTACACCAGAACAAATCATGAGTATGCCGCGAGGATGTTAGTAATGCCGTCACGATTGTAGAATCATAATTGGAACTAAATTTGTCTTGTTATAGAAAACTTCAGATGTGTGTCACTCACCACCATAACTTGTTTAGGAGGAAGCGCCCAATTCGTGCATACTCTCTTCAACTGCTCATGGCTGCAGAAAATATTCAACCACAGTTGTCAATATTACTACTAGAAGATAACATTTTCAACACAGAGATAACCCGCACTCTGACAAAGCTGTAGTCAGACATTGATTATGACCAAATCCAAGTTTTTTCAGTAATTACAATTACAACACTTTCTTATGAAGACAAGGTGTATTGTTTAAAAAAAGGTAGTACTATCAAAAACTGTGACGAATTCTAAAACAATTACTAATGTTTAATATAAATGACGAATTCATCACCTTAGTGTTTCTCCAAGTGCCATTTCACTGCTTCCGCTGCTTAAATGGGTAATATGTTGAAATTGATAATTGCCCAACTGGTCCAACAAACAAGTAAGGTCTTCCTCAGATCCACGAGCTAAGAGAGCTTGTTTCAACCCACGTTCCTGCAATGAGTAGTACTCTGCAGTGAGAAATTTTGCAACAAAGACTGGAGGGTAGGAAATATGCTGTATCAGAGCCAAATGAAATTTGGAGAGTTTCAATCTTGACCAATACAGTACGTGCTTTAATAGTGGCATTATAGAACCAAGTTAAGCAACAACTTCCGCTCTTTACGAAGTGTTAGAATATTTGAACGAAAAAACGACTCATATGACAAATTCTAGTAAAATAAAACGGATGGAAGGTTGACTTTGAAAGAAGAAAAACCTCCATATAACGAACGAGTGCTGGCGCACCTGGCATGGCCTGCCATCCTTTCGAAGATGCTCTAGGACTTGCAGTCGGAAAAATACCTAACTTAGCCTGTTCACGTCTTGCTTCAGCTAACATCTTCTTCTGAAAAATCTTAGCAGCATATTTTGCACGAATGCTATCACCTATCCACAATCATAACGTCACGAAAATGTTATATATTGTACATAGCAACTTCCTGCGCATCCAAATAAATCTAAAGAGAGGGCGACATTCTATCAATGACATATCTCATCGATACAGGTATTGTCTATATCAAATAGCTATTTTGAAACTCGTTCTCATACTACATGCATGAAGACAGGAAAAACGCAACACCTGCAAGATACGTAACAAAAGAATAAAGCTCTTGAATCACGATTGTCGGTAGTATATGAATGCCATATTCCCAACGAAAATTGTTAAAGAAGCTATCAGGATACAACCAAGCTGCTCACCTCTGCCCATAACTTCTTCCAATGCTTGCTTCACCTCCATTTTAGATCTTGGCTTCATTTCATTTCGCCCAGCCGACGTTATCCCCACACGATCCTTAAGCCCAGGTACAACTGCCTTCAACCCTAACGATTCCATTACTTGGTCTGCGGACACTGCAGTGTCGTCAGCCTTCGTATTATTCTTCGCTTCGACTGTGTGGAAATCAAGTAGCAACGAAGACCAGTCTCGCCGCTTAACATCGTATTTCTCCACGAGCTCTGCGGTACTACTTGATGTCGAAGAGCAGGTACTCGAAGCGAGTACAGACTCTGACGTATTGGTCGGGGCCTTGTGCTGCAAAATTATGATCAATCAAAAGCTTCATGATAAATCCAGGACTCAGATAAGCAACTTTGATGTAACACAGATCCAGTCTCGAGAGCAAATTACTCAGCTCAAGTACATTGTATCAAAATATCCCAGTGTAACCGCATTCAGATTTCAACCCGTCCAACTTCATCAAAAACAAGAGAATCGCTACTTCAGTAAACGCGAATACTGCAGGAAAATAAGACACTCAGAAACACATTCAAAAGTGCGAAATTGAAACAAGCTTGTGGAAGCCTACATCTTTCTGAATGAGGGATGGCATATCATATATAATGCCTCGCACAAGAAATCCTGGATTGATAGCACTGAACATATGACGATGCTGAAAATAGATGTCTGCCATATTTGCGGTCTTCCATGCCCGTTTGTAAAACTCTCGAGCTTCCAGTACCTCGGGTGGCGGTGGAGCTCCCATAAAATCAGCCAGTAACTCCTTGAACAATAGCCCCAAGCCCGCAGGAGATATTGCAGACCAATCGGCCTGCAATTCAAGGAGAGGCTCTTTCGGCGGCACCTTCAAGAAGCGGCGCAAAACGCTAGCCATGCGGTCTCCAAGGGCTACAGCTCTAAGATGCCTCTACTGTAACCCCGACGTTTTAACCTAGAAGCAGAAAAAGAAAAACATCCTCCGTACCAGGCATATAAAAATTGAAGCAAACAATAAGACGGCGAGTGAACCGTTGTCCAAAAGCAGGGAGAGCTTGAGCCAGCAGAGGAATAATTCCAAATCGTTTTATCAACCAACTTAAAGAGACAAGCACCGGAAAGGCTCACAATGGGTCTAACACGGTCCCGAACGACAATGTGCCCGGATTTGAAGTATAAGCAGGGGAGGGTGGTGATTTTCGAAGCAAGCCCGCAAAGAACAGCACGTGGAAAAAGACTAGGCATCACAAGCACTTTAGAAACCGGGAATGAAGCAATTGACTCCATAACAGTGAAGAAACAGAGCATGCAAGCTGACAAGTAGTGCCACTGTCGCAAGCACACATCGTCGTTCATCGTTCATCGCATTCCAGCGCCATGTTTAATTTCCTTTCACTTTTAGCGTGACTCCTTCAGTCGCAACTACTTAGCTTTTACTTTTGATGTTTTCAAGGCCTTTGGAGATACCAGAATTGAAACTTTATGTGCCACAGTAAAGGATATGATGTTTTTGTAAAAACAACGAAATTTTATTTTATTTACAAGAAAGGATATCATTTAACAAGCTAAATGAGTACTATATCTTTTTTATTAAAACATTTATAATTATCAAACTTTGGCTAATATATATAGTATTATTGAACAAATTTTGATATTTCATACAGACAATTGAAATATGAATAATGTTCATTCAATATTGAATTTTTGATATTATAATGACATAATATCAATATAATTTGTTTTGATGTAATTTTGTAAATTACAAAATATTTAGTTTTCATTAATTAAGAAATTGGGTTTGCGATTCTTGGTAAATTCGAATTCGAAATAAATTTTGAGAAGTTGCAAACCTGTAATGCACATTCAAAATTAAATTTCCATTTTAGAATAAATCTTCATTAATCAAGAATTAACTTCATTTCTCAAAAATTCATCAATTCAACAAAGTTCAAGGACAGAGAAAAATTTAGCCAATCAGCGAATTTTAAGGACAGACACCAATTTTTTTTAATATAGAGTAGATATTTTAAACTATATTCTAAGTATTGTATAACCATATACAAAAAGAAAAAGAAAAAAAGAGTATAAATAATGGATATATTTTAGTAATGTCATTTCCAAAAAAAAATCAAACAAGATTTTTATTTTAATTATGCACAAAAAAAGGTTATTATTGATGCTTCTATGTACCACTATATCCTTGGGAATATTGTGTAGCTATTATTAACAAAATCTAATTCAAAATAGAGTCATTTGATGATTCAATTCAATTAGTTTTTAAACACGGAACTTTGATGTGGTATGATATAGGTATAATACAATTTGGGTCTTTATCCTCTTAATTTGAGGTGATTTTTTTTTAATCTAAGTTTTTTAGCAAATGATTGAGGTCATTTCCCTCACGGCTTTAAAACTAGTATTGCACAGAGTGAAGTTAATGGTATTTTGGTTTTCAAATTCATGAATACTTGAGTTTAAGCAAAAACTTCTTTGCTTATTATTGTAGAATAGTTGTTGGGAAAATTATAGGTAGATTTCGTGTATTATGTAGGTACTTACTTTGCTTACAATTGTGCAGCAAATGCTAGGAGATCAAATAGATTTTATTTGAAGACATGGAAGTAATACCATCTTCTTTTTCCTATTGAAGCATTACAATTTTGTTGATTAATAAATTGGTTTCACAAATTTTACTATGAGCTTCAAGTCACATAATATACATAAACAATATCCTTATGTCCTTGGTATTTCAAGAATAAAGGCAATTTATATAAAGTGTCTCAAGGTGATTCCGCATCTAAGTGGAAGTCATAAAAATGCTCATATTGAAGTCAAACTTCCAATTTATATTTGTAATGTTCATTTAGAAAAATTGTTTCCTATCATTTCATTCTAGCAAAACTTGATCAATTTATGATAGGGCAAATTTGGACTTCAAAAACTTTAAAAAAAGTATAACCAATTGTAATGTTATTATAAGAATAGCAATGTTATGTGAATTGGAGGACTCTCATTATTTTGTAATTGCAAAATTAGATGCAAAGTTTGCTATAAAAAATAAAAATAAAAATAAACATGTCAAGAGTGATGTGACGTTTGACAAATTTTTGAACCTTTTGTCACCTGTGCTGTTGTTGAAATTATTATTATTATTATTATTATTCCTTATTAATTTAAAGAACAATAATCAGCAATTTTACATTTCATATTGCTATATACTAAAAGTTATAAATAAATTTATTTTAAAACTATATTTAAAAAAAGCAATTGAAGCCTTTGTTATTGGAGATATAAAATTACAATTGTTATTGCCTTCCATTTAGATGCTCTCAAAGTTAATTGCACAATAACTACAATACTTATAGATTAAGTGATACAGATACAATGCCATATCACGTTTTATCTGTATTACTTAAGTTTTTATTTATTTATGATGTTTTTGGTTTACACAAAAAAATATTTTAAAAGCCTAAAAAAATACTACTGAAAATTTGTAGAAAAATATTAGGACAAAATATTAGGATCAGAATATTACAACTACAGAACAATCACAAGCAGGGCTTTTTCTTTTTCTTTTTTCTTCCCTTTTTTTTTTCTCTTTAATAAAAAACGATTTTATGGTTATAATAATATTCAAATGACATAAAGAATGTTTAATATTACAGTTATATCTTCATATTGCTAACTTCTACAAGACTTTCATTGGTGTCTCCACCGCTGCACAAACGACCTCAGTATGTACACGTGTCCTCACCATAATGCCCTACCCCTAATCAGGGAACTGTGGCGAGGGAAAGATTGCGGCTCAAGTCAAGCAGTGTAGTTATGACGTCACGGAAGGCGTGGAGCGTGGAGCCTGGAGCATTCCCCCGCCGTTGCGAAGTGGAGGTCCCGGCAGGGCTTTAACGGACTGGAATGATCGGCGGGCCACAGCGGCGAGGAAAGCAGGGAGCGCAGGGTCCCACCGATGGAGTGGAGCGATTGTGGTGGTGTCTGGTGAGACAGGATTCCCTTTATCCCAGTGAAACCGACTTCTCCCTGGCTCTTGAATGTTCCGAAGAATTGTACTTCGTGTGCTGTGCAGGTGCATGGCCCTCTGATTCTGCATCATTCAGCTGATTGCGGTTCGGGACCGCACAAGTTTCCGTGGGAGAGCCATTCAGGCCTCGCCGACTCTGGTTCCGTCTATCTCGTTGCCTCGGGGCTGGTAGTATCTTCGCATGCCCTCTCTGTGATCTGTCTTTCGACTTCACACGCAACTATCGTTGCTGCCTTGTGCGAATCCTTACGATATCGTTGGTGGACCAGATACGTCGCGATTCTTCTTTTTTCCATTCTCTTACTCCTTACCTACGCCTCATTTCTGCATCGCCTCTTCTCTCTGCTGTTGTTTCTGACGCCATGGCGTTCTCGGTGTCTCGCTCCTTGCCCGTTCTGTGGCGCGCCCGAGCTGCCGCAGCTGCTTCTCATTTCTCCTTCTCTTCTGCTGCCGTTGGTGCCGGTGCTGGTTTTATTGCTCCCTCCCGATCAAACTCCACGGCCGCTGCTGTTGTAGCTGACGAGGAGCATGTGGCTACAGCTGCGTCTCCTGCTGTTATGATGAAGGGCGTTAAGATGGCGGGGCGCCCGCTCTACCTCGATATGCAGGCGACTTCTCCTGTTGATCCCCGCGTTCTTGATGCAATGCTTCCCTACTATATCGACCAGTACGGAAACCCTCATTCCCGCACGCACATGTATGGATGGGAAAGTGATGATGCGGTGGAGAAAGCCCGGGAGCAGATTGCCAAGCTCATTGGTGCCAATCCTAAGGAGATTATCTTTACATCAGGCGCTACTGAAGCTAACAATATAGCACTTAAAGGCGTGATGCACTTCTACAAGGAGAAGAAAAGGCATGTCATCACCACGCAGACAGAGCACAAGTGTGTCTTGGATTCCTGCCGCCACCTGCAACAGGAGGGATTTGAAGTCACATATCTGCCGGTCAAGAAGGATGGCCTAATTGATTTAGATGAGCTTAAAGCTGCTATTCGACCGGACACGGGTATCGTATCAGTTATGACTGTCAATAATGAAATCGGTGTCATTCAACCTATAGCAGAAATTGGAGAATTGTGTAGGAAGAAAAAGATTTTTTTTCACACAGATGCTGCCCAAGCTGCTGGAAAGATTAGTATGATCGTGGATGATTTGAAGGTGGACTTGATGTCCTTGAGCGCGCATAAAATCTATGGACCCAAGGGAGTTGGAGCTCTGTATATGCGCAGAAGACCTCGCGTTCGCGTGGAAGCACAGATGAGCGGGGGCGGACAAGAAAGAGGCATTCGAAGTGGGACTATTGCGACCCCTTTGGTTGTTGGCTTTGGCGCTGCATGCGAGATTGCTATGAAGGAAATGAATCACGATGAGAAACACATTAAGGCACTTACCGATCGGCTGTATAAGGGAATAACGTCCAAACTGGATGGCGTAATCCTTAACGGCAGTGAAGAGCATCGGTATGCAGGCAATTTGAACTTGTCTTTCGCTTATGTGGAAGGAGAGAGCTTGCTTATGGGACTAAAGGAAGTGGCCGTTTCTAGCGGAAGTGCTTGCACTAGTGCAAGTCTCGAGCCATCATATGTATTGCGAGCTTTGGGAGTAGAAGAAGATATGGCTCACACCTCCATCAGGTTTGGCATTGGTAGATTCACGACAAAGGAGGAAGTCGACAGGGCCATTGCCCTTACCGTTGATCAGGTGACCAAGTTAAGGCAGATGAGTCCTCTATGGGAGATGGTACAGGAAGGCATTGATCTAAAGAGCATTCAGTGGGCTCAACATTGATGAACGATGGCGTTGACGTAATATGTCAACCAAGTTTATGTTTTACTGTTTTCCTCGTCATTAAATACCTCATAATCTTGGTTGAGTGAAACAACTAATGAAGCTCTCCATGTAGATACGACTTAAGAAAGTAGGTACAGGAGGAGTAATTCATTAAAACTTGTAAGATAATGAGACTTTCCACCGAGCAATTGGGAATGCAATCACAAGGGTGCTTCTCTGTGTTTTATAGATTGTTCTCTGTCTGGGTATCCACGAGATTCTCTTAATTGGATTTGCAGTGAATAAAACGTCAGCTTAGTGATATTGGGGGTGTATGGTGCCTCGTATCCAATGCTACATATCTGCTCTGAGGAATATCTTTCTTACAAGTTGCTCAAATAAGTAGTTGATGCGATTTAAGTGTCTAATTTACTAGTTTGATTGTTATTGTCTGTCACCAAATGCGGGTTTGGATCCTCTGCTTTGTAGTGTAATGCCAATCGGCAGGAATACTGTATTGAGTCATGTCTTGAATCGTGTCTTGCTTGGAATTGTTGGGATGTGGAAAGCTCACACCAACATTGAAATTTTCGTGATCTTACTGGTAGCTGTTCGATTAATCTCTGTTGTGTTGGGGTGATGAATGCTCGTGTAATTACTGTGAAAAAGGTGTATTGATGGTTGTTGGTGATTATTTGAACACTGCTGGGCTACATCTTGTGCAGATTTTCTTGTTTTGCGTATCAGGTTCCCTATCTTTTAGATTATTTGTTCTCAACTTTGGGTTGAAAGTTGATGAAATTTCACTCTTGCGTTGCTTCACCTTCTTTTGATTGTTTTCTTTAAAGCCAGTTTGATTCCTGATACAGAGACCCTAAAACTTTTGCACTCAACCAACCATGAGCGTCCATGGGATAAGATAAATAAAGTACAAAATCAAGTCTTAGGATGCAATATATAACAAAATATAATGAAAATTTGAAGTGTGTGAAAGCTGTGATTTGGAAGAAAAAGAACTATGATGTTAAATATGTGTAGAACTTAATATTGAAATTTTCCACTAATCAATTTAATTTCCCTTGCATTGTATAAATATTTATTATCTTTTAATCAATTTTTTAAAATATATATAATTAAATATTCATGAGCAATCTATAATTATCTTATATATTTAAAATATTTTTGAATATATTCATTTGTTTTATATGTTTATATATATATATATATATATACAAAATATTTGATGATATTCATAAAAAAATAAGAGTAGTGCTTTGTATTAATAATCACAAAATTTTACAAGTTTCAATATGTACTATAATACTATATGTACTATAAAACACCATAATACTTCTATTTTAAAAATTGTGATTTTTGATAATATATTATTATTAATCATTTCTTAAATTTTATGATTTTAATATCTTTTTATGACATGATTTTTGATTTCCAAACTATATTAATCTTTGCACATATTTTATACATGTATGCATGTAACAATGTATTATTATTATTATTATTATTATTCAAATTATTTATTGAAACTCTTATTAATACTTCTCAAAAATTAATATATAATCAACATCCTTGTTTTTTTTGTTATCTTTTAACCATCATATTAAAAAATATTAATTTTTTTAATACAATTAGCCAACTTGATTAAAATTAATGTGAAAATTCTACTTATGTCCAAAGGCTTTAAATAATACTAAATTCCATGACCAAATCACACTTAGGTAGTATGACCACCTCTATTATTTACTATCCAAAATAATCTCTTGACCTCCCTTTCATATCTTGTGGTTTTATGTAGAATGGTTGCAATAAGGTAGGAACATCTTTTCACTAACATTGTCTATTTCTAATCATTATTTTAGAAACTTTCATATCAATTTGACCACCTCAATAATTTAAAATATATATATAAAAGTCATTAGCTTGTAATCCTAATAATTGCCATATTATCTCATGATTTTTTTAAATACCTCTATAAATATTTATAGGAATAACAAATATCACATCATGTCAAGGACACAAGAATAGAAAGCAAGAGACTTGAATTAGGATAAGGTTTCAAGAAGAAATCAACAAGAACTTGAATTAACTAGATGAATACACGAACAACACCAAGAAAGGTGAGTTGAAACTCTAATAGATGCATTATCAAGATTGAAGAACTCTTCAGCCTTGATTCCTATATATATTCATGTCTAAGACGCTTCCTAAGTGGCTTCCATCAAACTAAGAAGCTTCTCGAGCAGCTTCTACTAATTAGGAAGCTTCTTGAGTTCCTTCCACTAATTAGGAAGCTTTTTGAACTCCTTCCACTAACTAGAAAGCTTTTCAACCAACTTTCAGTAACTCAAGAAGCTTTTAGAATGTTTTAGAAGGTTCTGTGAATTTCCAAAGTGTATGTTCCTAACATCATCCCCTTTTTTAGCGATGAGTTCTAAGAAGAGCTCAATCTTACTATATACATAAAAAATCAAGAATATATTGTACTAATGAAGCTATGTATTTTGTTCTCTATTCTTGGGCAATGGATTCTACTGGTCTTTGAAGAAATCACCTATAGTCTTGAATTAGTATCTCCATTGTTGAAATATCCCGTTGTCGTGTTGTGGTTCAGCTATCCTGTGAAAAAATTGTATAGATATATTTAATGTACAATTTACTATGCAGTTAAGTAAAAGCTATAACAGTGAATTTCATTGGTTACAAGATGTGAATAGATTATTAGTTTAGGAGGAATCTACTTAATAGGGTTATTAATGAGGTTTATACAACCTTATTTTTTTTTTGATAGTGATTTTGAGGTTGATTTATATTGACAATAACTTATATATATCTTAAGCCACCTTTGTTAGACATTGGTGTCCCTTAAAATCTTAGTTTATTTCTTTTATTTGGTGCTTAAAGCACAAAGTATGTAAATCTTAAAAGAAGAAGAATTAGAAAAGTGTTTTTAGTGTAAAAAGGGTAGTTTGGCCATCCATGTGGATGGATAGAGGTGGATGATAGAAATCTCTATTCTAATTGGCCAAAAATCATACCCAATGGGCTTCAAGGAGGCTGCCCGAGGGTTTATTAGGAGTTAGGGTTTTTTTTTCCAAGGGAGTCAAACATTAGAGGCTAGGGTCATAAGGTATATGTTTTTGGATCTGATTTCGGTGCAAATTTTGTGTGATTTGTACTTTTTATGAAGAAGTTATAGGCGCTCAAAGTTAAGGTGTTGATTTTGGATCTATTGTCACTCTTTTGAGTATGAATCATGCATACAAAGAGAAATTAAGGATCGGCGATTGGAGTTGGAGAGAGCACTTTCACAACTATACTTTTTATATATAGCTTGATAAAATCCAAGCTAGGGTGAAGGAGAAATTGAGGGTTGAAGTTAGTGCTTGTAAGTTGAGGGTAGTAAGTGACCTTGCTTAACTAGTGGTTATATTTTGAGCTATATTTTAGGCAATTTGATAGATTTTTGGCTCAAAATTTTCAGGAGTGTATATGTTTATATCACAAGACTATCTAAATTTTTTTTGTGGCATTAAGATTTTAAAGTTGTGAGATATAAGGAAAATAGTGCTCAAGTGTCTCTAAGCTAGGATTTTAAGCACTTGCTAGGGGTTTTAAGATATTGGATGATTAAAAACGAATTTATAGTTTATTTTTTCTTATAATGAAACTTAAGAAGGTTTTTTACACTTTGAAGTAAATTTTATAGAAAATGAACGGTTGGATTAAGAGTTATCAAACTCTAAAGTTCAATAAGAAATAAGTCCTTGTGGGTGAACAAAGTTTTGAAGGATTTTTGTGGAAATTTGAATCTTTTTTGTACAAACCTACTTGAATACAAGAGGGTTTTATCTATACAACTTCTCTTTTATAAGATTATTGTATTATTTGTCCTTTTTATTCAGGAAAAATCACTTGTTGGAATTTTGCCAATAATTTCCAAGTGAATTCTCTATAGTTAGGTACCCAGTGTATTCCTAGATAGAAAATCACACCATATGACACCGTCTAAGGATCTAACCTTTATTGCGGCCTTCAAAACATCTTCCAAATAAGTTTTCAAGACTAAAAAGATTCATCTTTTCAAGTTCAAGTAATATCACTAAAGCTCGAGTATTGGAATCGATACTTGCATGGTTGAGTCTTGCTCCTAATGGCTCTAACTGAGGTTGTACTTGGCATTGAAATGTATTGTCTTCACTTTGCTCAATTGAAGGTTGTGAAAATTGCATTGGTTTATTCAAAGCTTGCATGGCAAATGAATCTTCTGAGTCTTATTCTCTCAATGCTTGAACGTTTGACATGGTGACTAACTTGCTTCTACTATTCTATTCTATCTTAAAACAAACAATTATATACAGATGAAGGCTTTAGTTTAACTCTCCCCCTCTTATGAATATTCCTTAAATCCAATCTTTACTAAGAAGTTATCATCAAATATATTTGGATTTGTGGAGATAGAGTTGATGAAATTTTTGTATATTTTGAGATACATTGGCGAGATTTTTGGCCAGTTTCCATATGTATTCATTAATATTATAGCCCCACCAATGAACAAGATATTCCAATTTGCACCACTTTTGTTGTAAATCAAATACCTTTTCAACCTTACATTCTTCATGGTCTTCAATTTTGATATTAGGTGGTGATTATTGTACTCTTTTTGGAATATGTGATTTTTTATAAGGTTCTAAAAGAGAAATATGAAAAATTGGATGTTCTTTCATAGTAGATGGTAATTTTAAGCAATATGCTAGTGGATTAATTTGCTTTTGGATAGAAAATGATCCCAACCTTTGATAGTCTAACTCATTATATGATTGCTTGGTCTTGATGTTTCATCAAAGAACCTATACCTTATCTCCAATATGAAAAGAAAGTGATTGATTCTTAAATTTATTTAGAAATACCTTATAAGCATCTTGAACTGCTCGTAATTGAAGCTTTAAGGTTGTTTGGTGTTGCAATAGATGCTTTACAAATCCTCTAGCTGTTGGATTTTTATTCTTTGGCATATTCTATAGATCAAGCTTCAAATGATATCCATAGTTGGAATAAAATAGTGTTTGCTAAATTAAGGCATGAATAATATTATTATATGCAAACTCTACTAATCGTAGATATAAGATCCAATTGTCTTATTGATAGTTAATACTGCATTGTAAATATTGTTCCAAAACTTGGTTAACTCGTTATGCTTAATTGTCAACTTGAAGATGGAAAGCCAAAGAAAATTTAATATCCATCTTCAATATTTCAAAAAGACATTTTCAAAACTTAGATATGAATTGGGATCCTCAATTAGATATGATATCATTTGGTAGGCTATGATATTAATATATAGTATTAAAAAAGAGCCTTGCCATTTCTTCACTAGATGTAGTTTTTTTGCAAAGAATGAAATGAGTCATTTTTATAAGTCAATCAACTACTATAAAAAAATTGTCCAATGAATTGGATGGTGGTAGATCTATGTTAAAATCCATCAAGATCAAAGACCATAACTGTCTTGAACTAGGTAAGGATTGTAAGAATGTATAAGGACAATTTTGAGGATTTTTGGACCTTGAACAAATATTGCAAGAGAGCACAAAGTCCTTCACTGCCTTCTACATTTGAGGCCACCAAAAATCTTGAGAAATAAGTTCCAAGGTCTAATTAAATTTAAAGTGACTCACAATTAGAAAGTCATGGTAAGATTGAAGAATACACGATCATATTGGTCTTTCTGGAATATATAGACGTTCTTCAAAGTATAGAAGGTCTTCCTCAAGTTTGAACTTATCAGTATTTATTTTCAAGCAATGCTTGACATCAAGGGCCAAAGCATCATTAGTAGTTGTAGTACGCATCTTATTAAAGAAACTAGAATGAATAGGCTCTGATGTAATAGTAGCATAAAGGCAAAATTGCTCCGATTTTAACAAAGTTATATATTGTTGATCAAATGGTGCTTCTCCTATCCTTGGTATAAGATATGATCTTTTCAATAGAGCATCAGATAATCCTTGTTGCTTTTTAGGTTGATAAATGATAATAAAATTAAATCGAGATAGCGACATATTCCATCAAGTTTAGCGGTGATTAAAAATCCGAGCTGACATAAAATATTTCAAGTTCTTATGATCTATATATACAGTCACATGATGTATTATTTCTTCAAAAAAATGATGCTATTCTTGAAAAGAATCCACAATAGCAAAAAATTCTTTATTATGGATTTTATAATTAATTTTGACACCACAGAATTTTTGAAAATAAAATGTAACAAGATAGAGTTTATTATCTATACTCATTTGTGAAAGTACAACCTCTAGTACAAAATCTAAAGTATTAGTCTCCATATAGAATGCCTTTGTAAAGTTTGGATGTACTAATATTGAGGTTGTAGTAAATGCCGTCTTGAGATCTTGAAATGTCTTTTCTACTTAAGGTCTCCATTCTAACTTGTTCTTATATATCAATCAAGTAAGAGAGGTGGTAACTTGAGAGTAATTTTTGATGAAGATGTGATAGAAGTTAGCAAATTCAAAAAAATATTATACGTCTCTCTTAATCTTTGGAATGGCCTATTGCATAATTGCCTTTACCTTCTTGGGATCCATTGTCAAACCCTCAATAGATACGATGTATTTTAAAAATTCTATCTTACGTTGATAAAATATACATTTTTCTAGTTTGGCATACAAACTTGTATCTCGTAGCTTTTGTAATATCAACTTAACATACTCCTTGTGTTTGTCCAAATTTTTTGAGCAGATTAAGATATTATCAAGATAAATTATTACAAACTTGTCCAAGTACTCTCAAAAGATGTCATTCATTAAATGCTAAAAGATAATGGGTGCATTTGTTAGTTCAAAGGATATAACATTATATTCAAAATATCCATATCTTATTCAAAATGTGGTCTTCTATTCATCTCCCTCCTTGATCCATACTAAGTTATATGCTCCACAAAGATCTATCTTAGTATAGATCTTGGCTTGGCCGAGTTGTTCTAAAAGTTGTAAGATTAATAGTAGTGGATAATGATTCTTCACCATTATCTTATTCAATCTCTGATAATCAATGCACATACGCAAGGAACCATCTTTCTTCTTCACAAAAAGTATAGGTGTACCTGCTGGAGACTTTGAATGCCTAATAAAATTTTTTGCATAATTTTCATGAATATAGTCCTTCAATATCAAAAGCTCATTTTGAAAAAGATTATAAATTGGGCCAAAAGGTGGTTTTGTTTCTTCCTGAAGATCTATAGTAAAATCGTATGGTTAGTGCTGCGACAATATATCAATATTCTTCTTCTATAAAACATCTTAAAATTTGATATATTACTTTGAAATATTTGCTAATGAAGTTATATCTTCTTTAATTGGAATCACATAAATAACAAACGGTGTACTTTTATTAGCCGATCTTATAAAAGTTCTTGCTCCAATAAATAAAGGTTTATCAATTTGTGGCTTTTTATAAATTTTTATTGTAGGGATCTCTATTAAAAATGTTATTCTTTGCAATTTCTAATCTACAGATGGATTATGCTTTTTCAACCAAGACAGTCCAAAAATAATAAGATTTGAAAGAGTCTTAATAACATTAAACACAATTTGGCTTCTATGATCTTTGAACAACACTTCTATAAGCGAGGTTTTATGGATAACACTATCAAAGGATAAAGGTCATCCATCTATTACTTCTACATAAATAGATTTAGATTTCTGTACTAAAAGAATTTTGTGAAGCTTAGTGAATGTCTTATCTACAAAACAAGCAAATGTCCTTGAATCTAACAAAGGGGTCGTCTGAAGCTTTTGAGGACTAAAATACAAAGAGATTGTAAAACAATGAGGAAGTTAAGTAGAAAGAGAGGAACTTGAATAATTTTGTAATGTTGGATTATTCAGCAGTACGGTCCCTACTATGGCTGAACATTGTTGTTTTTTTGAATAATTGCAGTCTTAGATTTGGTAATGTGTCAATTTTGTTTCTTTAAGCAATTGGCAACCTTATGGCCTTCCTTGTTATAATATAGGCATAGATCTTCTTTCATTTGATATTTCTTTTTTTGTGGATTAAGAGGTTTAAATCATACTACATCAAATTACATATCTTCTATTTTTGAGTGTGAATTGTAAAATGCTTGTCGATGTAATAGGGATATGTTGGATTGTACGTTGTGTTGTTGAAGCCCATAAACATTGATCTTGTCAATGTTGAAATAATTGGTTATCATATTTTATGGCTTGGCTAATGGCTTCATTGAGCAATTGTAGATCCAGAAGCAAAAACAACAAAACCTTCACATCATCTCTTAATCTCCAATAAACTTGTTTCATTAAAGCTTCAAATCAATCCTAGGAAAAATTAGAATCTCAAATCAATCCTAGGTAAAATCGTAGAACCGTTATGCTTGTTTTAGTTTTGGTATAAAAATCGAGGGATTTGGAGTTTTAATGAGAGAGAAGTAGGCGCTTGAAGTTAGGGTGTACAAATTGTACCTACTGTCTCTTTTTTGAAGATTGAAGGAGTTGTGTGAAAGCTTTTGGAGATCGGAAGGTGCAGCTAGAGAGGTGATTTCAAGTTCTACACCTAATGTGGAAGAATTATTATGATTGAAGTTCCAAAAAAGGAGATATTGGGAGTCAAAGACAGCAGATTGAATTCCAAGGCAGTAAATAGGCCGATTTGTTGAAAGTAATAGGATTTGCCATATCTTGAGTTTTTGGACGAATTTTTGTCTCAAACTTACCAAGAAGGTGTATTATTATACTAAAAAGCTATAAATCAAAGTTTCATAGCATTTGAACATTGCTTTTGTGAGATATGAAGAATTTAGTACATGGGTGTTTGTAAACAAGGGCTTGAAATTACTATTAGGATTTTTACGATATCTAAAGATTGATAAAAAATCAACGGTTGAAACTTCTCTTGCTAGTTTTTAAGAGCACATTAGTACTTCATGTAAAATTGTAGTGGATTTGAACGGTTAGATTAAGAGTTATAGGTTGATGAAGTTTAAAAAAAATTCCCCTCCTACGGATGAATTAGGGTTTTAAAGTATTTCTTATGTTTTGAGTGGTTTGATGAAATAAGACTCATGTATTGGATGTTATAGCCCTATGAAAAAATATTTTATTTAAATTTAAGAGATTTATTATATTTAGATCTTGGTTGAGTAATTAGTGGCAACTAGAAGTCCAATGCTTTCTTGAGGCAAATTCTCTCCACCACGAGACCGCTCAATTCTCACAGCCAATGCGGCACAACATTCTCATTCACCATCAAACTACATTGATATATTCAATCTTTGGCTTCCAATTTGCCACATTGAATTCAATCATTAAATAACTTCAATTTCTTACTCATCTACATATAAATTGAATTTTTTGTTTTCATTACTGCACTTCTCAAATTACATGGTACAATCAATTGGAATGTATTCCGGACTGTCCACTATAATCTAATATAAAGAAAACAAAAGAAAGAGGTAATATTAAGCTTATCCCGGCTCTTAACTCTTGCAGTCAGGCTCCAATTTCTTCTTCCCTATTATCTTTATACTAAAAATGAAGATACCAACTGTTATTTTTTTTATCCTAACCACTTTTCTAACTAACTTCTTTATTTTACTATCTATACTTACTAGCCGATGGATTAATTATCCAACTTATTAATTTTTAATTCTTATTCTACTACAAAAATTATCTATTTATTTTACACTGATATACGTTTGAGTAGATGGATAATTCATTCTCTAACAAGAAAGATCCAACTCTGATATTGAAGATGAGGTTAGTCTTGACAAAGTATAAAGGATACAAGAATACAGAGCAAGAGACTTGAATTAGGACAAGGTTTCAAGAAGAAATCAACAAGAACTTGAATTAAACAGATGAGTGTATAAACAACACCAAAAAAGGTGAGTTAGAACTCTAAGAGATGCATTGTTGAGAGTGAAGAATTCTTTAGCTTTAATTCCTATATATACTCCTATCTAGGATGCTTCTTGAGTGGCTTCTATCAAACTAAGAAGCTTCTTGAGCAGCTTCTACCAACTAAGAAGCTTCTTGAGGTCTTTCCACTAATTGGGAAGTTTTTTGAGCTCCTTCCACTAATTGGAAAGCTTTTTGAGTTCCTTCTACTAACTAGGAAACTTTCCAATTAACTGTCACCAACTAGGAAGCTTCTCAACTGGCTTTCACTAACTTAAGAAGCTTCTAAAATATTCTAGAAGATTTTGTGAACCTCTGAAATGTATATTCTTAATACACCACTTATATATTATGTATATAGTCTTGAATTGATCTTCTTATCTTATGCTTCTAAAAAATCTTTTTATGAAAATATATTTATTTATTTTAATTTTTAATATATATATATATATATATATATATATATATATGTGATTTTTTAAAAATTAAAATCTTCTTAAATTTCTTTCAATCTATTTTTTAATATATAATATGTAAATTATGGTCTTTAAAAGATATGATACTTTTAGAGATGTTATACTATCTTAATACCCTTTATTACTACCATCTTTATTAATCCATAATTTTTTATTGATGCCTCTAAAATATAGCTTATTTAATATTACATATAAATGAGTGATAATTAAAGATATGAATCTAAAAAAATTCATCAATATAAAGCAATGGTTATTTTAATTCTTTGCTATCTAATAAAAATCATAAATTAATATTATATAATAATATTATTGAAGATTTTTCAAAAGAAGATATTATAATTATTGATTATCATTTCAAAATCTTAATTTCTTTCTTAATATTATAAATGTATTTTGAAAAAAGGTGCATAATATTTATTTTAACTAAATAGTATAAGTATTTTAATTGACTTCTATGGTAGTTACTATATAAAATTTATAATATTGAATTCTTATCAATTGAATATTAAAATAATTTTAGATAACCTATATAATATTTTTAAAAATTTTCTATGCCTTATCAATTTTTTTAATAAAATAGTATTACATATTAAAATAATAATATTAATCATTTTTATATTATTGAGTTTTATTGAGTTTAAATGAAGAAGCAATACGTTTCATTGAGTTTTTTTTTAATTACTTCATTTTTTTTGAATTAATTTTTTTATTTCTTAAGTTTGAATCTATTATTATTATTTTTAAAATTTTGACAATAGTTTGGATAACCAACATAGTACATTACAAAATTTGTATTGGGTATTAGTCTTTGATAATAGTTTGGATAACCAACATTACAAAATTTGTATTGGATATTAGTCTTTGAACATTACAAAATTTGTATTGGCTATTAGTACATTACAAAATTTGTATTGGCTATTAGTACATTACAAAATTTGTATTGGATATTAGTCTTTGAAAATTTATATTGGATATTAGTCTTTGACAATAGTTGATTGGATATTAGTATTTGACAATAGTTTGGATAACCAACATAGTACATTACAAAATTTTTCTAAGCGTTGGTTTGGATCATATGTTATAATAGAAGTCTATGACAATGAAACATATTTGTTATGAGAACTTGATGGAATACAATTGAAGACACCTATAACAGGCAAGCAAGTCAAATTATTCAGACAAAAAGGAATATATATATATATATATATATATATATATATATATTTTGATGAAGAACAAAATCTATTGAGGGATATTGAAACATAAGAAGAGGAACAAATTAAAGATCAAGAATTTGACCAAGATGTAGAACGTCATACATTGATTTATTAAAAAAACCAATGGCGCATACCGGAGGATGCACAAGTTCAAGGGGGGTGGATGTCGTGATGTAACGTGACTATTAGGTGAAAGAGTGTGGAAATAGTATATTATAGAAGATCTTAGTTCAAAATATTATAGCAAATTATCTTAAAAAAATAGATAATAGTAAAAAGAGAGTAAAACTAATGAGTGTTAATGCTACCTTTTTTATAAATGAGCTTCTATTTATTTTGTAGGGCCATTAGTAAAACAAAATAAAGTAGATTGAAAAATAAAATAATATAGGCATATATAGGAGGAAATTAAGAAGAAGTTTCAAAAAAATTTATCACAAAAATCTCAAAATAGATACCCAAAAAAGACTAGATATGAGCTGGGGTTGAAATCAGACCCCAAGGCACAAAACCACGTGCCTACGGTGTATCTAGGAGGTTTTTGCAGATTGAAGATTGGGATTAGGAAGTGGACTTGAGAGGTTTGGTATACAAGTTGGTTTCAAGTGATTTGGATAAGAAATGACTTTATAATAAGCTTTGCAAAATTAAGGTTGTATTTGGCAACTTGGGATTTTATGAAATAAAATAGGGTTGATGATTTAGGCAGTTTCAAAAGTTTTGTAGCAGATCCACAATTGGAAATTTGTGGATTTTTGAGTATTGTTGTTGTTAATGTATACAATGAATTTGAGCTGAATCTAATAGTTTAATTGTACATAATTGAGGTTTAAGTGGGTTAAGGTCTCAAAAATTTAGTTTTGAGGGTCAGTGAAGGTTTTTGAGATCTTGAGCAATTTGGCTAGTTGGATTGGAGTAATTTTTGTTTGTGTGGATAGTAGACTTGTTTTCCTATACACATGAGTGATTTAAAATTGATTGAATGGTGAAGAAGGAAGAAATCAACATTGGAAGATGAGCATCAAGGTTGGAGAAGGAGGCTGGCCAACACTTGAGAAGTTTTTAGGATTTTTCTTCCATTTGGTAAGTTCGATTTTCTTCAAATTTTTTGTGCTTGTTGTTGACTAAGAGGTTGAAAGGTATATAAAGTTTTAAGTAAGATCAACAGTCTAATCAACAGATATTGAGGTTCTAATTTTTTCTAGGGTTGATTTGAATTGGTTAGAATTTGATTTAAGATTTGTTTAGGGTTTGGTTTAGGGTTTAGGATTTGTTAGGGTTTATTTTAGGGTTTAGGATTTGATATAAGATTTAGGATTTGACTTAGGATTTGACTTAGGTTTTGACTAGGATTTGACTAGGATTTGACCAGAGTTTGACTTAGGATTTGACTTAAGTTTTGACCAGGGTTTGACTTAGGGTTTGACTTAGGATTTGATTTAGGATTTAACCTATGATTTGAATAGGATTTGACTTAGGATTTGACTTAGGATTTGACTTAGGTCTTGACTTAGGATTTGATCTATGATTTGAATAGGATTTGACTTAGATTTTGACTAGGGTTTGACTAGAATTTGACCAGAGTTTGATTTAGGATTTGACTTAGGATTTGACTTAGGTTTTGACTTAGGATTTAACCTATGGTTTGAATACGATTTGACTTAGGATTTGAACAGGGTTTGACTTAAGGTTTTAAGATTTCTATTTTTAATATTTTCTAAATTTAATATTTTATATATTATTTTCTATTATGATTAATATATGATTCATTTATTCTTCTTTTGTAATTGCTTTAAGATTGGATCAAAGTTTGATTAATATTGTTAAGATTTAATAGAATTTGTTTAAGATTCTATTAGAATTATTAGGATCTTGTTGTTATATATTTCTTTTTTGTCTTCCACAGCTAAGTGCTCGAAGCATTCTTGAGCAAATTTGCACGTATTACGATAGCGTGCCGTCATATTTCTCTAGAAGACTAACTCAAGGTTCCTTATATTGTTGAATAAGTGGATTATTTTAGCATAGTATAGATAATATTGCATCTTTAAGTGCAGAAGTTGGAAGTGGATGTAATCTAGATTGTAGCACTTTGGATGTTGTATCATTACAAAGTTTTGCAACAACCCTTTCAATCTCCGTAGTTGTTTTGCAACAACCCTAACAAATAAATTAATCAGAGTATTTATAATGGTATCTAACTTGGACTCAAAAGATTTGGTCATACTAATGTCTTGATCTCTAGCCATTTTAAGAGAAAGAACAAATGAATCTATAAGAAAATAATATCAAATTAGAAGAAGATAATCCACAACCTCTAAAATACTTTAAGATCTTCTAAGAGAGAGGTGATCCGTTCTTTCACAAGAAGGACAAAGTTTTAATATTGTGATGAAGAAAATATCAATTTTGAAAAGGATAATCTGCAACTTCTAAAACACTGGTTGTAATTTGTCATTTTATTTACTCTTCCAATACTACTTAGAATAAACTTATAAAAGAGGAGTTCAAACTCAGAGAAAGATTAAATGCATGAGATACATCTGTTAAGATCACACAATTAACCGCTTTTGATTGACAGAGTCTAATAAACACTTAAACATTCTAAAACAACTCTGTCCACTTCATCTTTCTATTGCTACGCAATCAAAAATAAACTTTGTAACACTATCTCTCATAATTCTCTTATTATATTCTCTTGTCTTTTTTTGATCTCATAACAATATGAAGCAATATTATATTATCTTAATAGACTACATACAACCACTTTACATTCCAATCACTGGAAATAACTTCTCCTTAAAAACCCATTCCAAAACTAATTGTCTCTCTAATATTCTCTTTCATCACTGTGATGTAGTAATACGACCACTAGGTGAAAGAGGGAAGGAGTGATTATATTATAGAAGAGCTCAAATGAAAATATTAGAGAAAATTATCTTAAAAAAATAGATAATAGACAAGGAGGTAGTAAAAATTAAAAGGTGCTAATGGTGCCTTTTATAAAAAGGAATTCTACTTACTTTGTATAGCCATAAATATGGTAAAACAAAGTAGATTAGAAAGATAATTGATACAGGCATGTTTAGTAAGGAGTTAAGAGTAGGTTTTAGAGAAATTTACCTCAAAATTACAAGAGTTGATACCCGGAGAGGGCCGGTTAAGAACCTGGGTCGAAACCAGACCTTAGGGCACAAAACCGCATGCCGATGGCGAATGATGGGGGCTTTTGCAGATCGGAGATTGGAATTAGGGAGTGAACTTGAAGGGTTTTGTATAGGAGTTGGTTTCGAGTGATTTGGATAGAAAACAACTTTGTAATAGCTTTGCAAAGTCAGGGTTTATTTTGGTTACTTGAGATTTTGTGAAATAAAGTAGGGTTGATGGTTTAGGCAATTTCAAAAGCTTTGCAGTAGATCTATAGCTAGAAATTTGTGGGTTTTTGGGTATTGTTGTTGTTAATATGTGTTGTGAATTTGAATTGAATCTAACGGTTTAGTTGTACGTTATTGAGGTTTAAGTGGGTCAAGGTCTCGGAATTTAAGTTTTGAAGGTTAGTTAAGATTTTTAAGATCTTGAGCAATCTGCCAATTGGATTGGAGTAATTTTTGTTTTTGTAGATAATAGACTTGTTTTCCTATACACATGAGTGATTTGAGACTGATTGAACGGTGAAGAAGGGAGAAATCAGCACTGGAAGATTAGCATCAAGGTTGGAGAAGGAGGCCGACCAACACCCGAGAAGGTTTTGGGGTTTTTCTTCCATTTGATAAGTTCGATTTCCTTCAAATTTGTTGTGCTTGTTTTTGACTAAGAGATTGAAGGGTATACAAAGTTTTAAGTAAGATCAATGGTCTAATCAATAGATTTTGAGGTTCTAATTTTCCCTAGGGTTGATTTGAATTGGTTATAGTTTGGTTTAAGATTTGTTTAGGATTCGGTTTAGGGTTTAGGGTTTATTTAGGGTTTTGTTTAGGGTTTAGGATTTGTTTAGGATTTGTTTAGGATTTGTTTTAGGATTTAGGGTTTGACTTAGGTTTTGACTAGGGTTTAACCAGGGTTTGACTTAGGTTTGATTTAGGGTTTGATTTAGGATTTAACCAGGGTTTGACTTAGGATTTGACTTAGGATTTGACTTAGCTTTTGACTAGGGTTTGACTCAAGGTTTGACCACGGTTTGACCTAGGATTTGATTTAGATTTTGACTAGGGTTTTAAGATTCTATTTTTAGTATTTTCTAAATTTAGTATTTTATATGTTATTTTCTATTATGATTAATGTATGATTCATTTATTCTTCTTTTGTAATTGCTTTAAGATTGAATCAAGGTTTGATTAATATTGTTAAGATTTAATAGAAGTTGTATAGGATTCTATTAGAATTGTTAGGATCTTGTTGTTGTGTATTTCCTTTTTGTCTTCCACAGCCAGGTGCCCGGAGCATTTTCGAGCAGAATAACACGTATTACGACATCGCTCAACTCTCACAGCCAATATGACACAGCATTCTCATTTACCATCAAACTACATTAATATATTTAGTCTTCGGCTTCCAATTTGTTACACTGAACTCAATCATTAAACAACTTCAATTTCTTATTTATCCACATATAAATTAAATTTTTTGTTTTCATTACTGCACTTTTCAGATTACATAGTACGATCAATTGGAATGTATTCTGGACTCTCCACTATAATCTAATACAAAAAAAAAGAAAAAAAAGAGGTAGTACTAAGCTTACCTTAGCTCTTGACTTTCACAATTGGACCCCGATTTCTTCTTACCTATTATCTTTATAATAAAAATTGAGATATCAACCGTTATCTCTCCTATCCTAACCACTTTTCCAACTAACTTCTCTATTTTACCATCTATACTAGCCAGCCAATGTATTAATCATCTAATTTATCAATTTTTAATCTTCACTCTATCATCAAAATTATCTATTTATTCTATATAGCCCTACTCCTAATTGTGCAGCGCCCTCACAAATACATAATTGATAAAAAAAAACTTCTTCAACAAAATCTCAAAAAAAAACTTTTATTTATAAAGTTGGCTCTTTGGATTGTTCAATCCTAAGATTCTCCATAGCTGGTTCTATTGAGTCTACTTCTAATTATAAGTCCTCATCCTCCTCTAATAAATCTATCAGATTACTCTTCAATTGAATTGATAAATATTCATTGTACGCTTCCAATTTCTAAACTTAAGCCTCCAATTGCAAAATCTTGGCATCTTTCACTTCCAATTGGTGTTCTTGTTGCTTCATCTTCTCCTTCAATTTATCAATATTTGAAACGGGTGAGGCAGATACCTATGACCAAAAAATATTGGATAATTTGTCCTCCAATTTTGTTACTTCAACCTTCAAGGTACCAATTTTTGCCCGTAAATTATTTGTTTCAATTCTGTATTAGTCACTTAATTTCATCTTTTCTTGTGCCAGTAATATTGCCTTTGTTTGTTCCTCTTTCAATTGACACTTCACCTCCTTCTGTTCCAAATCCCAAGTCCTACAATTCTGTAATAATTCTTGCTTTTGATTGTTCAAGATTTGTTGAATGCATTCTTTGTCTTTTGTCCAAGCTTCCTATTCTTTTATGGCTTTCTATTTTAATACCAATTTGGATTCCATTTTTTCCTTGATTATGTGATTTTGTTCCATAATTTTGTGGCTTTTTTTCATTATCTCTTTCTTCCTCGCTTCCAATTCTTGCCTTAAATTATCCTCCAATTGATTCATCGTGAGTTGCAATTGAAAAATCTGATCCAATATTACTTCTTTGAGGTTCCCTCTTTCTGGTGTTTTGGTATTCAAAATTAGAACCTCAATTGTCACCTCAATTATCGCATGAATTGGAACTTATATTGATATAGTCAGTGGGATAGCCTCCCGTTCCACCGATCAGCTTGATTCGCTGATTTTGTGTACCACTATCCCTGGACTAGCTGTTAGCGCCATCAAACTTTGAACACATCGTTGAGGTATTAGAAAGGATATATTTTTTTCCATTATTGGCAATGCTTGCCTCAATACATATGCAATCACGGAGTGCACATAATTAGAGTAGAGCAATGATGCAAATTTCCTATCTTTCGCTTGGCTCCCATTTCTACATGGATTTTGATTGCTACAAATACTACTCAATTAAATACCATGCCTTCAAGCGTTCCTATCGCACCAAATACTAACTGTTTGGACATATATGTGATATATCAATTTAAGCCTAGCCGCTTCTGAACAAAATGCATCCATCCTATAAGCTCTGATATAAGCACCTCCGCCACTTTCCAGCCTTGATTCTTCTCCAATGATGATATACCACCTTTAAAATAACTTTTAGGTCTAAAATTACTATACACTTTGATGCCTACTGCAAGCTTTCTAATGAGTAGATGCAATATCTTCTACAAGGTACTTTCATCAACCTTGATTATACTTCCCTTTATTACATTTGAACCATCTTCTGGATTATAGTTTGCTATATATTCCACCACCAATTCCACATCAATTGGTAGCAAATTATCGGACCCTCGCAAAAATGCACATAACTCTGCATTTCTAAAATCTCTGCCTTCTTGAGGACCAATATATTTCTAATTTCATTGATTCCATGTTGGTGATAACCAATAGGGACGGTGACTCCAAATTATTCTTACTTCTCATATTTTTGACACTTTTTTCTCTATCTAAAGCTCTCTTTGACCTTTCCATTGACATTGTGGAATATGATTTTTTTCTCATTCTTCACTCAAATTAACACTATTTTTGCTTATTGAAATAAAAGCTACACTCTTATATATACACTTCACACAACAATATTCAAAAACATCTATTAAATGCCCTGTTTATGTGAAGTAAATACATCCATATATAGAAACCTTGCTTAAATTTCTTTTCTTTAAAATTTTATTAAGTTCTTTCTTTCTTCTTATCAATCTAAATTTTTTATATAGTTTTGAAAAAAAATTCTCACTTTCTTTCTTTTTTTTTAGCTAAATTTTTATTTTATCTTTAATTTTAATTTTAACTTTGATTTAGCCTTGAAATTTCTTTTATTTCTTTAGTTTTTTTTCCAATCTTAGATTTTAATAGATTCAGGGTTACATTTGTAGATATAAGGAGTTTTGACTTTGAGGTTGAATTTAGGATTTTATTAAGGATGAATGGAGGTTTGGATGTCAATAGTCGATTGCCATTTATAGTGCTAACTTGGAGGATTAGATTTGGTGTTTTTTATATCTTTAAACTATTAGTTGTTGACTTGGACTTTGAAGGTCTTGGCTGCGATTTCTTTGACGAGCTCGGAGGAAAAGAAGACAGGATTTTTTGACAAATCTAGGAAGGTATTCACAGAGAACTTCTTCTTGGCATGAGTTTAGGTAGTAGAAACACATGATTCAAAGCTTAGATGAGAGAGATATGCTTGTTTGAACTTAGGCTATTAATATGACATCTACTATCACTTTTCTGGATATATTAGGAGTTTTAAGATACTAATAAGAAATCAAGAAGTTGGATTAGAAACTAGACTTCAAGCTATATATTTTACATCCAAGAATTGTTAGAAATAAATTTAGAATGAGTAAGATATGGCTAGTTAAAACCAGCAAACTAAACTGGGGTTTTGAAGAAGTTAGATAAATAGATGGGTTTGCTTTAAGCTAGAACTTGAGTTTCAAGATGAATTTGAAGCTCATTTTTTGTGTACATATTTCCTTTATTATAAAAAGTCTATGTCTAAAATCTCATACCAATTGAGACTTTGATTAGGGAGTAATGGCAAATTTTGTTCTCAAGTATCTAGGGTTTTGACTTTTAAAAGTACCTAATAAGGATTTGGTGATATCTAATAATTGGCAATGAATTCATGGCTCAAAGATTATGTAACAAAGATCAAAGGTATGAATTATGTTTTCCCAAATTTTAAGCTTATTTGAATGGCTGGATCTTAAATTACAAATTTTCAAGTTTCTAGTTTGGTTTTTACTTATAAAATTACTTGCTAATATTTTGATGATATCTGGTGATCGGTAATGAATGCACAGTTGAGAATTTTTGTGAAGATGACTAAAGAAGTGAACTCTATGTTTCCAAAGTTGGAACTTATTTAAATAGCTGGATTTTGATTTATAAATTTTCAAGCTTAAGATTTATTGATTTATTACACACATGGTTTTGTAACTATAAAAGAGAAATTTAAGAAAGTTTGTGCATATTGGATCCAACTTGATTGTAAAAAAGGACCTTGCATCTATCCAAAGCGGAATTTTGCTACGACACCGTTCCTAACCTTTTACTTGGATTTTGAATCAACAATCCCTCATCTAATATACTATAACTTCACATCTAATTTTCCTGACTTGGTGGCAATAATATCCAAAACTAATCATGAGCCATCTTTTCTAACTATCATGCACCTACAGTATAAGTAATCTTACTATTAACAAGTATGCCCTCTTCCCTCCCATTTTTGAAATCCATCTCAAGTTTACGTACAATAAAGTCATAATCGATTTTTATTAATTTGTGTAATAAATTGAGTACCTATAAAATCTTCCAATTGAATTGAACCATTAGGAAAGCCTTCTACTACACAATATAGTCCATATCAACAGACATGAAATTTCCTCAGAAAATTATGAAATTAGCTATCATAAAAGAGCACTAGATCATTGGATAGAAAAGATTTGAGATGTAATTTACTATCATAATAGCTCTTACGGCAATGTTGTGTAGCTTCCATAGTCAAAAGAATCACAACCTTGACTTCATCCAATTTTTTTAATTGTGATAACTGATATTAAAGGGATTCCTTGTCACCAAGATATTCATCTAGTGCAATTTTTAAACTCTAAACTTCCAATTCAATGGGTAATATTGTCTCTTGCCTATACACCAATTGAAATAGTATAGAATTGGTAGTTATTTTTTATGCAATACGTTGTCATGTTGTAAATCAAAACATAGTGTGAAAAACATAAAAGAATGTATTAAAATAAAAAGATTAAGATTAGAAGAAAGATTGATAGAAAATTAGTAGTAAGAAGATACAATAGAAATTTACCTTGAAAAGTGAAATTTCTTCAAGTTAGTAAAAAGGAAAAGGTTGAGGAAGTAGAAAAGACATGGGCTAAGAGGTCTTTTTGACCAAGAGGATAAAAAAGACCAGGAGGGAGATGACAAGGAAGGGTAGTGAAGAAGAAGGAAGAGAGTTCTTTTTGAAGATATAGGATTTTTTTGATAGGCAGTTTATGTTTTTGTATATAGTAGAAGCTTAGAGAGAATTTTAGGTGCGAATTTTTGTAGGTTTGTAGTAGACAAGATAAGAAACTCATAGAGACAATTCTCATGTCTTTTCATTAAGTATCAAGGGAGATATGAGTCGTGAAAGTTGTAGGTGTTTAAGACTAGGGCAGAGAGGGTTACTAAATTTCGGGCCTTGGTTCTTAGAAACCACTTAGACTTTAGTGGCGAAATTTGTTGGGTTTTTGTTCCTTATAGAGTTAACTACTTTGTGTCAAAATCTCAAGTCAATATGACCTCTGAGCAAAGAGTTATGAGTGAAATTGTAACCAGTTTGAATGAAAAAAGAAATAGAGTGAAGGTAGGGTTGAGGGTTTGTATAGGCAGTGCATGTATGTGGATTTGTTTTTGGGTATAAAAGGAGTTAGGAGACGAATTTGAGTGTGAAATTTAATAGACATGATCTATGTAAGTTAAGGAAGAGATGAATGTAAGTTTGATACTCATTGGTCTTATAAATAAAATGTTATGTTCTTTCAAAATGACAGGGGTCTATCTCCAAATTAGTGAAGTTTGAGGGAGCATATCTTTGTGATCAGAGTAGTATTTTGAGTAAAATTTGTTGGGGTTTGTAGATATATGAGTCTTTTAAGTTGTGTAAAAAATTGATTGCTATTGGAGTTATATTCGAGGAGTTATGAGGAAAATTGTGGTCAGATCCAGATTTGTTAGAAGGCAAAATTAAAGAAGGATGGAACCTATAACTCAAGTTTGGAGAAGGCTCTTGGAGCAATATTTGGAGGGTGTTTACAACATAAGATAAGCTATAAGCCTACCAAATTTCAGCACTTAGATCTTCTTGAATGAAGAGCAATGAAAGTGTGAAGCAAAGGGGGTCTAGAATCAAAGGCAGTATGGAGGGATTACTTTGACAACATGGTTCTCTCTAACCACATGAGCTATAATCAAAAGGTTTATGGGGTTTGCTTCTTTGCTTCCTTAAGTACCTTGTATCTAAATTTTGCTTCAATTGATATGATATCCTAGGATTTATGAGCAAAATTGAGGGCGGGTTTCTAAAGGCAGAATATGTTAGGATTAATAAAGTATGTTTTTATATAAATTCTTCAATTTTATGAACTTCATGAATCTCATCTTGCACTTGAGAAACTAGAGGCAAAAAAAACCCAGTGTTTCTTAGGGCTAAGATTCTCACCATGACAACGTTATGTCTACAAAGTTGTAAATGATTTTGTATCCCAATCCGTTCTCGCACTACATACAGTCTTAGTTAAAACTTTACACAAAATACTATTGGTCTTTTCAGTCTATCCATTGGCCCGAGGATGATATGGGGTTATTTTTTGATGTTTGATCTTATATATAGCCGTCAAGGTTACAATTGTAGAATTAATAAAATGGATTCTTCAATCATTAACCAATTTTTTGGGACATCTAAAATGAGTGATAATGTTCTCATATAAAAATGTGGCTATTGTATTGACATTATTATTTTTTGTTGCTAGCACCTCAACCTATTTTGTTATATAATTGGTTGCTATCAAAATATATCTTTTTTGTCCATTTTGTAAAGCTGGTGTCATTGATCTTACAAAATCAATATCCCATTATTCACACGGTGCTTGTGTCAAAATTGGTACCAGCGATATGACAGAAGTACTAGTAGATAGACCAATTCATTGACAAAGATCACAACGTTGGACATATTGGTATACATCTAAAAACATTCTTGGCCACCAATATCCAAATAAAGAAGCTTATACAAAGTGTCACCTATCATGGTATATAGAGTACTTTATAAAATCAGATGCCGTCATTACATCAAGATTTACGCAGTAAACAAGACATGCCCTGCATCCATCCTGCAATGAAACCCAAGCAGAGTTTTTGATTGTGAGGACTTTGAACTTGTTTCAGCCAGCTTGGTTGTATGTAAAACCGTTATGCTTTTTTTAGTAGAATAGAGTTTGCTGCCATCCGACGAAGAGGGGCAGAAACTTTGAGCTGCTACTGCAAGTTTGATTTCGACTCTTTCTTAGTAAAATTTATAGAGAGTGTGGAAAATTGTGCTAACTTTCTATCAAGACATCTCTTGTAGCATTTGGAATTGGAGAGCAAAAGTTGTGAGCTTAAGAGTGGGAAAGGGTTTGCTGCCACCCGACGAAGAGGGGCAGAAACTTTGTTCAACCACCCAAGTCGGACAGTCTCTTCAATCTTTTGATATTTTACGTGCTTATAGTAGCTTGTGTAAGCTTTCCACAAAAACAAAAATCAATACATTTGGAGCTTTGATGAAAGTTTTATGAGCCGTGAAGTGTCAAAGAGGGCAAATTGTTGCTAGGGTTTGAAGAGTAGAATCAACTAGCTACAAAATCTGGAGTTTGAGAGGCATGCATGCGAAATTTTAGAATAAGTTAGATGATGGAGTGAGCTTTCTAAAAAGCTATTGCATATCCAATTTGGAGAAGGGAAGTGATCACAACAAAGGCTGAAGTGAAGAGGAGCTTTGCTGCCTTTGCATTTGCTTGGAAATTTTAGCGCCTACTTCTTTTAGCCATAACTTTTAAATGGTAAGTCATCTATTTGTGAAATTTTGATATGTTTTACAATGGATTATTGGCTTTCCATAGGCTGTAAGCACGCTTGATTCGACCTTTGGATGAATTTTTAGTGATTTATTTAGTTTCAGTTTGTTGTATAACTTGTATTCCTCATATGCGGTTGTATTTTGAGGTATACTTGAATACATATACACTTTGCTTATACCTTTTATACAAGTATATATACTTATATTTATATCAAGTATTTATACAAGTATCCTTCAAGTATTCTACAAGTATTATATATAATATTTGTATAAGTATTTATACAAGTATTATACCAAGGATTTATATAAGTATTATATAAGTATTTATACAAATATTATTCAAGTATTTATACTTTATATTTGTACAAGACTTATACAAGTATAATACAAGTATCACTTAAAAGCTTGAACAAATATTGTGCAAGTATAGAACATACTTGCACGGCTTCCTCTCATGTTCCCTACTAGTTCTAATAGCAGCTAGGAACCCGGCGTTTTTCCAAGGCGAATTCTCTCTACCCGACACCGCTTAAGTTATTGATTATAAGTAAGTGAAAATGTCTGGAATGTCAAATATTAAATCAATTCATTATATTCCGATGAAATTATATCCACAATAAATAATTTTGCATTAAAAAATATATTATTAATAGGTTCATTTTCCAATATATTAGTCAAATAGGATAAATTGTCTGTATTGGCATATTTCTTGTTTAGTCAAATATTGATAGTAAAATTAAATTCTTAAAGAAGTAACATTCATTGAGTAATGTATCCACTCAATTGAGATTTATTAACCATATATTTAAGAGCATCATAATCGACATGAAACACAAATGGATAATCAAGTAGATAATACCAAAATTTCTATATAGAGTAGATCATGTCTAAGGCTTCCTATTCAGTTGTAGTATAATTTTGTTTTGCAGCAATAAATTATCGACTAGCTTAATATATTGGATGATCCAAATCCTTTTTATCTTTTTGACTTAATACAGATCCAATAGCAACATTAGATGCATTAACATAAATATAAAATAATTTCGTCTGATATGATGCAATAAATATTGGTGTAGACACCAGTTTTCGCTTCAATTCTTCGAATGCAACTTTACATTCCTCAGTAGAAATTGGACTAAATCCATCCAATAGTAGTTTTTTTTAAAAATTAATTAAAAATTGATATATGACTGTAAATAAATCAATAAATCACTAATAATAGTTAATATGGCTTATAAAATCATAAACACTTGATACTATTTTTGGCTTTAATAAAGCCAATATATAAATAATTTTATTTAGATCACTAGCAATATTAGCCACAAAAATAATGTATTTCAAAAGCTTTTTCAAAGATACACCAAATTGACACTTCTTAAAGTTCAAAGATATTCTATACTTATCATATTGATCCAAATATTTATCAAGGCATTCCAAATAGTCAATTATCATACTAAATGTGTAAAAATTATCTAAAAATATCTACATTGATAATCGTAAATAATCTTGAAATGCTTGCATCATCACCCTTTGAAATGTGGTTGGGACATTACGTAATCCAAATGGCAACATCTTATGAGCAATTGTGCCCCAATCTGTAGTGAAAGTAGTCTTTAACTGATCCTTTGCTATAATTTTAATTGGATTGTAATTCAAAAGTCAATTCAAAAAAGAATAACATTCATGCTTGACTACTACATCCAATATACTATCTATAAAAGATAAAAAAAAATAATCCTTCTTTGTAGACGTATTTAATTTATGAGAGCCTTGAAAAATTTGGATTTTTCCATTCTTCTTTGGTACTATCACAATTTGTGAAACCCATTTATTATACGGTATTGGATATATGAAGCCCACGTCTAAATGTTTATTTACTTCCTCCTTTATCATGAAGGAATATTTTGGATTGAGGCGGTATTTTCTTTGACAAATTGGTGTAGCATCTTCCTCTAAAGTAATTTAATACTGACAAACTTCAGCAAGAATATCTTTTAAATCCACATACGATCAAGCAAAAGTAGATTTATGACTTAGGAAGAAATCTTTTCAATTTTTTAGCGCTATATCCATAATATTGGTGTATTCTTTGATAATATGCAATATTTCATTGTTGCCCAAATTAATAGATTGGCACACAAGTTCTACAATAATCTTTGATTTGATTTTCCTCTCTTACTCTCAATCCTTCATATGATCCGACAAATTGGAATTATCCAATTCTAATTCCAATGTACTGACTTTATTAACTGCAGGATTATTCATCCAATCGGCGATAGCATGATCAAAGTTTATTATATCCTCCAAATATATTAAATATTCTTCAGGTCCTCCATATTGATATAAGATGCCTTGCTTCTGCATATGAATTAGGTCATCAACAACTTGAATTGAATTGGTAACTCATCATACTTTGCATCAAATTGACCCTCATCCTCAGATGTTGCCTCCAAACTCAAAATTTGAGATTCTCCATGATATTGAATTGGATACATTTGTAAAACAATCTTATTTGTATCCTTTCTAATAGTCAACATTCCACGGTCCCAATTGTTCTTAGCTTTGGCTTGATATAGCCACAACCGACTCAATAAAATTGGATAAGATAATGAGGAATTCTGTAATCGGAAAATAATATAATCAATTTTATATATGATTTTAATAATAGCAATATCAATACTATAAAGAATATCCATAGGCTTTATATGACTGTGGTCAACCATTCTCAATACCAAGGTCGTAGGTAACAACTAAGCTAAATCCAAATGCTCTATTGTATCTGCAGTCATTAATTTCATACTAGAACCTCCATCCACTTGAACTCCAAAAATAAGAATACCATCGATGGATACATCAATAATTGGTGTGTCCAGATCGAGATTCAAATTAAATTCATAAATTTCTTTATTGCGAGCCCTATGTCATATAAATAAGGAATTTAATGTAAAACAATATTTTGATATGATTGCTAATAATTGCTTTATTAAAATTGAAGGTTTAATTTCATCCAAATCTTTCAAAATATCATATGGTTTTATATTGGCAATGAATCTTTAAGGCCCTTTTCTTTTTCATTGATTTCAATTTAATCCTTTGAGATAATTTATCTTACCTTACGGAATTTGGAATTGGAATTGATGGATAAACTTTGTAGAAATGCTTGTCTATGATAGGATCTTTTAATGGATAAGATGGCTCTTGGAACTTTGCAGATATTGGTACTGGTTTAGGTTGAATCAATATCTTAGTATTAAGAATATCATTGGATTGCACAAATAAACTAGAGTCCAATGTTGGTAAGATCTTTGGTATTGGTATTGGATTTGGAATTTTCACCATTGAATTGAATTGATCCTTTACAGTTGGTGCATTCAATTGTAGCATGGAGTCTTTCCCTTTTTGTTGAATCTTGGTAAGTATTGCATGGACGTATTTGATCTGATTTATTAAAGAATCTTGTGGGGCTTGATTATTATCTTTTATCTTATTATACAGTTGGATATGTTGATCTTGATTATTAAAATTAAATGGGACATTGCACTATTGATATGTATGTCCCGACTACTTATAATTTCTACATATTGGAGCATATTCATCATTGGCTCTTGGATTGGAACATTCACTAGCTTAATGTCTTAATTGCCTACAATGGTAATATTGAAGTGGTCTTCTTTTGACACCATCAAGGATATTGGATGTTTCTACTAGTATATATTGGTTGGGCCTGTTCCAAGTTGAATGGATAAATGATCCCGACTCACTAATTTGTATTGTAGAATCCAAAATTGGTTTATGAATAGGTGGATATTAAGAATATCTTTGTTGATTTTGGACAATACCTTGAGGATTCGGTCTATATTTTTGATTATATATCAAATTTTGAAAATTAAAAAAATTCCTATATTGTTTATTTAAACAATTTTTATTCTAGCCAAACCTATTTTCTGTTTGGACTTGATTAACATTCCATAAAGTCAGTTGAATCATGGTCTGATTATTGAACTATTGTTGCTTTTGTAAATTCCAATAATTTGTGGTGTTATACTTACCTCTACAAAATATACATTGCACATTCATTTGGGGTGGTGAAAAACATTCCGTTATCAAATAGCCTTGTCCCTTATAATTATTGCATCAAATATTGGATTGCATATTGGTCAATTTATACCTCTTTTCCTTATCTTTTGCTAGATTAACAACCACTTCATCCATCTTTTTTGTCAAAATTAGTAATAAAGCTTTATTTGAATCCTTCAATATTAGTTCATTAGATAATTCTTTTCCAGGTACTAGGTTTTGATATAGGAGATATGGAAAATACAAAACTACAGTTGTTGGTGGTACTGCCTACAACGGCACAACATTAACTATTTGCTGCTGATTAATATTAAGATTTGTATCGTATTCAATCATTCTTAGATAATTGTCCATTATTTCATTCCAGATTGGCATTTGATAAATTCCTTGGGATAGAATCATCATAGCTCTAGTGATTAAGAATTAATCATAATGACATTCTTTCTATACCTTAGCTTGGTCAAGTGAGGAACGAACAATGACCGGTTGGACCTCCTTCACAAACATCTTCAATTCTGATGAGTATAGTCTATTAACCAATATAGATAAAATAAACAACTTTGACATTTGGTTATTTGGCCATTTACAAAGTATATTTGCTACTCGGCCATAATATGATTGTATTGCTTGTCTTCGTACCATTCTATTATTTATTAATCTTTTTCCAAGATATTTTTCAAATCCCATTGGTTGAAAATGGATTAAAAATTTATTTTTAAATGCCTCCCAATTAGAAATTTGATCCACAGATTGGTGATTATACCATTCAAACACCATGTCTTTTAAGGTCGCTGACAACCATCTCAACCAAATATCTTCAGTTCTACCATTGTTGGCTACGCATGCAGTTAGAAAATTTAGATCAACACTACGCATGAGATAAGTGTTGATCTAAATTTGCTCCTGATAAACTTCTAAAAATAAATAATAGAGCTATATTAGTTGTGTGATTGTCCACTACACCTATTTAGACCACAATTGGGACTACTGGATCTCTCGCTGCCATTGAAGATGACAATGTTCCACTCAATTCTTTATTAAAATAAACACTGCCTTTTTCAATTATATTTTTCAAACTTTTAGTCCTCCTCAATTAACTATTATTATCCACAAATAATTTTATTGATTGAAATTGAGGTGAAAACGATAAATTTTGAAACATGCTAAATTGGCCTTTAATGGCAAGCAATTTATACCATTTTGAAGAACCAATCTTGCTAAAATCGGCTGTATTCACTATTCAAAAAGTATCCAATGGAATATCCAATTCTTTTGTATTACATTCTCTAATATTATTTAGAATAAACCTATAAAAGAAGAGTTCAAATACGGAGAAAGACTAAATGCATGAGATACATCTATTAAGATAGAACAATTAATTGCTTCCAATCAAAAGTGTCTAATAAACACTTAAACGTTCTAAAACGACTCTATCTACTTCATCTTTTTGCTGCTATGCCGTCGAGAGTAAATTTTGTAATAATATCTCCTATAATTCTCCTATTATATTCTCTTATCTTTTTTCAATCTCATAACAACATCAAGCGATATTACATTGTCTTAACAGATTGCATACAATTGCTTCACATTTCAATTACTAGAAATAACTTCTCCCTAAGAATCCATTCTAAAACTAATTGTCTCTCCAATATTCTCTTTCATCGCTGTCGAGTAGAGAGAATTCGCCTTGGGAAAACGCCGGGTTCCTAGCTGCTACTAAAACTAGCAGGGAACATGACAGGAAGCCGTGCAAGTATGTTCTATACTTGCACAACATTTCTTCAAGCTTTCAAGTTATATTTGTATTATACTTGTACAAGTCTTGTACAAATATAAAGTATAAATCCTTGAATAATACTTATATAAATACTTTTATAAATACTTATATAATCCTTGATATAATACTTATACAAATACTTGTACAAATATTATATATAATACATGTAAAATACTTGTATAATCCTTGGTATAATACTTGTATAAATACTTATACAAATATTATGTATAATACTTGTAAAATACTTATATAAATACTTGATATAAATACAAGTATATATACTTGTATAAAAGGTATAAAAAAGTATATGTATTCAAGTATACCTCAAAATACAACCGCATATGAGGAATACAAGTTATACAACAAACTGAAACTAAATAAATTACTAAAAATTCATCCAAAGGTCGAATCAAGCGTGCTTATAGCCTATGGAAAGCCAATAATCCATTGTAAAACATATCAAAATTTCACAAATAGATGACTTACCATTTAAAAGTTATGGCTAAAAGAAGTAGGCACTAAAATTTCCAAGCAAATGCAAAGGCAGCAAAGCTCCTCTTCACTTCAGCCTTTGTTGTGATCACTTCCTTCTTCAAATTGGACATGCAATAGCTTTTTAGAAAGCTCACTCCATCATCTAACTTATTCTAAAATTTCGCATGCATGCCTCTCAAACTCCAGATTTTGTAGCTAGTTGATTCTACTCTTCAAACCCTAGCAACAATTTGCCCTCTTTGACACTTCACGGCTCATAAAACTTTCATCAAAGCTCCAAATGTATTGATTTTTGTTTTTGTGGAAAGCTTACACAAGCTACTATAAGCACCTAAAATATCAAAAGGATTGAAGAGACTGTCCGACTTGGGTGGTTGAACAAAGTCTCTGCCCCTCTTCGTCGGGTGGCAGCAAACCCTTTCCCACTCTCAAGCTCACAACTTTTGCTCTCCAATTCCAAATGCTACAAGAGATGTCTTGATAGAAAGCTAGCACAATTTTCCACACTCTCTATAAATTTCACTAAGAAAGAGTCGAAATCAAACTTGCAGTAGCAGCTCGAAGTTTCTGCCCCTCTTCATCAGTGGCAGCAAACTCTTCTAACTTTACAAACACAACTCCAAACAAGCAAGTGAGTAGGTTCTAAAATCCTCACAACTTGAAGAAAACACCTACCAATTTTCATTACAAATTCTTTTATCTCCTCGGAGCTATCTCTCACCAAAATTAACCACTCAAAACTCTCTCCTCTCTCTCGGTCTAGCAAGAGGAGTATATCTCCCTTTCTTTCCATATTAGACTATGAGACGCCCACATGGGCAGCCAAATCCTATTGGATGGGCCTTATTCACCCCATGCTTTTCTTTCTTATCCCTCACAAGGTCCATTCTACTTCAAAAGTCAACAAGAAAGATAAAACAACCTTTACTTTTCTTCTAATTACCAAAGAGTCTATTCTAGGATATAAATAAGGTAGGAACAAAACAAATAGCCATTTTAATTCACTAACTAAGTGGCTATAATAAATCCTCTGCTTATAATATCTTCTAAAATAACCTCTAGCACTCACACATGTATTAACAATAAATATAAGATATATAATATTTTTATATATACTGCACGTAAATGCAGTACGACATTGCTGTCAAACTATAATTACTTACAGTATGTAAAATCCACTCAAAATGCATAATATGTTTATAGGTTTAGATATGTATTAGAATGGTTAATAAAGTAAATTAAAGGGGATTGATATAAGAAAATTTATTTTAGATTTTTACTTAGTTTGGTTATGGGATTTAAATTACATAGATCTTAATGTTTAGTATAAAGCCTTGAGAGAAGGTGGGAGCCTAAGGATGAAAATTTAAGCTAGTAGGAGGCTAATTGCAAGGGATGAAATCAAGGCATGGTCGGATGAAGGCAAGGAATGGAGAACTTCATCTCTATTGGTTGAATACCATGCCCAATGGGATTTGAGGAGGCTGCCCGCGACCTTAACAAGGGTTTTGGCAACTTCAAGGAAGGCATTAAAAAATCAGAGACTAGGGTTAGAAAGCTTGTTTTTTGGGCTATAGTTTTGGTATAAAAATCGAGGGATTTGGAGTTTTAATGAGAGAGATGTAGGCGCTTGAAGTTAGGGTGTACAAATTGTACCTACTGTCTCTTTTTTGAAGATTGAAGGAGTTGTGTGAAAGCTTTTGGAGATCGGAAGGTGCAGCTAGAGAGGTGATTTCAAGTTCTACACCTAATGTGGAAGAATTATTATGATTGAAGTTCCAAAAAAGGAGATATTGGGAGTCAAAGACAGCAGATTGAATTCCAAGGCAGTAAATAGGCCGATTTGTTGAAAGTAATAGGATTTGCCATATCTTGAGTTTTTGGACGAATTTTTGTCTCAAACTTACCAAGAAGGTGTATTATTATACTAAAAAGCTATAAATCAAAGTTTCATAGCATTTGAACATTGCTTTTGTGAGATATGAAGAATTTAGTACATGGGTGTTTGTAAACAAGGGCTTGAAATTACTATTAGGATTTTTACGATATCTAAAGATTGATAAAAAATCAACGGTTGAAACTTCTCTTGCTAGTTTTTAAGAGCACATTAGTACTTCATGTAAAATTGTAGTGGATTTGAACGGTTAGATTAAGAGTTATAGGTTGATGAAGTTTAAAAAAAATTCCCCTCCTACGGATGAATTAGGGTTTTAAAGTATTTCTTATGTTTTGAGTGGTTTGATGAAATAAGACTCATGTATTGGATGTTATAGCCCTATGAAAAAATATTTTATTTAAATTTAAGAGATTTATTATATTTAGATCTTGGTTGAGTAATTAGTGGCAACTAGAAGTCCAATGCTTTCTTGAGGCAAATTCTCTCCACCACGAGACCGCTCAATTCTCACAGCCAATGCGGCACAACATTCTCATTCACCATCAAACTACATTGATATATTCAATCTTTGGCTTCCAATTTGCCACATTGAATTCAATCATTAAATAACTTCAATTTCTTACTCATCTACATATAAATTGAATTTTTTGTTTTCATTACTGCACTTCTCAAATTACATGGTACAATCAATTGGAATGTATTCCGGACTGTCCACTATAATCTAATATAAAGAAAACAAAAGAAAGAGGTAATATTAAGCTTATCCCGGCTCTTAACTCTTGCAGTCAGGCTCCAATTTCTTCTTCCCTATTATCTTTATACTAAAAATGAAGATACCAACTGTTATTTTTTTTATCCTAACCACTTTTCTAACTAACTTCTTTATTTTACTATCTATACTTACTAGCCGATGGATTAATTATCCAACTTATTAATTTTTAATTCTTATTCTACTACAAAAATTATCTATTTATTTTACACTGATATACGTTTGAGTAGATGGATAATTCATTCTCTAACAAGAAAGATCCAACTCTGATATTGAAGATGAGGTTAGTCTTGACAAAGTATAAAGGATACAAGAATACAGAGCAAGAGACTTGAATTAGGACAAGGTTTCAAGAAGAAATCAACAAGAACTTGAATTAAACAGATGAGTGTATAAACAACACCAAAAAAGGTGAGTTAGAACTCTAAGAGATGCATTGTTGAGAGTGAAGAATTCTTTAGCTTTAATTCCTATATATACTCCTATCTAGGATGCTTCTTGAGTGGCTTCTATCAAACTAAGAAGCTTCTTGAGCAGCTTCTACCAACTAAGAAGCTTCTTGAGGTCTTTCCACTAATTGGGAAGTTTTTTGAGCTCCTTCCACTAATTGGAAAGCTTTTTGAGTTCCTTCTACTAACTAGGAAACTTTCCAATTAACTGTCACCAACTAGGAAGCTTCTCAACTGGCTTTCACTAACTTAAGAAGCTTCTAAAATATTCTAGAAGATTTTGTGAACCTCTGAAATGTATATTCTTAATACACCACTTATATATTATGTATATAGTCTTGAATTGATCTTCTTATCTTATGCTTCTAAAAAATCTTTTTATGAAAATATATTTATTTATTTTAATTTTTAATATATATATATATATATATATATATATATATATGTGATTTTTTAAAAATTAAAATCTTCTTAAATTTCTTTCAATCTATTTTTTAATATATAATATGTAAATTATGGTCTTTAAAAGATATGATACTTTTAGAGATGTTATACTATCTTAATACCCTTTATTACTACCATCTTTATTAATCCATAATTTTTTATTGATGCCTCTAAAATATAGCTTATTTAATATTACATATAAATGAGTGATAATTAAAGATATGAATCTAAAAAAATTCATCAATATAAAGCAATGGTTATTTTAATTCTTTGCTATCTAATAAAAATCATAAATTAATATTATATAATAATATTATTGAAGATTTTTCAAAAGAAGATATTATAATTATTGATTATCATTTCAAAATCTTAATTTCTTTCTTAATATTATAAATGTATTTTGAAAAAAGGTGCATAATATTTATTTTAACTAAATAGTATAAGTATTTTAATTGACTTCTATGGTAGTTACTATATAAAATTTATAATATTGAATTCTTATCAATTGAATATTAAAATAATTTTAGATAACCTATATAATATTTTTAAAAATTTTCTATGCCTTATCAATTTTTTTAATAAAATAGTATTACATATTAAAATAATAATATTAATCATTTTTATATTATTGAGTTTTATTGAGTTTAAATGAAGAAGCAATACGTTTCATTGAGTTTTTTTTTAATTACTTCATTTTTTTTGAATTAATTTTTTTATTTCTTAAGTTTGAATCTATTATTATTATTTTTAAAATTTTAGAATCTTATTTTAATCTTATAAATTTATGTTTTATTTTTTTATTTTTTATTCACTTTTATTCATGTTACAATTTTTTCTATTATATTTAAATATTTTTTATTTATAAAAAATATAATATTTTACACTATTATCTTTGAGCCTTGGAATTACTTTATATTATAGTTTTTATTTATTTACTTCTTTTGATCCTTATGCCTAATAAGTATATATTCTTTGTCATAGTTATTATTATTATTAATTCTTATTATTAATCTCAAATTAATAAATTTAGATATTAAATATATTTAATTTTTTAATATTTTATTTTTATTTTTATGTAATCTACAACTAATTTTATTTAAATAAAAATTTATTATTATTATTATTATTATATTTTTAAAATTCAAATTCTAACTATAACAAAATTGTAACATCATTATACTTATTATTGTGATTATTATATATAAATATTTTGAAGATAGTCTTTCTAAACTTTAATACAAAGAAAAATTTTATCACAGACATAAGATTTATTCCAATAATTATCTAATTAATATGGATAGATAGAAAAAAGTAAAAATAAATTAATTTGATAATATCTTAGAGAGAAGCTTCTTAAAAGCTTTATAGATGAGGTTTCACCTTTATATATGGCTATAGGTAATTGATAGATTAGAAACTTAGCCAACAAGCTAGCTACGTGTTGCACATGTTGGTAGCTTGTGGAATAAGCTAAGTACATGGTACACATGTAGAAAACTTGTCTTGCAAATTTTACTTGTGTTTTGCAAATAGGACACGTATTGGAGGTCTTATAAAATGCCACCACATAGTTCTTAGATTGATAGTATATATAGAAACAAGAGTGAAGCCCTCTTCACTCTTGTCAATGCCCTTTTTGTTCTTAGTCTTATTTCAAGAGTCTCTAATCTTCTTGTCTTTGGCAATAGCCATTCTAGTTTTAATATTATTCTATCTTTGAGAGATTTTCTATTCTTTTGAATGACATAAAAATATATTGATATTTTATTCCTTTATGATTCATGTCCTTGACAATTTGACAAGAATGAAGATTCATTGTTCTTATTTTGTGTTTAAGAAGTGAGTGGATTATTCCACTTCTATTATTGCATTTGAAGATTGTAGACTATCGACCTTTAAACAAATATTTTTTGCTTTCTAATCTTGATTTTTTTCTTTAAAAGAGAGTGGATCATTCCTCTTCATAGGAATTTTTATTTGATATTAGAAGTTGTTTATTATCCTCCTCTAATTTGAATTATAGAGTTATTAAATTATCTAAGATGGAAGGAAAGATCATGGATGCTACACTTATTGGAAGTGAAAATAGATTTACAACTATTACAAATCTTTAGAAGCTTGTTAATACTCTAAGGTAGAAATTTCATGAATCACTAATACCAATCATGGAAGCACTATTCCTACGTCTATAGAAGAAGTCTAAAGCCTATGCTAAAAAATTGTACAATTGAGAGAAGCAAATAAATCATCCTCATAAACAAATCTAAGAAGCCTTGTTCCTACAAGCATAAAGGAGGCAAAGATTAGTATGCCTAAGAAGTTTGGTGGAACAAGATCAAAATTTCAAAGATTTTTGCAACAAGTCAAGTTATATCTAAAGTTGCATCCTTTCCAATATCCTAATGGATTTACTTAAGTTAGATTTATAAGCGTAATTCTATTTAGAAGTATTCTTTTTTGATTTGTACCTTTGATGAAAAAAGATTTAAAACTTTTTTATGATATGAATTCATTCTTTGAAGTATTTATAGCCACATTTGGAAAAAGTGATCAAGAGAGGATAGCAGAGACCAAGCTCTTATCTTTGCAATAAAGATCACCGTCAACCACAATATATGCTATAAAATTCCAAAATTTTCAACGACATAAGAATACAAAGCAAGAAACTTGAATTAAAATAAGATTTAAAGAAGAAACCAACAAAAATTTCAATTAACTACATGAGTATACAAACAACATCAAAAAAAGTGAATTAGAATTCCAAAAGATGCATTGTGAAGACTAAAAAACTCTTCAATCTCAACTTCCATATATACCCTTGTCTAGGATGCTTTTCAAGCGGCTTCTACCAATTGAGAAGCTTCTTTAGGTCTTTCTATCAACTTGGAAGCTTTTTGAGCTCCTTCCACTAACTACGAAGCTTCTTGAGCTACTTTCATCAACTAGGAAGCTTCTCAACTGACTTTCATTAATTTATGAATCTCTAATTGTTCAAGAAGGTTTTGTGAACTTTCAAAGTGTATATTTTTAACATCATGTCTTTCTCTAGTGACAAGTTCTAAAAGGAGTTCAATCTTTCTACATATGTAAAAAATCAAGAATACACTGCATTAATAAAATTATATATTTTATTTTCTATTCTTCGATAATAGATCCTCAAAAAAATTGTCTATGGCTTTGAGCTAATACCTCCATTGTTGAAACATCCCATTGAAGGATTTGATCTTCATTATAGCCTTCAAAACATCATCGAAAAAAAATCTTAGGGTTAGAAGGATTCACCTTTTCAAGTTTAAGTAATATTACTAAAGTTCAAGTATTAGAATCAAGACTTGTATGATTGAATCTTACTTTTAATGGCTCCAACCAAGATTGTATTTAGTAGTGAAATGTATTGTCCTTACTTTATTCAATTGAAGGCTGTGAAAACTGCACTAGTTTGTTTGAAGATTGCGTAATAAATGAATCTTCTAAATCTTATTTTTTCCATGCTTGAAGGTTTGACATGGTGATTGATTTGGTTCTACTACTTTATTCTATCTTAGAACAGATGATTACATATTAATGAAGGCTTTAATTTAACTCTCTCCCTCTTATGAATATTCCTCAAATCCAATCTTCACCAAAAAATTATCATCAAATACTTTTGAATTTATAGAAATAAAATTGATGAAATTCATGTATCTTTTGAATTGTATTGGCGAGATTTTTGGCTAGTTCTTATATATATTGATTAATATCATAGCCTTACCAATGAACAAGATATTCTAATTTGTTCTACCTTCGACCTGAATTAAGTACCTTTTCAACCTCGTATTCTTCATCGTCTTTAATTTTGATACTAGGTAGTGATTATTGTACTCTTTTCAAAATATGCAACTCTTCATAAGGTTTTAAAAGGGATTTATAAAAAATTAGATATAAATTTATAGAAGATGGTAATTTTAAGCAATATGCCACTGGATTGATTTGCTTTTAGATAGAAAATGGTCCTAATTTTCAATAGTCCAACTTATCACCTAGCTACTTGATCATGATATTTTATTAAAGAAGCCATACCTTATCTCCAATATAAAAAATAAATAGTTGATTTTTGATTTATATAGAAATATCTTATAAGCATCTTGAGCTACTTGCAATTGAAGTTACAAAGTTGTTTAGTGCTGCAATAGATGCTTTGCAAATCCTTCAAGTACTAGGTTATTGTTCTTTGGCATACTCTACATATTAAACTTTGGATAATATCCATAGTTGAAATAAAATGGTGTTTGTTGGATTGAGGCATAAACAATATTATTATATGCAAACTCCGCTAATGGTAGATATAAGATCCAATCATCTTATTGATAGTTGATGCTGTATTATAAATATTACTCTAAAATTTGGTTAACTTGTTCTGTTTGGCCATCATTTTGAAGATGGAAAATCAAAGAAAGTTTAATATCTACCTTCAATATTTCAAAAAGATATTTTCAAAACTTAGATATGAACTGGGATCCTCGATTGGATTCAATATCATTGGATAGGCTATAATATTGATATATATTGTCAAAAAAGAGCCTTGCTATTTCTTTATTAGATGTAGTTTTTTTGTAAAGAAAGAAATGAGCCATCTTAGTGAGTCGATCAACTACCACAAAGATGTTATCTAATAAATTGGATGGAGGTAGATCTACGATAAAAGCTATTGAAATACAAGACCATGATCATCTTGAAACAAGTAAGGATTGTAAGAATCTGTAAGAGCGATGTTGAGAATTTTTGGACCTGAAATAGATGTCGCAAGAGAGTATAAAGTCCTTCACTACCTTCCACATTTGAGGCCACCAAAAATCTTGGAAAATAAGTTCCTAAGTGTTGTTAAATCCAAAGTGACCTGCAATTGGAAAGTCATGGCAAGATTGAAGAACACACAGTCGTATTGGTCCTTCTCGGATATACAAATATTCTTCAAAATATAAAAGGTCTTTCTCAAGCTTAAACTTGTCAACATTTTCTTTTAAGTAACGCTTGACATCAAAGGCTACAACATCATTAGTGGTTGCAGCATGCATCTTATTGAAGAAATTAAAATCAATACGTGTTGATGTAATAGTGGCACAAAGATAAAATTGCTTTGGCTGCAACAAAGTTGCATATTATTGATTAAACACTATTTTTCTTGCCTTTGATATAAGATATAATCTCCTTAATAAAGCATCAAATAATCTTTGTTGTTTTCTAAGTCAATAAATAATAACAAAGTTAAATAAAAATAATGACATATTCCATCAAGTTTGATGGCGATTAAGAACATAAGCTATCTTAAAATATTTTAGATTCTTGTGATCTATGTATATAATTCAAAGATGTATTGTTTCTTCAAAAAAATGATATCATTTTAAAAAAGAATCCACAATAGCAAAAAGATCTTTATTATAGATTTTACAATTAATTTTGGCGACAAAAATTTTTTTAGAATAAAATACAACAAGATGGAATTTATCATCTATATCTATTTGTGAAAGTACGGCATCTAGTGTAAAATTCAAAGCATTAGTCTCCATATAGAGTGCCTTTGTAAAATTTGAATGTACCAATATTAAGGCTGTAATAAACGCCATCTTGAGGTCTTGGAATGCCTTCTCCGCTTGAAGCCCCTATTCTAACTTGTCCTTACATATCAATCAAGTAAGACGAGTGGCAACTATAGAATAATTTTTGATGAAGATCTAATAGAAGTTAGCAAATCTAAGAAAATATTATAAGTCTCTCATAGTCTTTGAAATGGCCCACTGTATAACCGCCTCTACCTTCTTGGAATCTATCATCAAATTTTCAATAGATATGATATATCTAAAAAATTCTATCTTTGATTCATAAAATATGTATTTTTCTAGCTTGGCTTATAAACGTGCATTTCATAGCTTTTATAATACCAATTTTATATGCCTCTCATGTTCTTTTAGATCTTTTGAATAAATCAAGATATTATTAAGATAGATCACCACGAACTTATCTAGATGCTTTTGAAAGATGTCATTCATTAAATATTGAAAGATAATGGATGTGTTTGTTAGTCCAAAGGGCATGATATTATATTCAAAATATCCATACCTTGTCTAAAATGTGGTCTTCTATTCATCTCTCTCCTTGATCTATACCAAATTATATGCTCCACAAAGATCTATTTTAATATAAATCTTTGTTTGGCCAAGTTGTTCCAAAAGTTCTGAGATTAATGATAGTCAATAACAATTCTTCACCATTATCTTATTTAAATTTCTATAATCAATGAATATATGCAAGAAATTGTCCTTCTTCTTCACAAAGAATGTAGGTGTATGTGCTAGAGATTTTGAATGTCTGATGAAGTTCTTTGTGAGATTTTCATCAATATAATCCTTTAACACTAAAAGTTTATTTTGAAAAAGATTATAAATTGGACCAAAAAATGGTTATACACTTTCTTGAAGATTTATGGCACAATCATATGGTTGGTATTCTTATAATATATTAGCATTTTTCTTTTGAAAAACATCTTAAAATTTATTACATTGCTTTGGAATACTTATTGATGAAATTATATCTTTTTTAATTAGAATCGTATAAATAACAAATGGTGTAACTAATTTTATAAAAGTCTTTGTTCCAACAAATATAGATTTATGAACTTGTGAATTTTTTGAAGTTTTCTTGTAAAGATTTCTATCAAAAATATTATTTTGTGAAACTTCCAATTTATAGATAGATTATATTTTTCCAATCAAGAAAATTTGAGATTAATAAGACTAGAAGGAGTCCTAATAATATTAAACATAATTTGGCTGCTATAATCTTCAAACAATACTTCTATAGGTGTGGTTTCTTAGATGATACTACCAGAGGATAAGAATCATCCATCTATTACTTCTACATGAATAGGTTTGGATTTCTATGCTACAAGAATTTTATGAAGATTAACAAATGACTCATCTATAAAACAAGCGGATGTCCCTAAATCTAATAAGATAATCATTTAAAGCCTTTGAGGGCCAAAAGACAAAAAAATTATAAAACAATAAGTAGGTTGAGCAAAAAGAGAAGAACTTGAATAATTTTAGAATGTTGAATTGTCTAGCGAGATAGTCCCTACTATGGTTGAACATCTTTGTTTTCCTAAACGATTGCATTCCTAGTTTTGGTAATGTGTCAATTTTATTTTTTTAGACAATTGCCAAACTTATGGCTTTTTTATCCATAATACAAGCATAGACCTTCTTCCATTCGACACTTCTTTTTTTGTAGATTAAGAGGTTTGAAATATATTGCATCAAATTATATATCTTCTACTTCTGAATGTGAATTTAAAATACTTATCAATATAATAGGAATATATTAGATTGTATATTGTCTTGTTGAAGCTCATGAATGTTAATCTTGACAACATTGAAATAATTGATTATCACATTTTACGACTTGGCTAATGGCTTCATTGAGTGATTATGGATCCGGAAGCAACAATAACAAATCCTTTACCTCATTTATTAGTTTCCAATAAAATTGACTCATTAAAGCTTCTTTGTTCCAATTGATGTTGAATACTAATTGTCTAAAATCAGATGCATAGATTAATATAGAGCATGCCCCTTGATGCAATGTTTGGATCTTAATTGTTGTCCAACAAGCCTTATCATGTTTTCCAAATGCTTCTATGAAAATTTCAAAATTGCTCAAAATTAGTGATCTTTTTTCAAATAAGGGAGAAAATCATGATAATGCTTATTTTATAAGCAAGGTGCCAATCAATCCAACCCTTGATTCTTTTGTTAAATAAATATTAGGTTGTAAGACCATTATTAATCAAATTTGGTTGAACAACCTTTGAAACTTTGAATGCATATTATCATATTTCTCCAAAAGACTAACTCAAGGTTCTTTACATTGTTGAACATGTGGATTTCCTTAGCATACTATAGGTAATACTGCATCTTTAAGTGCAAAAGTTGGAGGTGGATGCAGTTTAGATTGTGGTACTCGAGATGTTGCATTGTTATAAAGTTTTGTAATAATCCCTTCAATCTATATTATTCTAGTAGATGAAGTAGGAAGAATACTTATAATAGCATCTAACTTGGACTCAGAAGATTTAATCATATTAATATCTTAATGTTCAACCATTCTAAGAAAAAGAATAAATAAATCTATAAGAAGATAATATCAATTTAGAAGAGGATAATTTGTAACATCTAAAATACTTTAAGACCTTTAAGGAGAGGCATGATTCACTCTTTTACAAGAGGGATAAAGTTCCAATATTGTCATGAAAAAATATACCTTTGAGTAGATGGATAATCCACTTTCTAATAAAAAGGATCCAACTCTGATATTGAAGATGAATTCAGTCTTTATAAACTGTCAAGGATATAAGAATATAAAGCAAGAGACTTGAATTGGAACAAGGTTTTAAAAAAAAACCAACAAAAACTTAAATTAACTAGATGAGTATACAAACAATATCAAAAAAGGTGAATTAGAATTCTAAGAGATGCATTGTCGAGATTATAGAACTCTTTAGTCTCAACTCTCATATATACCCTTGTCTAGGATACTTGTTGAGCGGCTTCCATCAAACTAAGAAGCTTCTCAATTAGCTTTTGGTAACTAGAAAGCTTCTCGAGCTCTTTCTACCAACTTGGAAGCTTCTCCAATTCTTTCTACTAACTACAAAGCTTCTTAAGCTACTTTTATCAACTAGGAAGCTTTTCAACTAAATTTCACTAATTCAACAATTTCTACACTATTTTAGAAGGTTTTATGAACTTTTAAAGTGTATATTCCTAAAAAAAAATCTTATTTGCAATGTGAAGTGGAATGACAAAGCGTTTATCAATTAATTTTGTTATGGATTGAAGGATAACATAAAATATTTATTTTTAATAATGTCAAAAGCAGACTCTTTAAAATAATTTATTACTTAAGCCATTACATACGACAATCAATTATTTGAAAGACATTAGGAACATACATTTTTTTAGAAAGAAACAAGTCAATTGATGACAACAACTCCTAAATTTTGAAAAATTTATTTGTTTAAGCCAAATCTAATAAAAATTGATACCATATATTTTAAACTTCTCACCAAATAAGAAAAGACTCGACGTTGTCAAGAGGGTTTGTACTTATATTATGGAAAAACAAAGTACACTACTCAATATTGTTCAAAAAAGCAATACAATTATAAAATAAGGAGTATGATTGCTAAAGAAGATAATGTGTTGAAAAACTAGTTTTTCTAGCTATAATAAAGATTGTGCAGTTGGAATCATGTGTAACACCTTATAAAGGTCCTATTCTCTCCTTAAATCTTTCACCTTATTTTACAATAGATATATTTTTAGGATCTAAAAATTATAAAGTTTTTATTTTATTAGATTTAAGAGCCTTAGCTTGTTTCATAGACAAAGACTTTATCAAAAAATAAGAAATATCTCTAGTCAAGAAAATTAAATCTGTGTATATAGAAATCATTGATGGTAGTTCATTGTCTTCTAGAGATATTATCTATGAAATTTTTCCTTTCAATGTAGCAACTATGAGACATAATAGCATAGTAATATTTAATGTAATTATTTTTCCCTCTAATCCAATTATTCTAAGATTATTGTAATTAAAAAAATATAATCTTCAAATAGATTGGATTTTCCATAACCTCAATTCTTCTTATAATTTAATCCAAAAATTTGTTAATCAAGTAGACATACATAATTTTAATACATCCAAATCCTTATTGATAGGTGCAAAAGCTTTCATACATGTGACAAAAGAAAGATCATCTTTTATTATATATGCCACATCCATTTCAGATGCTAAAAAAATTACAAGTGGTATTCCTAGTTAGTATCAAGATTTTCAAGATGTTTTTGAAAAAAAAAATGCGGATATTTTTCAAGAGCATTGACTTTATGATTGTTCAATTGATCTTTAAGAAAGAGCTCAACCACCATTTGGATCAATCTATAATTTATCATAGAACGAATTGGCTATATTAAAGGAATATATCGATGAAAATTTAGCTAAAAATTTTATATGCCATTCAAAGTCTATAATAAGAGCTCTTATCTTATTTGTGAAGAAAAAAGATAGATTGTTGCAAATGTGCATATATTATCAAGGACTTAACAAGATCACCATCAAGAATAGATATCCTTTACCTTTGATTTTAGGACTTTTTGATCAACTCAATTAAGCAAAGATCTACATAAAAATAAATCTGCGAGGAGTATATAATTTGGTCTACATCAAAGAAAGTGATAAATGGAAGACTACATTTTGAACTAGGTATGCACATTTCAAATATAATGTCATGCCTTTTGGACTTACAAATGCACCAATTGCTTTTTAACATCTTATGAATGATATTTTTTGTAAATTTCTTGATGATTTTATTGTCTATTATTTAAATAATATTTTAATTTATTCTAAAAATATAAAAAAATATGAATTTCATATATGTTGTGCATTACAAAAACTTAAAGATGCAAGATTATATGCTAAGATAAAAAATTGTGTGTATTTTATACTACTCAAGTTGACTTTTTTAGATATATTATTTTTAATGATGGTTTCAAGATAGATCCTAACAAAATTAAGACAATCATGGACTAAAAGATTCCAAGATCAATAAAAAATATACAATATTTTTTGAGATTTGCCAATTATTATCAAATCTTCATCAAGAATTTTTTCAAATTATAGCTCCACTTATATACGTAACTTGTAAAAATAAACTTAAGTGGAGTAAAGAAACAGAAGCATGATTTAAAGCTTTGAAGATAATTTTTACTTTTATATCAATCTTGTATCACATTGACTTTTTCAAGGCATTTTTTTATGGAAATAGATGCATCAAACTTTGCTTTGAATGTGATATTGTCACAAATGGGAACAAATGACAAACTCCACTCAGTAGTTTTTTATTCCAAAAATTTTTAACAATAGAGATCAACTACAAAATCTATGATAAAGAATTTTTTGCAATTATAGATTCTTTTCAAGAATGGCATCATTATCAAAATCCAATCACCATTGTTGTAATAGAGAGAATTTGTCTCAAGAAAGAATTAAGCTTTTGGCTATTATTAATTATTCAAATAAGATCTTAAATAACAAAACTTCCAAATTTATATAAAAGTCTTTTTCATAGGGCTATTACATCTAATATATAAGTCTTATTTTTACAAAATATTCAAAATATAACAAAATACTCTAAAACCCTCATTCATCAGTAGAGAGGGAATTTTTTCTAAGCTTCAATAATCCATAACTTTTAATCCAACCATTCAAATCTACTAAAAATTTATTTAAATTATTAATATATTCTTAGCAATTATTATAATAAATTTTAAATATTAATTCATTACCAATCTTTAGATATCAATAAAATCCTAACAATAGCTTTGAACTCTTGTTTATAAATACTTGCATATTAAATTCTTCATATCTCACAAACTAAAAGTCCAAATACTATGAAATTTTAATATATAGTTTTTTAATATAATAATTTATCTTTTTAGATATTTTTAGATAAAAACATATTTAAAAACTTAAGATATGATAGAAACCATCACTATCAATAAAATGGTCTATTTATTGCCTTGGAATTCAATTTGCTAATTTTGACTTCCAATATCTTCTTTTTCAAAATTCTAAATGTAATAATTCTTCCATATCAAATATAGATTTTAAAATCATCTACATGTTTTGATCTCTAAAAGCTCTCATACAACTCCTAATATCATCAAAAGAGGGACAATAGGTATAATTTGTATCCTTAATTTCAAGCACCTACTCCTCCTGCATAAAAATTTCAAATCTCTGAATTTATACATCAAAATTGTAGTACAAAAAACAAGCTTTTTAACCTTAGTCTCTGATTTTCAAATATTTTTTCAAAATTTGCCAAATTTCTTATTTTTTTTATAGACAACCTCTTCAAAGCCTATTAGATATGATGTCACAGACATAAGATTTATTTCAACAATTTTTTAATTAATATAAATCAATAAAAGTAGGTAAAATAAGCTAATTTGATAATATCTGATAGAGTAACTTCTTAGAAGCTTCATAGACATGGAATCACCTTTATACATGTCTATAGGTGATTGGTAGATTAGAAACTTGGTCAACAAGCTAGCCACATGGCGCACATGTTGGTAGCTTGTGGAACAAGCTAGCCATGTGTCACACATATTGGTAGCTTGCGGAACAAGCCAAGTACGTGGCACACATGTGAAAAACTTGTCGTGCAAGTTTGACACATGTCTTACAAATTAGACACGTGTAGGAGGTCCTATAGAATATCGCCATGTAGCTCTTAATTAGATAGTATTTATAGAGGCAAGAGTGAAGCCTTCTTCACTCTTGTCAATTCCTTTCTTGCTTCTTATCCAAATTCAAGAGTCTATAGTTTTCTTGTCTTGTGACAATAGCCATTCTAGTTTCTTTTAATATATATATTTCTTCATTTCTATTTTTTTATTCTTCTTAATAGAAGTTTCATATGTTTATTTGCTTTCATCGAGTTCTTGTCCTTGACAGATTGACAAGAGTGCACATACAGTATCAAAGCTTTCTCTTTTCTTGATTAAGAGTGGATTATTCCTTTCTTTTCATAAGACATATGCATATTAGAAGTTGTGGAGTACCCACTTCTAAACTGATATTGTTTCTAGAATTTTTTCTTTTGAGTGTGTTATTCTACATTTCTCAAAGTGAAAGTTGATACGTTCCTTCTTATTATATTATCATGGCAGAGCTTGCGGAAATGAAGAGTGCAATGGCACAAATGCAAGAACGAATGAGAGAGCTAATGCTTGCAATGCATCAACTCAGTTTACTACCACAAGGAGCAACAAGATTAGCAAGAAGTGAAGATATAGAGATGGTTGGAGCTGCGTCAATATCTACACCAAATCATACTATCTCACCTATGATGGAACACCATTCAAACATTAGAGAACCAAAAATAAGTTTGCTTGAGAAGTTAGATGGCACAAGATCTAAATTTTGAAGATTCATCAATCAAGTACAATTGGTGATTGAACTTCAACCTCAAAGTTATCCTATGCAAGGATTTCAAATTAAGTTTATTGGAATATTGTTGTACTATAATTGCTAACAATATATAAAATCCACTCAAAATACATAATATGTTTATAGATTTAGATATGTGTTAGAATGATTAGTAAAGTAAATTAAAAGAAGTTGGTGTAAGAAAATTTATTTTAGATTTTTATTTAGTTTGGTTATGGCTTTTAAATTATATAAAACCTAAATATTTAGTATGAAGCCTTGAGAGAAGGTTGGGATCTAAAGATGAAAAATTAAACTTCAAAGAGGCCTATTTAAAAGAATGAAGACAAAGAGAGCATGAATGAAGACAAGGGATGAAGTTCTTCATTCCTATTGGTTAATGGTTATATCCAATAGGCTTTGAGGAGGCTGCTTGCAATAAGAACAAGGATTTTGGCAACTTCAAGGAAGCCATTTAGAAATCAGAGACTAAGACTAAAAAATTTGATTTTTGGGCTATAATTTTGGTGTAAAAATTGAGAGATTTGGAATTTCTATGAGGGAGAAGTAGGTGCTTGAATTTAAGCTATGCAAATTGTACCTACTGTCACACTTTTGAGAATAGGAGGAATTGTATGAAAGCTTTTGGAGATCAATAGATGCAATTTGAGAGAAAATTTAAAGATCTACAATTGATGAGGAAGAATTATTACATTTGGAGACTTAAAGAAGGAGTTATTGGGAGTCAAAGACAGTAGTTTGAATTCCAAGGTAGTAAATAGGTCGTTTTGTTTATAGTGATGGATTTTGCCATGTCTTGAGTTTCTAGACAAATTTTTGTCTAAAAATTTCCAAGAACATAAATCTTTGTGCTAAAAAGCTATACATCAAAGTTTCATAGGATTTGGAGATTTGATTTGTAAGATATGAAGAATTTAATACATGGGTGTTAGTAAACAAGGATTTGAAACTATTGTTAGGATTTTTATGATATCTAAAGATCAATAAACAATCAACAGTTGAAACTTGTTGTGCAAGTTGTTAAAAGCACATCAATACTTCATGTGAAATTTTAGTGGATTTGAATAGATCGAATAAGAATTATAGGTTGATGAAATTTAGAAAAAATTCCCCTCCTACGGGTGAATGAGGGTTTAGAATATTTTGTTATAGTTTGAGTGTTTTTAAGAAATAAGACTTATGTATTAGATGTAATAGCATTTAAATAAAGACTTTTATAAAAATTTGAGGATTTTATTATTTTGGATCTTGGTTAAGTATTTAGTTACATCCAGAAGCCCAACGCTTTCTTGAAGCAGATTCTCTCTATCACAACAATGTTACTTTCAGATTTTATTTTATCGTGGTTTTTATCCTTTTTTGAACGACATGATCCAATATTGGATAATTTGGAGGCATTTTTAGCAAAATTTTGATCCATGTATGAAAAACATGATGCAATCCGTATTGCAAGCAACAAGATTTACATCCTATGACAAGGCAATCGATGAGTGTTGTTATGCACTTCACAATTTTGACAACTAGCAACTGATATCAAGTGGGATGATGCTGCACTCATCAGCCAATTTTTTTACAGATTACAATATGAGCTAAAAAAATTAATACTCAATTTATCTCATCCTCAAACATTGAGCCAAGCAATTGATTTTATTGTGAAATGTGATAATTGACTTTTAGAATTTATCCGAGAGTTGTACAAGGGAGCCTCAACATTATTATTTGATGGCAATATGAACATCCTCACAAAACGTACATTTGGAAGTAGAAGACATGCAAATTGATGTGGTACATTTTAATCCTCTTACTAAACAAGAAAAGATTTGGCGTCATCAAGGAGGATTATATTTATATTGTAGAGAACCTAAGCACACTACTCAACATTGTCCGAAGAAATGACACAACTACAAAAAGAGGAGTACGGCTGTTAAAGAAGACAACATGTCAGAAAACAAATTTATCCACCTACAATAGAAATCGTGCAGCTGGAATCTTGTACAATTCCTAATGAAGGTCCTATTCTCTCCTCAAAATCCTCTCCTTGTTTTATAATAGATGTATATTTAAGACCAAAAAACTACAGAGCCTTTGCCTTATTAAATTTAGGAGCCTCAACATACTTTCTAGATGAACAATTTGTTAAGAATCGTAAAATACCTTCAGTACAAAAAATTCAACCCGTATATGTAGAAGTCATAGATGGTTGTCTATTATCTTTTGGAGATGTCACTCATGAAACCCGTCTTATAAAAGTAACAATAGATGGTCATAATAGCTATGTAATCTTTAACATAATTAATTCTTTGTCTAATCCAATTATTTTAGGTTTATTATGGCTAGAAAAATATAACCCTCAAATAAATTGGAATTCTTGTAGACTTGATTTTTTTCAAAATATTATTAAACATCCTGCCGACCAAGTGAAGAGTTATAAGTCCAATATAGTAAAATCCGTACTTATAGGTGCAAAAGCTTTTATACACGTAGCAAAAGAAAGATCAATTTTTGTTATTTATGCCACACCTATTTCTAATAGTGGAAAGACTTTAAGTGGCATTCTAAGCCAAAATCTGGATTATTAGGACGTTTTTGAAAAAAAAAAATGCAGATATTCTTCCGGAGCATCGTCCATATTATTGTTCAATTGACCTCAAGGAAGGAACTCAGCCACAATTTGGACCAATCTATAGTTTATCATAAGATGAATTGGCTGAACTCAAGGCGTATATTGACGAGAATTTGGCCAACAATTTTATATGCCATTCTAAATCTCCAACAAGAGCTCCAATTCTATTTGTGAAGAAAAAAGATAGATCATTGCAAATGTGTGTTGACTATGGAGGACTCAACAAGATTACAATCAAGAACAGATATCCATTATCTTTGATATGAAGACTATTTAACTAATTAAATTAAGCTAAGATCTACACAAAAATTGATCTAAGAAGAGCATACAATCTAGTATGCATCAAAGAAGGAGATAAATGGAAAATTGCATTTCAAACTAGGTACGGATATTTTGAATATAATGTCATGCTTTTTGGACTTACGAATGCACCAACTGCTTTTCAACATCTCATGAATGATATTTTTTATGAATTTGTAGATAATTTTGTCATCTGCTACTTAGATGATATTTTGATCTATTCTAAGAATGTAGAAGAACATGAAATACATGTTCGTCAAGTATTACAAAAACTTAGAGATGTGAGATTGTATGCTAAGATGGAAAAGTGTGTATTTCATACTACTCAAGTTGATTTTTTAAGATACATTATTTCAAATGATGATCTCATGATGGATTCTAAGAAAGTCCAAACAATCATGAATTGGAAGATTCTAAAGACGATAAGAGATGTCCAATGCTTTTTGAGATTTTCCAATTATTATTAGATCTTCATCAAAGACTTCTTTCAAGTTGTAGCTCCACTTATACGTTTAACTTATAAAGACAAACTCCAATGGAATCAAGAAGCGGAAGCAACATTTGAAGCTCTGAAGATATTGTTTGTTTTTGCACCAATCTTGTATCGTGATAACTTTTTCAAGGCATTTTTTATGAAAATAGACATATTAGACATTGCCTTGGGTGCGATTTTGTCACAAATAGGAACAGATGACAAACTTCATCCAATAGCTTTTTATTCAAAAAAATTCTCAACAGTTGAGATCAATTATGAGATCCACGATAAAGAACTTCTTGCAATCATGGATTCCTTTTAAGAATGGCGTTATTATCTAGAAGGCGCTTCTAGTCCAATCACAGTTGTTGTGTTGTGATTTGGCTACTATGTTAAAAAATTATACATATATATTTAATATACAATTTATTACATAGCTAAATGAGAGCCATATCATTGGACTTTTATTGGTTATAGGATGTAGTTAGGTTACTAGTTTAAAAGGGATCTATTAAAAGAATTATTATGGAGGTTTATACAACCTTTTTTTTTTTTTAGTAGTGACTTTTGAAGTTAATTTTATATTGATAGTAACTTTTACATATCTTAAGTCACCTTTGTTAAACATAAGTGATCCTTAAGATCTTATTTACTTCTTTTATTTTGTATTTAGAATATATATTATGTGAATCTTATAAGAAGAAGGATTAGAAAAGGATTTTTAATATAAAAAGGGTAGTTTGGCCATCTATGTGGATGATAGAAATCTCTATTCTAATTGGCCAAAAATCATGCCCAATGGGCTTCAAGGAGCCTGCCCGAGGGTTTATTAGGAGTTAGTGTTTTTTTTTTGGGAGAGAATCAAACATCAAAGGCTAGAATCATAAGGTTTAGGTTTTTGGATCTAATTTAGGTACAAACTTTGTGTGATTTTCACTTTTTATGAAGAAGTTATAGGCGTTCAAAGTTAAGGTGTTGATTTTGGACTTATAGTCACTCTTTTAGACTTAACTCATACACAGAGAGCAATCAAGGATCAACAATTGGGATTGGAGAAAGCACTTTTACAGCTACACTTTTTATATATGATTTGATAAAATCCAAGCTACAGTGAAGGAGATTTTGGGAGTTGAAGTTAGTGCTTACAAACATAAGAGCAATATATGATCTGCTTATATAGTGGTTACATTTTGAGCTATATCTTAGGCAATTTGATAGATTTTTAGCTCAAAAATTTTAAGAATGTATATATTTATGTCACAAGACTATGTGCAAAATTTTTGTGGTATTAAGATTTTAGATTTGTGAGATATAAGAAAAATAGTGCTTAGGTATCTCTAAGCTAGGATTTTAAGCACTTGTTAGGAGTTTTGAAATATCGGATGATCCAAAATGAATTTATAATTGATTCTTTCTTATGGTGAAACTTAAGAATATTGTCTATACTTTGAAGTAAATTTTAGAGAAATTGAATAGTTAAATCAAGAGTTATTGAATTCTAAAGTTGAGCAAGAAATAAATCCTTGCAGGTGAATAAAATTTTGAAGGGTCTTTGTGGAAATTTGAACACTTTTTGTACAAACTTACTTGAATACAAGAGGATTTATATATATAACTTTTTTTTTATAAGATTTTTGCATTATTTGTTTTATTTATTAAGGACAAATCACTTGTTAGATTTTTGTCATCAAGTTTCAAATAAACTCTCCACAACCAGGTATCCAGTATATTCCCAGATAGAAGGCCATGTCATATGACACTATGTATACAAATCACAAGAACCTTGAGTATTTCATGTCAACACATGTGTTGAATCGTCATCAAGCTCATTGGAATATGTCTTTATCAAGATTTGAGTTCATTATCACTTATCGGCTAGAAAAATAACATGGTTTGTTTGATGCTCTTTCTACTTATTCTTATTTTACACCAAAAGAAGGAGATGTAATTTTTGAGCAACAAAGAACAGTCCTTTTGAAACTGGAGCAATTTCATCTTCGAGCAATGAAATCAATATTGACTGTTGATTCAACTTTTCTCAAGCAAATTCAATCAAATATGTCCTCAGATCTTCTTCTTTATGATATCAAGAATAATTCTTCCAAGACTCATGATTCTTCTAAATTTGAATTAAAAAAAAACTACTATATTTCGAAGGACGCTTATATGTTCCAAAAGAAGAAGCACGTTTATGTGTTCTTCAAGCACGTCATGATTTTCCAACGACATGACATTTTGGATACAACAAGACTTTGGAGCTTATATCAAGAGATTTTTGGTGGCCTCAAATATGGAAGGTAGTCAAAGACTTTGTACAATCATGTGATATCTGCTCAAGATTAAAGACTCCTTGTCATCAATCTTTGGACTTCTTCAGCCATTATCTATTCTAAAACAATCATGGTCTTCTGTTTCTATGGATTTCATCACAGATCTTCCAAGCTCAAGATCTTATGACTCTATATTTGTGATAGTAGATTAGTTCACCAAGATGATACATTTTGTGCCATATACAAAATCTATCATAGGTGAAGAAACAACTAAGCTTTTTATTGATAATATCTATTGCTATCATGGATTATCTAAAGATATTATATCAGATAGGGGAACTCAATTTGTGTCAAGATTTTGGAAAACCCTTTTTAAGATCTTAAAAGTGGACATAAAGTTATCTTCAGCTTTTCATCCCCAAATTGACAGACAAACAGAGCTTGTGAATCTAGTCTTAGAGCAGTACTTAAGATGTATCATCAACTACCAACAAGATGATTGGACAGCTATTCTGCCATTGGCAGAGTTTGCTTATAATAATATGATATATTCTTCTATTCAATAAATATCTTTTTTTGCCAATTATTGTTACCACCCATGACTTGATACTTTTGACTTTTTAAAAGTTGATAATCTATCGACAGAAGATTTGGCAAATTGTTTGTCAGAGCTACATGCAATAATGAAGGTGCAATTAAAAGAAGCTCAAGAATGACAAAAAATAAATGTAGATGTGTATCGCAAGGAACAATCACAATTCAACATGAGAGATAAGATATGGTTACTTTGTCGCAATATCAAAAGTACTCATCTTTGTCATAAGTTGAATTATTATAGGCTTAGACCTTTTCCTATTTTTGAACAAATTAATCTAGTTGCATATCAATTATATCTACCAAATTCCATGAAGGTCCATCCTATATTCCTTGTATCACTATTCGAGCCATACAAGATAGTGGATATACAAGGAAGAAGACAAATGCCACCGCCTCATGTAGAAGTGGACAACGATGAAAAATTTAAGGTTGAAGAAATTTTAGATTCAAGGCGGTGCCGAAATCAACTGGAATATCTTGTGCATTGGCGCACATATGATATTAGTGAATGTACATAGAAGCCATCCAAGAATTTAGCAAATGCATCAATAAAAGTCAATACATTTCATTGATAATATCCGTCAAAATCAAAATAAAAAAAATCAAGAAAATCTTTATTATAAAGCAAAGCAGGTTGTATAGAGGTTTCATCCTATCTTATATCATTGTTTGTTATTTTCTTAGATTTGTTCGTGCTAAAGAGATGGAGGATCAACAACCAAAGAATTCAGCTCAAGAGCCATTATTTGCTAATTTACTAGACGAGACATTACTACTATCATAACCTTCAAGACGACGGAATAGAGATAAAGACCCTCAAGAACAACATGTCCTTTCTCAGATTGATGGCAAAACATAACATGTTTAGTATCACGACCTTCAAAGAGACTCCCGATGTTTGATGATACTTTTAGAGGTAGGAACTACTCTTAATGGTATTCCTAATGTTTTCTTTAAAGGGAGTTATGAAGGCCTCAACAATGATCAAATAACAGAGTGGTCCTGTCATATTGATATGGGATATTATCGATGGCTGAAAAGACCTATCAACTACCTTCAAAGGGATTAAAGATCAAAGTATGTAGCAAGCATAATTCGACATATCCTGGACTTCCTCAACATATAATCACCGCTCCTTGTGGAACTCGTCCTTAGAAGGGGAGATAATATCACGGACATAAGATTTATTCTAATAATTAGCTAATTAATATAAATCAATAGAAGTAGATAAAATAAATTGATTTGATAATATCTGATAGAAAAGCTTCCTAGAAGCTTTATAGATGTAGAATCATCTTTATACATATCTATAGGTGATTGGTAGGTTAGAAACTTGGTCAACAAGCTAGCCACATAGCGCACATATTGGTAGCTTGTGGAACAAGCTAGCCATGTGTCACACATATTGGTAGCTTGTGGAACAAGCCAAATACGTGGCGCATATGTGAAAAACTTGTTGTGCAAATTTGACATGTATCTTGCAAATTAGACATGTGTAGAAGGTCCTATAGAACACCGCTGTCGTACTAAAATTGCTTACAGTATATAAAATCCACTCAAAAATCATAATATGTTTATAAATTTAGATATGTGTTAGAATGCTTAGTAAAATAAATTAAAGGGATTGATAGAAGAAACTTTATTTTATTTTACTTGTTTTAGTTATGGTATTTAAAAATTATAAGATCTAAATGTTTAGTATGAAGCCTTGAGAGAAGGTGGGGACTTAAGGATAAAAATTTAAGCTAGTAAGAGGCTAATTGGGAGGGATGAAATCAAGCCATGGTCGGATGAAGGCAAGGAATAGAGAACTTCATCCCTATTGGTCGAATACCATGCCGAATGGGCTTTGAGGAGGCTGCCAGCGACCTTAACAAGGGTTTCGGCAACTTTAAGGATGCCATTTGCAAATTCAGAGGTAGGGTTGTAAACTTTAGGGTTTTGGGTATAATTTGAGAGGAAATTTTAGGCGATTTGGAGTTAGGGTAAAGAAGTTATACTTGTTCAAAGTCAAAGAGTGGATTTCATATATACTGTCACTCTTTTGGGATTTCGTGGAGTTGTACGGAGGCTTTTGGAGATCGGACAGTGCGGTTGGAAAGATGATTTTAAGATCTACGTCTGTTATGAAGGAATTCTTAAGTTTTGAGTTTAGACGAAGGAGATATGAAGAGTTGAAGACAGCACATCCAATTCCAAGGCAGTAAGCACACTATGTTGTTAATAGTTATGCTTTGAGCCATAACTTGAGTTTTTAGACGAAATTTTGGCTCAAACTTCTTGGAGAATGTGAAATTTTGTGTTAAGAAGCTATACATACAAATTTCATAGAATTTGAGCTTATATTTTGTGAGATATGAAGAAATTTGTATGCGGGTGTATAAAGACAAGGGTTTGAAGCGATTGTTAGGGTTTTCAAGATATCTCAAGATCCGCAATGAATTTGTAGTTGAAAATTGTTGTAAAGGTTGATAAGAATTCATCAGTATTTCATGGAAAATTTTACTATGTTTGGACGGTCGGATCAGGAGATATGAGATGTTGAAGTTTGGAAAAATTTCTACATAAAGATATATAAGGTTTTAGAGGATTTTATCATACTTTGGATGTTGTTAGTTACTTGAGGCTTATGTATTTGATGTAATTTCTCAAAAAAAAAAAATATATATATATATATATATATATATATAAACTTTGAGTTTTCCTCATTTTTGAAGCTTGATTGAGAAATTAGTGACAGCTAGAAGTCCAACGCTTTCTTAAGGCAAATTCTCTCTACCCCGACACCGCCACATAGCTCTTAATTAGATAGTATTTATAGAGGCAAGAGTGAAGCCTTCTTCACTCTTATCAACTCCTTTCTTGCTTCTAATCCAGATTCAAGAGTCTATGGTTTTTTTGTCTTGTGGCAATAGCCATTTTAGTTTCTTTTAATATATATATTTTTTTATTTCTATTTTGTTATTTTTCTTAATAGAAGTTTCATATGTTTATTTGCTTTCATCAAGTTCTTGTCCTTGACACATGATTATTGACTAGTAGGAATAAATAGCTTTATCCCTTATCTTCATTCATCTATATTTTACCTTCATCCTTCCAAATAAGCTTCTTAATAGTTTAGTTCTTTATCTTTGGTCTCCAATCTTTTCTTAAGGCTTCATATTAAATATTTAGGTTATATATAATTTAAATTCCGTAATTAAACTAAATAAAAAAAAATCAAAAGAAAATTTCTAATATCAACTCTATTAAATAATTTGTTAATCATTCTAACACATATTAGAACTTATGAACGTTTTATATATTTTAACTTGTTTTTATATATTATAAGAAATTATAATATAACATTGTATATATGGATTACAAGAACCTATAATATTTCATGTCAATACGCGTATTAAATTGTCGTCAAATTCATTGAAGTATGTCTTTATCAAGATTCAAGTTTATTATCACTTATCTGCCACGAAAAGAACAAGGTCTATCTGATGTCCTTTCTAGACATTCTTATCTTGTACCAAAATAAGGAGATTTAGCTTTTGATCAATAAAAAATAATCTTCTTGAGGACAGAGTAATTTCATCTTTGAGCAATGAAATTAATATTAATTATTGTTTCAACTTTTCTCAAATAAGTCCAATCAAGTACGTCTTCAAATCTTCTTATTTATAATATTAAGAATAATTCATCTAAGTCTTATAATACTTCTAAATTCAAATTCACAAATGATTTACTCTATTTCAAAGAATATTTATATATTCTAAAAGATGAAGCATGACTTTGTGCTCTTGAAGCTTAGTACAACTTTCCTACAACAGGATATTTTATATATAATAAGACTTTGGAGTTAATATTAAAAGATTTTTAATGGCTTCAAATGTAGAAGGCTATTAAAAAATTTGTATAGTCATGCGACATTTGTTTAAGATCAAAACTTTTTGTTATCAATTTTATGGACTTTTCCAACCATTATTTGTACTAAAACAATCTTGGTCTTTTATTTCTATGGATTTTATCACGGATCTTTCAAATTCAAGTTCATACGACTCTATATTTGAGATTGTAGATTATTTCACCAAGATGGTATATTTTGTATCATGTACAAAATCTATCACAAGTGAAGAAATAACTAAATTCTTCCTTAATAATATCTATTATTATCATGGATTATTAAGGGATATTATATTAAATAGAAAACGTAATTTGTATCAAGATTTTAGAAAATCCTTAAATTATCTTTAGCTTTTTATCATCAAATTGATAGAAAATCAAAATAAATAAATTAAGTTTTAAAGTAATATTTGAGATGTACCATTAGCTATCATCAAGATGATTAGACAACTCTTTTGCCATTGGTAGAGTTTGCTTATAATAATTTGATATATTCTTCTATTCAACAAACTCCATTCTTTATAAATTATGATTATCATCTATAACTTGATACTTTTAACTTTTCAAAAGGTAATAATCTTGCGGCAAAAGATTTGACAAATCAATTGTCAAAGTTATATGCAATAATAAAGGCACAATTGAAGGAAGTTTAAGAACGACAAAAGATCAATGCAGATATATATTGTAAGAAACAACCTCAATTCCATATAAGCAATAAGATCCATTCCATATTCTACATGTCACTAATTAAGTCATATAAGACAATAGATATATAAGGAAGAAGACAAATGCTACCGCCTCCTATAAAAGTGGACAATAATGAAGAATTTGAGATGGAAGACGTCTTAGATTTAAGACTGCGTTGAAATTGACTGAAATATCTTATACATTAGTGTAGATATAATATTAATGAATGCACATAGGAACCATCCAAGAATCTAATAAATATATCAGCAAAAGTCAATGTATTTCATTGACGACATCCATAAAAATCAAGATGAAGAGTTAAAAAAATCTTTACTATAAAACAAAATAGATTCAATAGAGGTTTCATTCTATCTTATATCATTGTTTGCTATTTCTTTGAATTTATCTATATTAAAGAGATGGGGAATCAACAACTAGCAAATTCAGCTTAAGAGCCATCATTTATTGACTTATCGGATGAGACATTATAACTATCACAACCTTCAAGACAATAAAATAGAGATGAAAATATTCAAAAATAACATGTTCTTCTTTGAATTGTTGGCTAGATATAACATTAGAAGAGACTCCCAATGTTTGATATCACAACCTTGGAAGAGACTCCCAATGTTTGGTGATATTTTTAGAGGTAGGAACTACTCCTAATGGTGTTCCAAATATTTTTTTTAAAAGAAGTTATGAAAGAAGTTATGAAGGAAGTTTTAAAAAAAATCTCAATAATAATCAAATAACAGGGTGGTCCTCTCATCCTAATATGGGACACTACCGATGGCTGAGAGGACCTATCAACTACCTTCAAAGGGAACAAAGATCAAAGTATGTAGTAAATACAATTTGGCACATTTGGACTTCCTCAACACATAATTACTACTCCTCATAGAACTTGTCCCTAAAAAAGAAGGTAATATCATGGACATGAGATTTATTCTAATAATTATTTATTTAATATAGATAGAGAAGAATAAATAAAAATAGGTTAATTTAATAATATCTTAGATAGAATCTTCTTAAAAGCTTTGTAGATACAATTTCACCTTTATATATGGCTATAGGTGATTGATAGATTAAAAACTTTGCCAAAAAGTTAGCCACGTGTTACATATGTTAGTAGCTTGTGAAATAAGCGAAGTATGTGGCGCACATATGAAAAACTTGTCTTGCAAATTTGACATGTGTCTTACAAATTAGACACATGTTGGAGGTCCTATAGAATACCACCACATAGCTCTTAGGTAGATAGTATATATAGAGACAAGAGTAAAGCCTTCTTCACTCTTGTCAATGCCTTTCTTATTTGTAGTCTTGTTTCATGAGTCTCTAGTCTTCTTATCTTTGGCAATAGCCATTCTAATTTTAATATTATTCTATCTTTGAGAGATTTTCTATTCTTTTAAATGACACAAGAGTGTATTGATATTTTATTCCTTTATGATTCATATCCTTGACAAATTATTAATAAGACATAATATCTATTCAGAGTCTATAATAATTAAAGATATTATTAATAATTTTTTTTATATATCTTTATTATAATAATATTTAATAAAATAAAAATAAAAATTTTAAAATTATCTATTAATATAAAATATTATCAATAAAATTTAATATTTAAATTAAAAATAATAATATCTATAAAAATAATAATATCTATAAAAATAAATAAATATGATTAATTTAGATTATATAATAATTAGAATAATCTATAAAATAGATATCAATAAATAATTTTTTTAAAAAATATATTATAATATTGAATAATGAAGGCTACCAATATTCACTTAAATAAGCTCCAAAGATTTGTTATATTTAAAATATCTTACAAAAAGAAGTCATGTTGTATTCAAAGTATATTTAATTGTGTTTGTAAATAAGAAAAGGTCATCTTTGAATTTTAAATTTTTTAATTATTATTTATTTATTTAATATTTTTTAAATTCTATTTAATAATATAATAGTATTAAAGTTGACATTTGATTCTAATAGTAATGATATTACATGCAATTCAAAATTTAAAATATATTTTAATAAATTTTAGTATATTTGTTTCTATTAAAATAGAACAATTGTAGATACATTGTTTAAAATCTTAAAATATTGCATCTAAATCTTTATTCTATTTTAATTCGTTTTTATATTATAATTATATAAATAGAGAAGTAATTTTTTATGTTTTTATATCAATGCAAAAAAAACATCTACATCATTTATGAATCCAAAAAAATATTCTATTTTATATAAAATATCTATACCAAATTCAAAATATAATCTTCTATACATCTCTTCTTTTAATACATATTGTAATATATACTTTCTATAGATCTACTTTATTAGAGATCCAAACTTAAATTAATTGATTAAAAACCTATATGTAAAAGTTAGAGGATATTGATTCTTTATGATAAGATTTTTGGCTTTAAGAAAATCTACATACATAAGCAATGATCCATTGTTCTTTTTTCACAAAGAAGATTGGTGCATTTACATGAAACTTTTAATGTTGAATAAATTTATATATAAGAGTTTTATTATTATACATATATTTTAAAGATGACCAATTTATATTGCTATAGATTTTAGATTGATTCGAATGTAAATAAAGGATTTTTTTGCTTTTTAAAAAATCAATTGCTTAGATATAAAAAATATTATATGGATAGGATTTTTATTTTTATTTTATTATAAATATATTAGTAATTCTTATAATATCATAAATTTTTTAAGAATATAAACAAATAAGATCTAAATAATCTATTAATAAAATATAAAATTTCTTCTTTTATAGCTTATATATAAATAAAGATTTAAAAAATATTTTAATAAATTTTTAGATAATTATTAAAAATCAAAATATATAGAATATTCAATCTATCTAGAAATTTTATTTTTTCAATTATAATAAATATGAAATAATAAGATTAATAAATAAAAATAGAAATAATATATATATATATATATATATATATATATAATTTTTTATAAATACATAAATTTTTTTTTTATTGAAATGCTTTTATAAATGACATCTCTAAAAAATAGTTTTTTTTAATAACTTCTGCATATATTGATTTGGAATTTTTTACCAATATATTAAATAATCCTTTAAAATACTTAAAAATTAAGATAAATGAAGCTTTGAAATATTATCTGTAGTTTTATTAATCTATTAAGGATTTGAATCTATATATTTTTTTTAAAAATAAATTGATACATAATAAATTAAAAATAAAGAATTTTATAAAAAATAATTTTAAAAAAACTATCTAGGTATAAAGATACTAAAGAGTCTTAAATTAAGATTAAAGTATAATAGATGTATTGACAAAATTAAGATGAAGTTAATCTTGTATTTGTATGTACAAGTTCACAAGATGTTTGTATGAAAACTTCATAAGAACTATAATATTTAGAGAGAAAAGGTCAAACTTTTAAAATACTTTCTTATAAGCTTCTTAGATCTAAAAACTTCTAAAAGAAGAATCTATGGCCTTATGGCACATCCAAGAACACTTCTAGATCCAATTTATACCTAAGAAGCTTCTACAATGTTTTAAAAGAAAATATTATCCATCTTACTTATTTTTATTGAATTTATTTATTTCTATGTACTTCTTTTAACTTATATATTAGAGTTGTTTGTTACAAATATAGCTTATTTTTCTTTAAAAAATTTATATAATTATATAAATATAAACTTGCATTATTTGTTTAAACTCCTTCTAAATCAAAGACATTCTTTAGTGTGTTAATATAATAAACTTAGCTTTGTATTTGTATTTTTTTAATATATATTTCTTCTTTGAAGCTTAGTATTCTTTTTACTTTTTTTCATTTAGTTAAGAATATAAAAAAATCAACTTCTTTTTCTATTTCCATCAATTAATTATCATCTTTGTCAATTGCTTAAAGAGGTCTCAGGAGGTATTATTTATATTTTCTATGTACAAATCTTGCTACTTTTTCATCAATTCAAGCTATTGAGAAGTGATTTATTTTTCTTAGCATTTTTTTAAAAACTATATTTTATTTTTTATTTTTTTTAATCAATGGTTTGTTCTACTTCTTTATGTTGTAAGGTCCTATTTCAATGTGTCTTAGGCTTTACTGTCATTTTTGTGATGCTTTATATTTTCTTTTAAAAAACAACTTGTTGATTTTTACAACCAACACCTTCCTAATAATTTCTCATATTAGAAAATTTAATAGCTCTAATACCACATATGGCTACCATTGATACTTTTATTTTGTTTTTATAACTCTTTGCAACTAATTTGCATATCTTACATACCCTTTTTTTATTAACTATTTTCCAGTTGCAACTCAGCATGTCCATGTTGCAACAAATATTGTCCCTTGGATTTCTTGGAAGGCTATCACCAAAGTGCTCTTAGGGAATAGAATTTATAGTCCCATGTGCCTTACATTAAGCCAGCAGAGACTACATGACATCATCATTATAAAAGCATGCCATGTCCAAGGGATTGACACCTTCACATTTGGTGGCACCATAGTACTGTTCAGCATTGACATGCTCCATTGGGGAGGGGGGCACTCATGGAGAGGAGGACCAGGTAATGGAGGGGAGGGGAGGAAGGGGAGAGCCAAGCCATGCAATGGGAATCATGGAGCCTGCTCTCAATGATGGAGTCGAGCCAAGCCAGGGGCCACTCAACCACTCGCCCACTCAGTTCCATGAGCCAGGCAGGCAGGGCAGGCATTCAAGCATGAATGAAGGGCGTCGTCATTGGGGGAGGAGGAGCCCCCCCTGCAACCAGCCTTTGTGGCCTCCTCCACTCATGCTCCCTCTCCCTCTCTCCTTCTCCTCCTCTCTCGCTCTCTGCTTCACACTTTCTTCTACGTGCTTCCTGCGTGCCAGCGTCGGCAACACACACACACACACGGCCTGCGAGGCCTTCAATGTCGATGTCCATGTTTTAATCATCAATGCACAGGTTGGATCTCTGCTTTCATTCGTTCGATTGAGTTCCGAAAGCTGCTATGAGGTTTGCATTTTCCATATTGCATCGACTGTTGACATATCCGTGCCACATGATGGGTACTGAGGTACAAATTTTGGCTTCATTTTAGGAGGAGGAGCAGGGGAGTATTGTGTGAGTTAGGGCATTGGGCGGGGACTGATCGACGGGGAGCTGATTTGCGGCGGATTGCGCGTCGGTATGGGGTCCGAGGACGTGCTGGATCGCGATGTGTTGTTTCGGAAAATCAAGACCAGGTCGGAAAACAAGGTGAGGCGCAGGTTTTTAGCTTACACTTGATTTTTGCTGTGTTTTAATCTAATATCGTTTGTCATTTTACAGTAGTTAATTTTTGCGCAATTCACACCCAACCCGAGGCGCACGCTAGATAGTCTCGGTTTGCAGTATTTTTGTTGCTCGCACGCGTAACTTTGGCACTCGAACTTGTGTTGATATGTTTCATCTTTCAATTGGTTCGAATGTGGTAAGATATTAAACTAAAATGTATGCTTTCTTTAGTTCTTTAATTCTCCGATTTAGCTCCAAAGGCATAGTACTTGATTGTTATGACAAATTATCACGATTTAATCAACATTTTTCATTCCACTTTTTCGGCACTGTACAATTTTTTCCTATTGGCATCAATGTGCTTCTCCGCAGATAGCAAGGTAGAGGGTATTCATTGCGCAGTACACGACCGGGGATTTACGACGGTTGACAAACTGTAATTCTAAACCCAATGGCTTCATATGAATCAGCTGATACCGATCTTAATTGACGTGGATATTGTAACGATCAGCATTCAGAAATTTCTGTAGCTAGCACTAAATTCAGTGCGTATGTATTGATACCCTTCCTTCATAATCGCCTTGAGTATGTTATGTGGCATTTATATTTTTAATAGTGTTTTAGCGTTCGAAAGTTTTCGTAAACGAATATGAATATAAAGGCATTTCGTTTCTGGCTTACCAATGCAGGTATTTGAGGCAGGGTTTGGTTGTGGAATGTGATTGGATGTCTCTCATGCTTTACAAGAAACTGGTTGGATGCAGATGTGTTTTGATTGCAATTCTAAGAATCCAACCTGGGCGTCTGTGACATTTGGAATACTTATATGCCTGGACTGCTCAGCAACACATCGTAGTCTCGGTGTGCACATCAGCTTTGTCAGGTGAATTTCTGGTGTTACCATGAAAGGATCTTGACTGTTTTAAACATTGTATGTTTTAGACGCATGCGGGAGCTTACCTTTTTATCTGGATGGTGATGGGAATGAACCAGATCCACTACTTTGGACAGCTGGAACCAAGACCAATTGAAGTTGATGAGCTTGGGTGGCAATGGTCGGGCACACGCGTTCTTCAAACAGCACGGTTGGATAGAAGGCGGACGTGTCGAAGCAAAGTACACCTCCAGGGTAGCAGACCTCTACCGCCAGCTCCTGGCCAAAGAAGTGGCTAAGAGTGTTGATTCTGTGGCTTGCAGTGTTCCTCAGAAGTCGCTAAATGAGTCTTCGTCCACCAAATTGGAGAATCATTTTAGCATACGACACCCGAATGAAATTTCTGGCCCGACACTTGCTCCTTCGTCTAAACCTAAGTCTGCTCCTTCCCCTTCTTCCACACCTACCCCAGTTATCAATACACGACTAAGTAGCATTCCAACAAGGAAGCTATCTTCATCCATTGGAGCTAAGAAAATTGGTGCAGTCAAATCTGGAAATCTTGGAGTGAAGAAACTTATTACTAAGGTACATGTAGGCCTGAAGCTTGAAGCATGAACATAGTTCATTTGCTGTGTTTACGCGACTACAAATGATCTCTTGTACTTTTCTTTTTACGTGTGCAGCCCAATGAAGATATTTATGATCAAAAGCCGGCTGAGGTACAAACTACAGCACCAGCACCTTTGCCTGCAGTAACTTTGAAGTCAGCCCCACTGTCATCGCGATTTTTGTACATGCATGGTAATCAAGCAAGCAATGACTCTGATCACAAAAACTCTAATTCTAGCCATGTAGCTGATTTCTTCTCAGAGTTTGGAGGATCTTCTATGAAATCCTCATTCAACAGTGGACGTACTAAGGCACGGGTAAATTACTCAATCTGATTCTGTATGCAAGTGCAGTTATGAATTAGTTGTGCTGAATTTTGATATGATCAATCAAACTGAATTTCACACATAAGATCCCCTTTGTTTCATTATTACTTCCATGAAAATTACAAATACCAATCATATTTCTTCTTTTTCAGAAAAAAACATATTCACAAATAGTTTCGTCGCGCGCCGGCATGCTCACAAAGATCTATCTCTTTAATTCTCTATTTCATAAAAGTAGGCTCTTGATTGCAGCTTGATGACCGCCATGAAGCACAGAAGAAATTCGCCAATGCTAAATCTATTTCTTCTGCACAATACTTTGACGACCAGAATAAACACAGTGATACGGCAAGTTCTGGTCGTCTAGAGAAATTCGCAGTAAGCTTTCATTCACTATGCATTGTTAGCAAGCTTTCTGTCAGCAGTGGTCGTAGTTGACGCAATACTGAATTGAAGTTTCTGATTGGTGTGGGCGTTACATGTTCGAGCAGAAGGGGAGCGTGATATGATAATTTGGTGGTCGTTGCTATTTGCAGAACTCGTCCGCTATATCAAGTGCTGCCTATTTTGACCGTGAAGAAGTCGGTTCACCTGATAGTTCTATTGATGCGACTGCAAGTGAGCTCATGTCCAAGCTCACATATCAGGTAATGCAGAATTGTGTGTTTGTTAACTGGGTGCTAGAACTGGTTGAGTGTCCGGAAGTATTGTTGCTCTTTTATCAGTGCTCACTCAAAAGTTCTGCAAGCTGTAGTTAATGAGAATGTTATACATTTTAATAGTCCAAAAAGTTAGTGACGGTCCATGATAGTTGCGATGATCCTTTTTGAAGGATCTAGCACTGACTGTTTCGACCTCAATTTCAGGCATCTATTTGAGGTATTGATCTGAACTCTTGCTTACAGAGTGGCGGACTGGAGGTCATTGTTGACCCTTTTGTAACTCAGTCAGCAGAAGACTAAATCACGTCGTGGTTGTCCAGGCCTCACAGGATATTTCAGCGTTGAAAAACATGGCGGGAGAAACTGCGACGAAGTTCTCGTCCTTTGCTTCAAGTTTTATTTCAGATTTACAGGATCGTATCGGGTGAGAGGGTGTGCTTTACTCTTTTTAAGTTCGCATGCTATCTCCTCTCTTCTTGCCGATTATGCCATTGTGTACTCTTTAAGGAAGTCTGTGGGTGCTTGATAGTAAAGGTAACATACAGTACTTGAACTTTGCAACAATTGTCTATGGACATGATACAACGAATTTTGTGTGCTCTGTTTTGCAGGTAAATAGCATTTGGTTCGTGGTTCGAGAGTTGCACTCATAATTTGCAAAAGTTACAGAAACTGCCGTACTGAAAAATTAAAATAGTTTTTTTAATTAAAATGTTGAAAGTATATTTATATTATATTATGATTATGTTGTTAAAAAGTAGATTGGTAAAAAAATTCATAAAAACAAGAATTAGTTACATGCCTAACTTCGATTTGTTTTAACAAACCTCTGTAAAAGAATATTGTACTAAACATTAGAATTGTTTAGAAAATTACGTTTGTTAGATTAAAACATAGAAAAAATTTAACAATCTAATTTTGAAAAGTTTAAGTCCAAAAAATTGTATATTATAGATTAGTAAAAACACTGAGAAGTGCATTACTTAAATTATGTATTCACTGATCGGAATCATTTTCAACAATACATATTACAAATGTAGGTGAAATGTTATATTGCATAACTATATCAAACTTCAAATCAGTGAATATATATATTTTATTACAATCCATTTATCATTCTTTTTAATTTTAAAAAAATCAAAGTAGTATAACAACAATTAAATATAGAATGAGATGTATATATGGTATGAACAAATATAGAGCTCTGATTGTGATAACAAATTAAATTAATAATACATTTAAGATAATTATAAGAAATATAAAGTTGTATATTTATTATTTATAAATAAAATAAATAAATAAAATACATGGAACACCAAAATAATAAAAATAAATCTAATGAAATGTTTAATTTCTTTGTTATTATAAAAATTATTTTAAAATTATTTTAAAATTATTTTAAATATGTAATCAAATAGATACAATAGTAACAATAGGGACCAAAGTTAAAGTTTTTTATTTTTATTTTTATTTTTTTCTTTTTCATCTTGTTTTTGAATAGATTTTTTAAAAATTTGAATTCCAACCTAAACATTACTTTCAAAAATTAGATAGCTTATTCTCACATAAAAACATCTAATAGAAAGTCATCCAAAAGAATTTCAAACTTGATAGATTTAGCATATATTAGTTGCCAATAGATTATTCTATGGTCAATATAAAATATATTTATTAATAGTTTAAAATTATATATATATATATTATATATAGTATATAAATTATACTATAGATAATAAAATATAATAGCAATATAAATCAAGCACCTAAATAACAATACATATGCTATTAAATAAGATATGGTTAAAATAAATGTCATATTTTTACCATAGACATGGTAAAAGTAAATGTCATATATTTTTAAAAAAATTATGCATATACACTTTTAAATCTTTCTTAGTTTTTACAATAAATTTTTAAAATCATTTTAAAAAAAACTTAGAAGTCAAGTCTTATTAGAAAGCTTCCTCTAATAATTTAATTGATAAGACATATTATAAATCTTTTTCTAATAATTTAGTTAGAAAATCATTACAAACTTGGATCACAAGCCTTTAGCCTTGTATATAGTATATATTAGAAAAAGACCAATATTATATTTAGTTCTATCAACTTTTTTTTTAAATCTTGTTTTTTTCTACCTTACAAGTCTTTTTGCATCTTAGTAATAATTTTTTTTATTTAATTTTTTTAAAAAAAATAAAAAAATTATTATTCAAAAAATAAATTTTTATGACCAAATCTAAAAACTCAATGCATTTAGATTTATAACCTTGCAGTAAACACTTATTGCTTAGCAAACTTGGTTGAAAAAAATGCTATGTTTGAAAACAAACTTGACTCATATTTGAAGGCATTTACTAATGTATCTTGCAAGTAAACATCTTATTGTAAAATAAGTTATAATTATTGGTTTTGAAGGCCTATAAACCACTTAAGGGATGACAATAATAAAAAAAATATTATACATTTAGCAAAGATTCTAAGACACATATATAGTTTTTACAATAGAAATTTTTTGTCCTCTTCTTATTCAACTTGCTACTAAAAAAAGGAATATTATTGCAAACACAAAGTTTTACATCCTTATTTGTCTTTGTAAAAACTTCTTAAAATATTCTACTACAAAAATTAAAAATCAATCTTTGTAAAGAATTTTTTTAACAAATTTTTTCTAATAATATAATCAATAAGTTTTTTCAAGAAGATTATATATATATATATATATATATATTATGAATATCAATTAACTACCTAAATATTGATGTACAAGCTATCAAATTAAAAAATAATACTATTTATTATAAATACTATTTGATAAAAATGAATATAATATTGAAAAAAAAGAACTAAGAAGTCCAAACACTTAGCATCAGCAAGGGTTGCACACAAAACGAAGTGTGGAGTAAGATAACTCTTACTTCCAACTTCTTTTACTTATAGGTTACTTCCCTAATGGACAACTTCTATCAATTCTCTCTTACATTCATCCAACCTACCATTAAGACATCTTTTTACATCTCACCTACCATTAAGATATCTCTTAGTATATTCTTTATGTTCTTACCTATTCTTGAGGCTATTGTCCTTGTGACTCATCCATAAGATAGTCCTTCTACATCCTAAGAGTCAATTCTTTGACCATTAGTAACTTATTCTATTATTATCTATTTTCTTCAACATATAATATATCTTTTTTATTTAAAAAAAAAAAAAAAAAAAAAAAAACTATAATACTAAAAAAAAAAAAAGTAAAATTTGAAAGTATTATTAAAAATTTTCATGTTTCTATAAAATAAATCTAAATTGAATTGAATTGAATTTTAAAATAACAAAAAAGCTCCATAAAAAATAATTATATATTATAAAAAAGATAAATTTTCTTGTAAGGTCAATAAAAAAAGTATAAAAAATAGAATATATATATATATATATATATATATATATATATATATATATAGGTTACTAATTAAAAATTTATTAAATATATTATTTTTTATAGATATGACTTTGACATATATAAAGCCATTCTATTTGTAAAAGTGACTATAAGCAACAATAGTGTAATTGAAGCCATTTGCCTAAGCCTATTGTTGATAAGAATACTATTGAAAGTACATATATATATATATATATATATATATAAAGATATATAACCTAAATTCAAACTTATTCTTAATTACTAGATTTTTTTTGAGATGCTATTATTGAAGAAAGAGAAATTATAAGCTACAACATTTAGTATCAACAAGGTTGCACACAAAGAGAAGTGTGAAATAAGATGCCTTTCACTTCTAACACCCATTATTTATAAGTGGTAATTATTGTCCTAATGAATAATTTCTATCCTTTAATTTTAACATTCATCAAAAGATATATCAAATATATATTTTGGCATCTTATCTTCTATGAAAACATATTTTTAATATATTCAACATGTCCATAGAATCCTTTGGCATTTCATCCACTTCAAATATATCCTATAGCATATATTTTATATTCTTATCTAATCTTTAAATATTTCCTAATACATCTTTTATCATCTTAATCTTGTCTCTTGGTCCTTGATTTCGTTCTTTATTCATAAGGTGGCCTTTTCACTTTTAAAGAGACAATAATTTAATCATTAGAAACTTATCTAAAGTAATATTTTTTATTTGATAATTTATTTTATTTTATTTTTATTATTATTTATTTATATTCAATACTTTATACTTCCACTTGGCTATTCGTCAAAGGCTTTTAAATCTAATGCCTTTGTCAATATGTGATGCCTATCTTTTAGTAATACTTTTGTCAACAGTTCAACAAACATGTCTTCTATAGTACAATACTTCATATTAATCACTCCTATTTCAATCTCTCTTATAAAGTGATGTTAAATACCAATGTGCTTGGTTCTTGAATGATACTTTGGATTCTTTGCAAAAGCAAGGCATCCTTCATTGTCACACTTCATTAAAATTGCTTCCAATTGTATAAGTTCAATGTCTTCTAAAACTTATCTTAACCAAATTGCCTCCATTACTCTATGGCTTGCTGCTATGTACTCTACCTCCATTGTGGATGTTACAATTGTTGGTTGTCTCTTATAATTCTATGAAATTGCTTCTATTCTAACAAAGAACATATAACTTATTGTTGACTTTCTATCATTTATATCTCTTATCCAATCTACATCACAATAATCATATAAAGTAATATTATCACCTCCAAGGTACAATTTGAAGTCTAATATGCTTTTGAAGTATCCTATGATCCTCTTGATGGTTGCTCAATGGATTGGTCCAACTTTTGAAATGTGTTGACTTACAACACTCATTACATATGTAAGATCCATCTTTGTGTCAACTATTATATATATAAATGAGTTTATTACTAATTTATATAGAACATCTTATATTTCATCTTCAACTTTAACAAACTTGTCATCTATATGCTTCATCAATTTTAAATTGATCTCTAAAGGTGTTCCAATAAGCTTGCAATCTTTTATATTAAACTGTTTGAATATTCCTTCAATATACATTCTTTGGCTCATTATGACAATCTTTTTGGCATAATCTCTTGCAAATTCCATTTTTAAATAACAATGAAATTCTTTCAAACTACTCATTTGATATTACTTTTCAAACTTTGCCTCCAAATAATCCATCATCTTCAAAATATTAGTTAAGTTGATTAAATCATCAATATAAAAGATAAAAATCAATAATTTTTTTTTTGATTGTATCATATATATAGAATGATTAGCCTCACTCCTTACAAATACCTCATTTATAAAGAATATCTCAATTCATTAATACCATGCCCTTGGTGATTACTTGAGTCTATACAACAATTTTTTCAACTTTCAAACAAGATGTTGCTTGTCTTTTTTAACAAATCCTTAAGGTTAATCCATATAGATGTCTTCTTTTAACTCTCTATTCAAAAAAGCCGTCTTGACATCTATTTGATGCATTTCCAAGTCTATTGTTGCTCCAATTGCCATAATGATTCTAATGGTGGTGAATTTGGCCATAAGAGCAAATATTTTATTGAAATCAACATCAATAACTTATGAGTATCCTTTGGCAACGAATCTTGTCTTATATCTTATAATATTATTCATTGTATCACTCTTGGTTCTAAATATCCACTTACAATCAATTGAAACTCAATTTGGTGGAAGTTGACTCAATTTCTATATTCCATTGTCTATGAGAGATTTATATTTTTCTTCCATGGCCTTCTTCTATTATCATCATCATCATCATCTTTCACATCTTCATTTCTTTCATTGTTGAATTTAGCAATTATAAAAGCCTTCATCTTTTCAATCTTTTTTGGCTTTTCATCTTTATTCATACTTATACAATCTTTATTGTCTTTCTTTATTGAATTTAAAGATGTGTCCACAAACATATCATTACTTCTACTTGAACACATTTCCAAGTATTCACAAGTATTCTTATACTCTAAAAATTCAACATCTTAATTTTTGATGATGTTTTTGGTATCCAAATATATTAGCTTATATACCTTGGTACCTTCATAATATTCCAAGAACACACACTTCGTACCTTTTGCATCAAATTTGGACCTCATACAATTTGGTGTCTTTGCATATATAATGCATTCAAAGGTCTTCATATGCAAAATGCAAGATTGTCTCTCATTCCAAGCTTCTTATGGTGTCATTGATGTAAGAACACTTGTTGGACACCTATTCCTTGTATATACCACATTCACCACAGCTTCTATCTAAAATTCATAATCAAGGTTTTGAGTATGAAGCATATTCTTTGCCATCCCTATAATGGTTCTATTTATTCTTTCAGCAATACCATTGTCATATAATAATATGACCATTAGGTGAAAGAAGAAAAGAATGATTATATTAAAGAGAAGCTTAAATGAAAGTATTTTAGTAAATTATCTTAGAAATATAGCTAATAGATAAGGAGATATTAAAAATTAAAAAATATGAATATTATTTTTTTTTAATAGAAGTTTTTATTTATTTTATATGGCCATAAATAAGAAAAAATAAAATAGATTAAAAAAAATGATATAGATATCTTTAGAAAAGATTTAAAAATAGATTTTAGCAAAATTTATCTCAAAATTCCAAAATTTGATACCTTGAAAGGATCAGTTGTGAACCTAGGTCAAAATCAGACCCTGAGGCACAAAACTATGTACCTATGGCGGATAGAGAGCTTTTTGGCAAATAGGAGAATAGAATTGGAGAGCAGGCTTAAGAAGGTTTGTTTGAGTAATGATTTTGCATGATTTGAAGGGATATTGATTTTGTAAGAGCTTTACAAAGTCAAGGTTGATTTGAGTGACTTTGAATTTTGTGAAATAAAAAGGATTTATATTTTTGAATATTTTGTGAATTTGATTTTTGATCTATAAGTAAAATTTTGTAGACTTGTGATTATAATTGTATTAAGTGTATGCTATAAGTTTGAGTATGATCTAATAAATCAATGATAGATTATTAAAGTTGAAATAGATTGGTGTCTCAAAAATTGGATTTTGAGGATTAGTGAGGATTTCTAAGATCTTTAGCAATCTATTAGTTGAATTGAAATGAGAATTATTTATCTAGATAGTAGACTTAATCTTCTATTTGTGAATAAATTTTGGAAGGAATTGAATAGTATAAAAATAAGATATTGGTACTAGCTGATTGGCATCAAGGTTGAAAAAAGAAGACAATCTACACTCTAAGAGATTTTTGAGCTTATCTTCTACTCGGTGAGTTGGATCTTTTTTGAATTTTTTGTGTATTTTGCTAACTTATTTATTAAAAGCTATAAAAAATTTAGACCAAGATCAATGATTCAATCAATAGTTATTAAAGTTTAAATTTATTGTAGGATTTATTAGGATTTAATTAGGATTTAATTAAAATTTGTTAAAATTTAATTAAGATCCAATTAAGATTTATTAGGATTTATTTAGGATTTAAGATTTGATTTAGATTTCATTAGGATTTGATTAGGATTTAAAATTTGATTAGAATTTAACTAAAATTTTATTAGGACTTGACTAGGATTTAATTAGGATTTGATTAGCACTTGATTAGGATTTGACTAAGATTTGATTAGGATTAAATTAGGATTTGATTAGAATTTGACTAAAATTTGACTAAGATTTGATTAGGATTTGAATAAGATTTGATTAGAATTTGATTATAATTTCTATTTTAATATTTTTAAATTATTTTTAAATTATTTTTTATAACTTCTTTAAAAAAAATTTAGGATTTTTGGATATTTTTTTTATAATTAATTAAAAATCTTATTGAACTTCTTTAATGATTGAGCATATTTTTTATTCTTTAATTATAATTTATATATAAATCTATTAAAGATGTAAAGATTTATTGTTGCAATTTTTTTTTTATCTTCTACAACTAGATGTCAAGTGCATTCTCAAGTAAGACTTCATGTAATACAACATTGTTTCGTTGTGGAGTATATGGAATTATTGTTTGCCTAACAATTCTTTTATTTTTTAAATCAACATTAAATTGTTTAGACATATACTCACCTCCATTGTCCGCACATAGCATCTTGATCTTGCATTCACTTTGTTTCTCAACAAGTGCTTTAAACTCCTTAAACTTCCAAAAGCACTCACTCTTGGCTTTAAGAATATAAATCCAAATCTTTCTTAAAAAATCATCAATGAAAGTGAGGAAATATCTTCTTCTTCCAATATTTGTTGTCTTTATAGGTCCACATACATCAAAATGGACAATCTCCAACAACTTTGTAGCACGTATTGCAACACCACTTAGAAATGAGGCCCTTTGTTGTTTGCCTTGTATACATCCTTCACATATAAGTTGTATTGTATTTTTGCTTGTTTTGCCAAGATCTAAACCACTTACCATAAACTTGAGCTTTGTCATGCTTTTCATGTTTAAATAGCCAAAGTGACGATGCTATATATTCAACTTGTCTTAGTTTGATGTTAATTCAACAATTACAACTACCTCCACTTCATTGACCTTCTTATAATTGAGGTAGTATAAATTTTTCTTTTTAGAGCCCTTAGCAACTATGTTTCTATTCAATCTTCTTACAAAATATCCATTTATATTGAATTGAATCATAAAACCTCCTATTATATGTTTACTCACCAAAAATAGATTTTGCTTCATCTTGGACATATGGAGGACGTCTTTGAATATAATCTTATTGGTTTATCCATTCACAACCATCTCTACCATAATAGAGCCAATTCCAATGGCTTCACATGTACCATTATCCGCTAAGATCATATTTGATATTAAAATAGTTTCATAAGTATCAAACAAACACTTATAAGATGTCATATGCTTAGAACAACCTAAATTTATAATCCATCTTGTCATTGGAGCCATAGAGATTCTATTTATTCCTATGAATACATAATCTTGTCCTCCAAATTCATCTTATATACTATTTGCATTCTCCTTCTTCATTTTTTTTTCCTTTATAATAATTTTGAGCAAAATGTCCTACTCTGTCACAAATGAAGTAAGTTTTGACATTATCTCATTGATTTGAGCAATTGTCCTTACCTTGACATGAATAGACTATTGAATCTTTACTTTGAGGCTCTTTTTATTTCTTCTTGGTGACTTCATAGACAAGTCTTATTATCACATAATATCATGGATATAAGATTTATTCTAATAATCACCTAATTATTATAAACTAATAGAAATAGGTAAAAGAAGTTGATTTGATAATATCTGATAGAGAAGCTTCTTAGAAGCTTCATAGACATGGAATCACCTTTATACATGTCTATAGGTGATTGATAGGTTAACAAGCTAGCCACATGGTGCACATATTGGTAGCTTGTGGAACAAGCTAGCCATGTATCATACATGTTGGTAGCTTGCGGAACAAGCCAAATACGTGGCACACATGTATAAAAACTTGATGTGCAAGTTTGACACATGTCTTACAAATTAGACACGTGTAGGAGGTCCTATAGAATATTGCCACATAGCTCTTAATTAGATAGTATTTATAGAGGCAAGAACGAATCTTTTTTCACTCTTGTCAATTCCTTTCTTGCTTCTAGTGAAAATTCAAGAATCTATAGTTTTCTTATCTTGTGGCAATAGCCATTCTAGTTTCTTTTAATATACATACTTCCTTACTTCTATTTTGTTATTTTTCTTAATAGAAGTTTGATATGTTTATTTACTTTCATCGAGTTCTTGTCCTTGACATATTGACAAGAGTGCGCATATAGTATCAGAGCTTTGTCTTTTCTTGATTAAGAGTGGATTATCCCTTTCTCTTCATAAGACATATGCATATTAGAAGTTGTGGAGTACCCACTTCTAAACTGATATTGTTTCTAGAATTTTTCTTTTGAGTGTGTTATTCTATATTTCTTGAAGTGAAAGTTGACACCTTCCTTCTTATTGTATTATCATGGCAGAGCTTGCGGAAATGAAGAGTGCAATGGCACAAATGCAAGAATAAATAAGATAACTAATGCTTGCAATGCATCAACTCAGTTTACCACGACAAAGAACACGAAGATTAGCAAGAAGTGAAGATATAGAGATGGTTGGAGCTACGTCAATATCTACACCAAATCATACTACCTCACCTATTGTGGAGCACTGTTCAAACAATAGAGAATCAAAAATAAGTTTGCTTAAGAAGTTAGATGGCATAAGATCTAAATTTTGAGGATTCGTCAATCAGGTATAATTGGTGATTGAACTTCAACCTTAGAGTTATCCTACACAAGGACCTCAAGTTAGGTTTATTGGAACATAACTTTCAAATTCTGCTTTATCGTGGTTTTTATCTTTTTTTCAATGACGTGATCCAATATTGTATAATTTGGAGACATTTTTAGCAAAATTTTGATCCATGTATGAAGAACATGATGCAATCTGTATTGCAACCAACAAGATTTCCATCCTATGACAAGACAATCGATGAGTGTTGTTATGCACTTCACAATTTTGACAACTAGCAACTGATATCAAGTGGGATGATGCTGCACTCATCAGCCAATTTTTTTATAGATTACAATATGAGCTAAAAAAATTAATACTCAATTTATCTCATCCTCAAACATTGAGCCAAGCAATTGATTTTACTGTGAAATGTGATAATTGACTTTTAGAATTTATCCGAGAGTTGTACAAGGGAGCCTCAACATTATTATTTGATGGCAACATGAACGTCCTCACAAAATGTACATTTGGAAGTATAAGACATGCAAATTGATGTGGTACATTTTAATCCTCTTACTAAACAAGAAAAGATTTGGCGTCATCAAGGAGGATTATATTTATATTGTAGAGAACCTAAGCACACTACTCAACATTGTCCGAAGAAATGACACAAGTACAAAAAGAAGAGTACGGTTGTTAAAGAAGACAACATGTCAGAAAACAAATTTATCCACCTACAATAGAAATCGTGCAGCTGGAATCTTGTACAATTCCTAATGAAGGTCCTATTCTCTCCTCAAAATCCTCTCCTTGTTTTATAATAGATGTATATTTAAGACCAAAAAACTACAGAGCCTTTGCCTTATTAAATTTAGGAGCCTCAGCATGCTTTCTAGATGAATAATTTGTTAAAAATCGTAAAATACCTTTAATACAGAAAACTCAATCTGTATATGTAGAAGTCATAGATGGTCATCTATTGTCTTTTCGAGATATCACTCATGAAATCCGTCCTATAAAAGTAACAATAGATGGTCATAATAGCTATGTAATCTTTAACATAATTAATTCTTTGTCTAATCCAATTATTTTAGGTTTATCATGGCTAGAAAAATATAACCCTCAAATAAATTGGAATTCTTGTAGACTTGACTTTTCTCAAAATATTATTAAACATCTTGCCAACCAAGTGAAGAGTTATAAGTCCAATATAATAAAATCCGTATTTATAGATACAAAAGCTTTTAAACACATAGCAAAAGAAGGATCAATTTTTGCTATTTATGCCACACCTGTTTCTAATGGTGGAAAGATTTTAAGTGGCATTCTAAGCCAATATTTGGATTATTAGGATGTTTTTGAGAAAAAAAATGTAGATATTCTTCCAGAGCATCGTCTATATGATTGTTCAATTGACCTCAAGGAAGGAACTCAGCCACCATTTAGACCAATCTACAATTTATCACAAGATGAGTTGGCTGAATTCAAGGCGTATATTGACAAGAATTTGGCCAACAATTTCATACGCCATTCTAAATCTCCAATAGGAGCTCCAATTCTATTTGTGAAGAAAAAAGATGGATCATTGTAGATGAGTGTTGACTATCGAGGACTCAACAAGATTACAATCAAGAACAGATATCCATTATCTTTGATATCAAGACTATTTGACCAATTAAATTAAGCTAAGATCTACACAAAAATTGATCTAAGAAGAGCATACAATCTAGTATGCATCAAAGAAGGAGATGAATGGAAAACTGCGTTTCAAACTAGGTACGGATATTTTGAATATAATGTCAAGCTTTTTGGACTTACGAATGCACCAACTGCTTTTTAATATCTCATGAATGATATTTTTTGTGAGTTCTTAGATAATTTTGTCGTTTGCTACTTAGCTGATATTTTGATCTATTCTAAGAATGTAGAAGAACATGAAATACATGTTCGTCAAGTATTACAAAAACTTAGAGATGCGAGATTATACACCAAGATGGAAAAGTGTGTATTTCACACTACTCAAGTTGATTTCTTAAGATACATCATTTCAAATGATGGTCTCATAATGGATTCTAAGAAAGTCTAGATAATCATGAATTGGAAGATTCTAAAGACGATAAGAGATGTCCAATGCTTTTTGGGATTTGCCAATTATTATTGGATCTTCATCAAAGACTTCTCTCAAGTTGTAGCTCCACTTATACGTTTAACTTATAAAGACAAACTCCAATGGAATGAAGAAGCGGAAGCAATATTTGAAGCTCTAAAGACATCATTTATTTTGTACCAATCTTGTATTGGGTTGACTTTGCCAAGGCATTTTTTATGGAAACAGAGCCATCAGACTTTGCCTTAGGTGCAATTTTGTCACAAATGGGAACAAATGACAAACTTCATCTAGTAGCTTTTTATTCAATAAAATTCTCAGCAACCGAGATCAATTATGAGATCCATGACAAAGAACTTCTTGTAATCATATATTCCTTTCAAGAATGGCGTCATTATCTAGAAGGCACTTCCAGTCCAATCACCGTGTATATGAATCACAAGAACCTCAAGTATTTCATGTCGGCATGCGTGTTGAATCCTTGTCAAACTCATTGGAGTATGTCTTTGTCAAGATTTGAGTTCATTATCACTTATCGGCCAAGAAAACAACAAGGTTTGTCTGATGCCCTTTCTAGATGTTTTTATTTTGCACCAAAAGAAGGAGATGCAACTTTTGAGCAACAAAGAATGGCCCTCTTGAAATCGAAGCAATTTCATCTTCGAGCAATGAAATCAACATTGACTGTTGATTCAACTTTTTTTAAGTAAATTTAGTCAAGTATGTCCTCAGTTCTTTTTCTTTATGATATCAAGAATAATTCTTCCAAGACTCATGATTCTTCTAAATTTGAATTCAAGAATAACCTACTATATTTCAAAGGACACCTATATGTTCCAGAAGGAGAAGCACGCTTATGTATTTTTTAAGCACGTCATGATTTTTCAGCGACATGACATTTTGGATACAACAAGACTTTGGAGCTTATATCAAGAGATTTTTGGTGGCCTCAAATATGGAAGGTAGTCAAAGACTTTGTACAATCATGTGATATTTGTTCAAAATCAAAGACTCTTTGTCATCAATCTTAGGACTTCTTCAGCCATTATCTATTCTAAAACAATCATGGTCTTCTATTTCTATGGATTTCATCACAGATCTTCCAAGCTCAAGATCTTATGACTCTATATTTGTGATAGTAGATTGGTTCACCAAGATGACACATTTTGTGCCATATACAAAATCTATCACAGGTGAAGAAACAGCTAAGCTTTTCATTGATAATATCTATCGCTATCATGGATTATCTAAAGATATTATATCAGATAGGGGAACTCAATTTATCTCAAGGTTTTGGAAAACCCTTTTCAAGATCTTAAAAATGGACATAAAATTATCTTCAGTTTTTCATCCTCAAACTAACGGACAAACAAAGCGCGTAAATCAAGTCTTCGAGCAGTACTTAAGATGTACCATCAACTACTAACAAGATGATTGGACAACTATTCTGCCATTGGCAGAGTTTGCTTATGATACATTCTTCTATTCATGTATTCTTGTATATTATTTATATATATATATATATATATATATATATACTAGAAATTTATAAAAAAATCTTATTTAATAAATATCAGATAAATAAACATACAATTGTGGTTTTTGTTGTGAGTTTTTTTGGCATTGCATAAAACTATATAATTGGAGGATTTGAACAAGAAAAAAACCATATAAAAAAGATATGGATTATTTTTAGCTAACAAACTATTAAAAAAATTATATTTTTTTAATCATTTTATAAAGATAGATTATAAATAAATAATTTCTATTAAATTTTGAAAACAAAAATAAAAAATATATTAGATGAAATTGTAATACACAAAACAAAGCTTGTGGCAAGAAGGTATTTATAAGCAATAGATATAGATTTTAATAATATCTTTGCCTATATTAGCAAAGTCACTATCATTATGAGGATCCTTGCAGCTAAGACAAGGCTTAAAGATATATCAATTAGACATTAAAATCTTATATACAAGTAATTTGATTATCTTAAGCTTACACTATTAAATCATTATAGAATGAATTTAAAATCTTATATTGTAACAAATGTTCTATGGACTATACTTCTACAAAATTCTACATCTTTGTAATAACCACAATTTTGTCACTTAGTTCCAACTAAAGCTTACATGAGTTTTATAAGATGTTATGTATTTATGCATACAATCCTTAAAAGCCCTTGTTGTGGCTATTATTATTATTTTTTTCTTTCTATTTTTTTTAATCATGACAATTCCAAATGGAGACATACTTTTAGTGGCACCATAACCAACGAAACAAATTTCTTGAAATTGTTGAAAAATCAATTGTGTGATGAAAAAACTACATCTAAGTGGTGCAATATACCAAAATGAAGTAAACTTTGTGAGAGATCTAAGCCTTCTTAGTAGAAGTTCAATATATGCTCCAAAATTACAACCAAATAAAATCTCATTATCATGTTTATGTAATAGGGATCAAAGTGCTTTGTAACAACACTACCACCCTTCAAGCCACCATTTGCATGATTTACTACAAGACTCATCAACTTCAAAAGCTATATACCAAATCAAAACAATCAATTATAAAATGACAACAAGAGGTAAAACAACTAGGTGTTTTTTATCCAAAGATGCCACAATATGTTAACTATACAAATACAGCACCAAATAACACTATTACAAGCGCAAAAAAATTTGTATGCAATTACAACTTGTATTATTCAATGCACCATAAAACACACCATGTTATACACCATATACAAAAGTTATACCCTTCCATGGTACACCCTATCCTACCTCCCTACCAACCAAACAAAAACAGAGAATAAATATAGATAAAAATAACAATAATAATGTTGTGTCAATGCCCAACTGCTTTCATGAAATGGGCACCACATCACCAGGCTTTCCACTTCACCCCTAGCCGATTCGGCACTTACTTCCGCTTGACCTCCAATGACATCGAGACTGACAACGACAAGGTTGACCCTACGCCCATCGAGGTAACCTCCCCCATTAACCAGTGAGCTCTTCTCCGATAAATCATACTTAGCGCCCGGCAGGACAAGTAACTTCCTACCATTACTGTCCCTCCCTGATAGGAAATTTAAATACTTAGCTAGATGTTGTACCGTCGCTTGATACTTTGCCTTCAATATTGCATTACCAATTGTGCCAGGGAAAATGTGTCGGAAACAGCAAACAAACAAGCTGGGACCAAGAAGTGATTTGGAACGGCAAAGGTGACCTGGAAGGGCAATAAGCAGCCACAACCACCTTGCTTGGCTGTTTGCAACCAGCCTAGTGACTTCAATTTAATTTCAAAAATGGCTCTTTGATCATGAGCTCTACGTTTGGCTTGATTACTTGTCAATTGAAAGTCCTAAGAATAAGAAAAAGAAAAGAAAAAAGGAAGCTGGAAACCGAAAAAAGCTTACAAATTACAGAGTCTACGCTAAACTAAATGTGTCGAGCAGACCTCGTTCCTAATGAGGCACTCGAACATTCCCCAACGCAAAATGGGGTTTCAGATACATTCAGAGCTATTTTGACAGGTGCAAGTATGCTTGTTACATCTCAGGCGTCTGGTGTTATTAGGAGTTACACCACCCGAGCTCCACTTGGATGAGCTTCATCTTTCAGGCTTGCCTTGCTTTCCACGTGGTGCTGCTCTTCAACAGACGATTCCTCCCAAACTTCGTTGGCATCGCCTCTACCCGTGGTCTTATGCTCGGTCAAAGCGGTGATGCTAGCAGGAGCACTCTCTGATGGCCGACTGGTTACAGCAACAGAGACCCAAACCAGATTTAACGACTGTCCGTGAAACCACCTGCCCTGCGTCATAGCTCTTTCTGCACTCCGTCGAGTACTGTAGCTAATCCGTATGGGGCTACTCGAGTTCCAGGGTTGTCCCGAATCCACTTTGTGACCCTCTGCATCCTCGACTTCCACGCTTGATAGCTCGCCAAATGCAGCGAAATGGTCTTTTACAGCTGCAACCTGCTCGCATCAACAGCAAAATTCTTTTTTAAGCTACGCATATGCGTGCTGTTGCCCCACCTCACACAACTTCAAAACAAACCCTGGCAAACATTATGTTTATGCTACGCCCCAAGCTCGACTATTTTCTTCGCTTGCTTCAGCAATCGAGAGAGAAAAAGGGCGGAGTGACAATTACATCAGAGATAGTAGCCGGAAGAGGAGGCAGAACCCTAAAAGCCGCTGTGCGATTATCAAGTTTGAATCGTCCAGGACCCCACGCAGATGCGGGATGTCCTATAGATGCTCCCGAAGGTGTCCGAGGGTGGGGAGATCTTGTAGGCTTCGATGACACCTGTGTCGTCCCTGCCTGCGCAACTTCCCCCGAGTTCGTCTTCCTAATGCCAGAAGTAGTCGTTAAACTGCCAACAGCGGCAATATCTTTGCACGGTCTCACGTCACTAGAATTGTCCCCTTTCTGTCGCTTGCTGGCATGGTCTACTATAGGGTCCTCGGACCCTGCAACCCCCTGGAACCAAGGCAAAAGTTTCAACAAACTCCCGGGAAAAGAATAGAAAAAAAAATCATAACATACACACGCACACGCACACGCACACACAAACCATGAATGTTATAGAACAGGGAACTCCACAGTCCTAAGAGAAAGAACACATATTCCAAGATTCGCCGCTGGAGACTGCACCAGTCATGGATTCTACTTGACGGACTCTCATGGCAGATCATTAAAACGGCACGACCACCTCTACCACAGCGCAGTTTCATGTCGTATCCCCTAGGCAGACTGGTATCATTCTCACATCAAAATTAAGAAAACGAAGTCAAAATCAAAATCAATTCCAAAACCAAAACCAAAACTAAGATTATCCGAAGGTACACGGTTCACCTGACTAGCGAGCTTGTCGAGCTTCCGCCGAAAATCGTCGCGTTTCTGAGCTAGGGCCTCTTGCTTCTGACGGATCTTCTCACGCATAAGCTCCAGTTCCTCCTGTTTCTTTGATGCCATAGCTACTGGGCTAATCAAGGAAGTTGCGGAACCATTCGATGTGGTGGCTTTGTTGCTGCCTTCTGCGATCGAGGGTCCTGACAGGCCGGCAACGACTCCATTCAGACCAGTCAAACTCAGTTTTCCTCTACCTTTTACTAGTGCAGCATGGCCACCTGCTGCCTCAGAGCCAGAGGTTGGCGGCTGACCAGTAAAAGAAGTGGAGGCGCCGCTATCACTATTGATGCTATCACGATTAGCCCACGACAACCGTATGAATCGATTCCCCATCACAGCATCAGGGGAAGCCAGTGCTGACTCTGCCTCCTCTCGAGTAGCGAACTGGACAAAGGCTCTGTCACTGTGTGGAGGAATTCGGACATCCACAACACGTCCAAACTTTTCAAAGTGCATGAGCAAGACCTCTGCCTGATTAGAATTGGGAGGTATGCAGTTCACATAGAGTGTGCGTTGAGCATGTTCCAGGCTACGCCCAGGAGTGCGTGGCCCCAACTTGCTCCCATCTTTGGAGCGGTTGAATGGAGGACCTACCTCTGCCCACCCGGCAGCACCCCGTCCTCGTCCAGGATTTGTATTGAGGTTGGTGGCTCCGCTGTCAGGTTCACGGTCTTCCCATCTTCCGGGCTGCCACGAAACTCCTCTGCTCTGACCCCGCTGTTCCTCTAATTTCACCCCTGCACTAGCAGCGCTTACATCTACAAGTCCTATGCGATCCCACACAGTGGACACTGCGTCTGCACCATGCAAGCTACTGCTGTTGGCACCTCTGCTGCCACCATCAACCCCTCGCCCATCTGGGTTCTTCTTCAGTTCCGGTTTCTCTTTTTCCACCTCAAGGTGTTCCGTCTGAAACGCTGACAACTTTCTAACCCTTCCCGTAGCCTCAGGTCTGTCTTTGTTCCAAAGCGGTTGATCTGGATCGTACAGGTCAGGTTCAGCACCAGACACTTGGCCATGCACCATGATCGGAACTTCTAGTGGAGGAATACTCGGCTCCCGGCTCCCTCGGCTCCCCCGAGAACTTGAAGGTGCAGCAGTGGGTAGCATGGTATTGGAGACTGCCATCTGCCCGGGCGCCATAGCCGTGCCTCGCCCATTTGAAAGGTTGACAGGCAGGTTAAATTGGGACAGGCTCTGCAGAGTGAGCAACAATCAGAACGCTTAGCTGGAGAAATGAGGTTTCTTAGTCCTCACCGCCGAGGGCGGCCCATTGAACTCCTTGCCTGGAGTTCCAGGTGAGCGGAAAATCGTACCCATAGCACCCACCACCGTATGCTAGCAGGGCCTAGATTCCTGCAAATAGAATCCTATGAACAACATCCAAATTCAACGAAAGGAACCTGCTGATCCTCGCCCTATCTCATTTTCATGCGCTTCTTTTCTGTGCAAAAAACATGCCCAATCAGACATGCCATGGAACCTACGCATCTCAACACCCTACACGAAATACACCGACCATCAAGACTCCCATGCTCTCGCTTCTGGAAGCTGCTGTAACACCTCACCGACTGAAGCAGCATCTTACCTGCACATCCTCCACGACAATGTGGGAACCATGATCCATGGGACACAGATCTCCTCGAAGACAGAACCCTCGTTCTTCAAAATCCAGACACCTCGGTCGCACAGGTCCTAAGCTCATTCCCATCCCCAGGTTCATAACTCCAGGTGGCCCTCGCCCAACATGCGAGAGTTCCAATGAACTAGCTCCCATGCCACCCATGTGTCCGAATCCTCCGGGCCACCCAGCCCCACGCCCACCCAAGCCCCTGCCGTTCGAGAAATAGCCTCCATTCGGGGGCAACAGAGGTGGTGCGTCGGCAAACGGGGGCGGCATAGGACCGACCCAACTACCAGCTCCTCTGCCTCGACCCATACGTACTCCATCGAGCCCCAGGCTAGGTGCATCCCCCCGAAACGGAGGACCACCGCCACGTATTAGACCTCGTTCTACTTGCTCTCCGTTGCTAAATCGACCCCCTGCATCACGACCCGATCGTCTTTCAAACTTCGACGGCCTCTCTCGGTCGGAATGTCCTCCTCCTCCTCTACCATGGTCACTGGTTTGGCGCTTGAGATCATTTGAGCCACCTCCGTTGTACCGAGAAACATTAGACTCGTCTACTCTGTCTGCAGAACGGGATCGAGAAACTCGACGCCGATGCTTGTGATTCCGATCGTCATCACTGCTATCTTCTTCCTCTAGCTCCTCCTCCCAATCCTGGGCGCCGGCACTCGGTAGCCTCTCTATATGGGAAGGCGATATTCTGGTCCCTGCAGCCTCAGCGAGGGATTCCGCTTTGTCCAGAGGCTTGACAATTTCCAGATCATCCATTCTGGAGGGGATCGTCCCGTCGTCAATAACATGAAATAGGTTGACAACGAATAAGTTTGTTCCTGCACTCACGGCTGGTACGATACAATTAATAGAAATTCTTCCTTCCAACCATTTGTACACGTATGCCCACAGCCGTTCCTTCCCACATTTTGCAGAGCCTCAACAGCCAGTCAGGTGAGGCAGGTTCAACTGCAGGCCATCAACTGGCCACCTCCAAGAAAATCGCACAGCTAGTCCACGCACAATGTCAGCGATTCCTTCTTAGGCTTATCGTTCTTCACCAGTGTTGCAGCATAGTCAGCAAGCATGGTAGGGTCTACATCAGCCCTGTACACCGCATCAAAGGAAGGTTTAGTCATTTCACCACATTCATGAGAAATGGTTTTCATGTTTATCTTTCCGAGCTTAATATTTTATTGTTCGCAGAAGATGTCCAACATTGACATCTATCTACACACGTTTACGACTGAGAACCTCTCAATTAAGAGGTCTCACCTATCCACTAGTCTTCCACTGCGTACCACTGTTGCAAGCCTGCCCTTTGCCTTCTACTATACTGCGAATCATGATGCAGCTTCCTGTTGAGGATGCCGTGGAAACACCAGACCTCTCACAATATTCACCAATCAAGCATTCACAATTTTACACCACGCTCTGCGACAGCTCCCGCCGTTCATTGCTCTGCCTGCCTACAGAACCACAGCTCTCACGATCACTCGAACTTCCGGCTGAGCGTAGCCCGCGGGACGGTGATTGCATTGCATCCTACCTATACCCCGAGTCAATTCAACAGCCGCACTCGCAATTCAAGAGGTACTTCGTCTTCAACCGATGGGCCAACGCTTGACGAGTTGGAAAACCTACAGTCCGCCACAACAACACCATACCTTCCGAAACCTACAACTGTTTGCATGCGTACGTAACGAATACCCTGATCATGCTAGTCCGCTCGGTCGGGCTTCCAGACAACAGACCTGAAGCGGGAACTACTGATGGCAAGCCACTTCAAAATAATTCATTACCAAAAGTTTGCAATCATGTGCTACCCGAGTGTGCTTGGAGAATCTCGAGTCGGCAGAAAAATACTCTTTAATGCAATATGTCCTGTCAGAAGCTCTCGTGGAAGAGAATTATGATAGCGTCACACCTAAACTGCTCAACGACCGAGCAAACAGGAGTGCCGGTAGAAGAGGCTATAGGGGCAGGACAGTGCGGGTCAGGAGAGGAGAGATGAAAAGCACTCACAACGGTTTTAGGAGTTCGATTAAGTAGTGATTCAAAGGCGTCTCGTCAGTCTTCATGCTGCTCCTCCTCGCCGCCCCTGCACAACCTTCCTTCTCGCCATCTCCATCCCAGCGCAACACCGCTACCCAGACGCCAAGCCATAAACGTCGCCAGAGTCCGCCATAGCGACAGAGCGAGCGCAACAAAACAACGGGGAAAAGAAACAGGGAGATGGAGAACAGAAAGGAAAGAGGAGAAGGAACGGGAGGGGAAAGAAAAAAGGGGGATGGACGAAGACGAGGACAACGACGAGGACGGAAATGAAAAGACGTGTAGAGAAGCGGGCAAGGGAGGGAAAACGAGGGAAGAAAGGCGAGCTGGGGGTAGAGGAGCGGTTGCGGGGGCAGGTGCAGCTCAAAATTGGATGGGATTGGGCACAAGCCAAACAGACTATCTGCGAGTTTAGGGGTGAGCACCAAACCCTAATGCCGGATCCGCTTGAATGAGCTCTGGACTGGGAGGCAATCCCAGGCGAGGCGAACACCGAGCAACTAATAAGCCAAAAGTATAGCTTCTGTCCCACAGGCCACCACACACCCCAACTTTCTTCCATGTCAATCCAATCTCTAGGCAGCCTCCACTGTCTGCTCACCCGGGCTTGATTGCCAAGCAGTTTGTAGAGCAGATCCCTTGTACGGCAGCATAGTACCTTATACCAGACCAAGCTGAAAAATAAAATTCATATTCCATGCTGATCTAATTATCTTTGTATTTGTTCTCATCTTTTCGTGCACGAAGGAGCAATAGCCAAATCGAGTGTTGATCATTTAGAAAGTATCAGCCTTGGATACCAATGTTTCAGGTATATATCAAACGTTTTGTCATAATAGGGAGAAATTGATGAAGTTGTGCTCTTGAAGAATGTACAACTAACATGGATGAAATGTGCAAATCAAGAAAAGAACAAACAATTCACATGTGCTTTAAATAATATCTTATGAATTGCTGTAAAGAAGGGCACAATTGGATTATAAATGTATTAGCACAACTATTGTATACATTAATGGTCAGCTTTGTGCTTATGGATATATATATATATATAGAGAGAGAGAGAGAAATATATACACATATATTTGTAAATATATATATTATACTTAAATATAAGATAAAGATTGATGATTAAAAAAATACTTTTATGATTTGTATTACATAGTATGCTATAGACAATTTAGATTAATAATGTTTAAAAAGAAAATTATTTACTTGTGATGACCACAAGTAGTAGTAAAAAAAAAAAAAAAAAAAAAAAAAAAATTGTAGCAAAAAAATATAAATACTTAAAATATAAAAACAACTAAAAAAATATCTAATATCTGAATTTTTTTAATTTTAATTTTAATTTTAATTTTTTAAAAAATTTGATTTTCTTTGGTAACACATGAGCTTGTGAAGCCTTGGTTCCTTCACAATATCCAAGGAATATATATATATATATATATATATATATTGTCTTTACGCCTTAAATTTGGTCTTCATACAATTTGGTTTTTTGCTTTGCAATGCATCCAAAGATCTTCATATATAAAAGAATTGGTTTTATCCCACTCTACATTTCTTAGAATATTAATAATACAAGAGCATTTATGAAGTATAGTTTGTATGTATATGCCACATTTACCGTTGCTTTTGATCCAAAATTATGGCCAAGCTATTGAATACATCATATGTTCCTTGCCATTTCTACAAATAGTGCAATCAATACAGTCAATAATTCCATTTTTTGTAGAATGTATAATATAGAGGTTTATCTTATAATATTCATATTTTTAAAGTATATATCAAATTGTTTAAACAAGAACTTATAACTTTTTTATTTTTATATAATATCTTAATATTATATTCCAATCGCTTTTCTACAAGTCTTTAAATTTTGTAAAGCACTCATTCTTTGAATTTAAGTGGGTCCAAATTCTCCTTGAAAGATCATCAATAAAGATTAAAAAGTACCAAGTTCCTCCCATGGATACAATTTTTATTATTAAAGAAGCAAATATAAGATTTTAGAAGAAAGAAACATATGAAAAGAAATATACTAGATTAGAACTAAATTAGATATGAGATTAAAAATTAAAAAATACTTTAATTACTTCAATACTTTTATTGGCCAAATCAAAGTGTCTCTTGTCTTGGGCTCTTATTTATACTATAGAAATTAGATCTTATATAAGCTTTTAAGAGAAGATATAAGTCATAAATTATTTTAGAAGTCTACAAAATCTAGTGTATACACTATTTTATTATCAAATGTATGGTGTTGGAATTTGTCTTGTAATACTATCATTCTTTAAGAAAATATCAAATTTCTTAGATATGAACTAACCACCATTGTTGGTTTTTTATACCTTAACTTTTTTATTTATTTTTAATCAAATTACTTCTTAAAAAAACCTTAAAATCTTTAAACCTCCAAAAGTACTTAATTTTAGTTTTGAAGATGCATATGCAAACATTATTAGAAAATAATAATAAAAAGAAGTACAAAATATAAATTAAATTATTAAGATGCACACACAAAAGAATATATGGAATAAGATGCAGTACCACTTTGTACATGTATTACTTGTATGTGTGAGATATATGCTAAGATGCATCATAATTGGTCTTTATAAGATTCTTTATCAATTAGACTATCTTTTTGTGATTGGTCATTATAAGATCCTATCTAAATGAGATTATTTTTAAAGTAATATTTCCAAGTTTCTAATTGCTATTTATTTTAATTAATTATCTAAATCCTAGCTAACACTTGTCATTTGATTACAAACAATCTATCTAATAGAAGTTTTTATATTTTAATTAAATTTGAATTTATATAATTTTTTTAATTTTAAAATATTATTTTTATCCCTCTTACTTTTTAATAGTCAAATGCTTTCAATTTCAATAATTTTTTTAAACTTTTAATGTCTTCTTTTTATAAGTGCTTTGATAAGTATATTTTTAATTATATTTTTAATTGTACAATGTTTTATATCAATCACTCTATCTCCAATCTTCTCATAAGTGAAGTAGTCTTAAACATCAATGTATTCAATCTTTAAATAATACTATAGATTCTTTGAAAATTTAATACATCCTTAGTTATTACATACAAATAGAATTGGATCTACTTACATAACTTTAATGTCTTTCAAAAGTTGGCATAGCCAATCCACCTCTATTATAAGCTGATTTGTTATTATATATTCTACTACCATTAATTGCATATATAAGCTCCAACATTGTACCAACCATTGCATATATAAGTGAGGATATTACTGCCTTGTAAGGAACACCTTATATTTGACTTCCAATATCAATAAATTCTTCATCCAATAGTTTTATTTACTTCAAATTTGCTTCAAGGGATGTTCTAATTTGTTTGCACTCTTTTATATTGAATTGCTTTAACACCTCTTCAATATAATTTCCTTGTCTTATTATAATAGTTATATTAGTATAATTTCTCATAAATCCTACATCTAAATAATGGTAGAGTCCTTTCAAATTATTCATCTTATATTCTTTCTTTAACTTTACCTTCAACCAATCCATCATCTCTATGGTGTTAGTCAAGATGATCAAATTATCAAAATAGAGGATAACAATCAATAAAAATTATTTTGATTACATCATATACAAAGAATAATCAATTTTACTTCAACAAATCCTTCATTCACAAAAAATATATTCATAGATTGATTGCATGTCTTTAGTGATTATTTGAGTCCATACAAGAATTTTTTTAATTTGCAAATAAGATGTTGCTTGACTTTTTAAACAAATCTTTGTAGTCATTTCATATAGATGTCTTCTTCCAATTTTCATTTAAAAAAGCCATCTTCACATTCATTTGATACATTTCCAAGTCCATTATTGCCTCAATTGTTACAATGGTTGTAATAATGGTGTACTTTGCTAGAAAGCATAAGTCTTGTTGAAATCAACACCAACAACTTATGAATAGGATTTGGCAACCAATCTTGCTTTATACCTCACAACAATATCCATGGTATCCTTTTTGGTTTTAAATACCTACTTATAATAAATTAAAAAACAATTTAATTGAAGTTGAGTCAATTTCTATATTTCATTGTCCATCAATAAATCATACTTTTTTTTCATAGCCTTCTTTTACTTCATAGTATCCATGGATTTCATTGCATCACATAAAGTCAATGAATTAGCAAGAAAAATAATATTAGCATATTCTTCACTTACTTGAGGAAAGATGTGGTTTTTTCTCTTTTCACAAAGAAGTCTTTTTTTCACTTAAAAAAGGCTAGTCTTATTGACCACCATTGTGTCTAATAAGATTCTTCTCTATTATATATCGGTACATCTTATTACACGGTTGGTAATCATTATTTTCATCATCATTGACTGATGATCCTTTATTTGTGGTACTTGGGGTGGAACAAGCCTTATTCTTCATCTTCCTTGGTTCTTTATCTTTATTCACACTTCTACCATCTTTATTACCTTCTTTATTTATTAGAATTGAAGATGTGTGTATAAATATACTTTTATTCGTATTAAGATATGTTTGTAAGTGCTTATAAGTACTCTTAAATTCCAATAATTTAACATCACAACTTTTAATAAATTTTTTGGTTTTTAAGTACATAAGCCTATTTGCCTTAATACCTTTATAATAATCCTATGTCAATGATATAAATTAAAAGAAGATGTATAAATCAGTAAAATCTATATAAAAAAAAAATGACAAAATAGAAATAAATAAATATATATATATATATATATATATATATTCAAGAAGAAATTAAAATAGCTATTACCAAAGACTAAAAAATATAAAGATTCTTAAATAAGACTAAAAGTAAGAAAAGAATTGATAAGAGTGAAGAAGGCTTCATTTTTGTCTTTATATATATTAGCTATCTAAAAGCTATTGTTAGGGAGATATACTCTAGAGGTTCACCAAACCTTCTAGAACATTTTAAAAGCTTCATAATTGATGAAAGTTAATTGAAAAGTTTCCTAGTTAGTAGAAGGAACTCAAGAAGCTTCCCAATTGGTGGAAGCTGCTTGAAAAGCTTCTTAGTTTGATGGTAGCCATTCAGAAAGCATCCTAGATAGGAATATATATAGGGGTCAAGGTTGAAGAGTTCTTCAATCTCAAAAATGCATCTCTTGGAGTTCTAACTCATCTTTCTTGATGTTGTTTGTGTATTCATCTAATTAATTCAAGTTTTTGTTGGTTTCTTTTGGAAATCTTGTCCTACTTCAAGTCTCTTATTCTGTATTCTGTATTCTGTATTCTTATGTTTTTGACAATTTGTCAAGACTAACGTCATCTTCAATATTAGAGTTGGATCTTTTTTATTAGAAAGTGAATTATTCCTTTATTTAAAGGTATATCAATGCTCTAGAGATTATGGATTATCCTCTTCTAAACTGATATTTTTTTCATTGCAATATTAGAGCTTTGTTCCTCTTATGAGAGAGTAGATCACTCCTCTCCTTGAAGATCTAAAAACATTTTAGAGGTTGTAGATTACCCTCCTCTAAACTGATATTATTTATTTATTTATTTATTTATTTCATTTCTTCTTTCTTTTAGAATGCTTAGAGGTCAAGACATTAGTATGACCAAATCTTTTGAGTCCAAGTTAGACACTAGTATAAATGCTCTTACTACTTTATCTGTTAGGAATGCAGAAATTGAAGAAATTGTTGCAAAACTTTATATTGATGTAACATCTAGAGTACCACAATCTAGACTGCATCCACCCCCAACTTTTGTACTTGAGGATGCAATATTACCTATGCTATGTCAAGAAAATCTACCTCTTTAATAATATAAGAAACCTTGAATTAATCTTCCAGAGAAACATAATGGTATGCGTTCAAAATTCCAAGGGTTTGTCAATCAAATTTGATTGATAATAGTTCTACAATCTAATATTTATCTAACAAAAGAATCACGAGTTGGATTGGTTGGCACCTTACTTATGGAGCAAGCACTACTATGATTTGCTCCCTTATTTGAAAAAAGATCATCAATTTTGAGCAATTTTGAAGTTTTCATGGAATTATTTGGAAAACATGACAAGGCTTGTTGGACAATAGCTAAGATTTGAGCATTACATCAAGAGGCACCCTCTGCATTAGTCTATGCATCTGATTTTAGGTAATTAGCATACAACATCAATTGAGACAAAAAAGCCCTAATGAGCTAATTTTATTGGAGATTAAGAAATGATATAAAGGATTTGTTATTGTCTTTTTTGAATCCACAATTGTTCAATGAAGCCATTAGCCAAGCTATAAAATATGATAATTGATTATTTCAATATTGACAAGATCAACATTCATGGGCTTCAATAAGACAACATGCAATCCGACATACCCTTGCTATATCAACAAGCAATTTGAATTCACACTCAGAAGTAGAAGATATGTAATTTGATATAGTACAATTTAAATCTCTTAATCTACAAAAAAAGAAGTGTCAAATGGAAGAAGGTCTATGCTTGTATTGTGGCAAGGAAGGCCTTAAGGTTGGCAATTGCCCAAAAAAATAAAATCGAAACATAATCAAAACTAAAAGTGCAATTATAAAAGAAAATTATAATGTTCAATTACAGTAGAGACCATACGATTGGACAATCTAATATTTCAAAACTATTCAAGTTCCTCTCTTTGTACTCAATCTACTCGTTGTTTTATAATCCTATTGTATTTTAGGCCTCAGAAGCTTTAGACAATTGTTTTGATAGATTTATGGGCATTTGCTTGTTTCATAGATGAGACATTCACTAAGCTTCACAAAATTCCTCTAATATAAAAATCCAAACCTATTCATGTAGAGATAATAGATAGACAATTCTTATCCTTTGATAGTATCATCTATGAAACCATGCTTATAGAAGTATTGTTCAAAGATCATAGAAGCCAGATTGTGTTTAACATTTTTAAGATTCTTTTAAATCTTGTTATTCTTGGGCTATCTTAGTTAGATAAGCATAATCCATCTATAGATTGGAAGTTGTAAAGAGTAACATTTTTGATAGAAATACCTATAAAAATTTATAAAAAGCCACAAATTGGTAAATCTTTATTTGTTAGAAGAAGCGCTTTCATGAGATCGGCCGAAGAAGATATGCCATTTGTTATTTATGCAATTCCAATTAAAGAAGATATGACTTTACAACAAGTATTCCAGAGCAATATGATAAATTTCAAGATATTTTTCAGAAGAAGAATGCTGATATATTGCCACTGCATTGACCATATGATTGTGCTATAGATCTTCAAGAAGAAATGCAACCACCTTTTGGTCCAATCTATAATCTTTTTTAAAATAAGCTTTTGATATTAAAAGATTATATTGATGAAAATCTTGCAAAGAACTTCATCAGGCATTCAAAGTCTCTAATAAGTATACTTATATTTTTTATGAAGAAGAAGGATGGTTCCTTGTGTATGTACGTTGATTATCGGGGATTGAATAAGATAATAGTGAAGAATTGTTATCCACTATTGTTAATCTCAAGACTCTTGGAACAATTCAACCAAGCCAATATCTATATTAAAATAGATCTTTGTGGAATATACAACTTGGTACAAATCAAGGAGAGAGATGAATAGAAGACCGCATTTTGGACAAGGTATGGACATTTTGAATATAATATTATGCGCTTTGGACTGACAAATACACCTGCTATCTTTTAGCATTTAATAAATGATATCTTTTGAGAGTATTTAAATAAGTTTGTGGTGATCTATCTTGATGACATCTTGATCTACTCAAAATATCTAAAGGAATACAAGAGGCATGTCAAATTGATATTACAAAAGCTGCGAGATATAAGTTTGTATGCCAAACTAGAGTTATGTATATTTCACCAATCTAAAATGGAATTTTTGGGATACATCATATCTATTGAGGATATAATGATGGATCCCAAGAAGATAAAGGCGGTTATGCAATGGACTATTCCGAAGACTAAGAGACATGTAAGGACAAGTTAAAATCGTGGCGTCAAGTGGAGAAGGCATTCTAAGACCTTAAGATGGCATTTACTACAATTCCAATATTGGTGCATCCAAACTTCACAAAGGTATTCTATTTAGAGACTAATGCTTCAAATTTTGCACTAAAGGCCATATTTTCACAAATAGATATAGACTACAAACTCCATCATGTTGCATTTTATTCTTAAAAGTTTTCTATTGATGAAATTAATCATGAGATCTACGATAAGGAACTTTTTGCTATTGTGGATTTTTTTCAAGAATGGCATTATTTTCTTGAAGGAGCAACGCATCTTATAACTATATATACAGATCACAAGAACTTAGAATATTTTATGTCAGCTCAGATTCTTAATTGCTGCCAAACTTGATGGAATATGTTACTATCTCAATTTAACTTTGTCATCACTTATCACCTTGGGAAGCAACAAGGATTGTCTAATGCTTTGTCGAGAAGATCATATCTTGTACCAAGGATAGGAGAGGCAGTATTTGATTAATAATATATAACTTTATTGAAATCAAAGTAATTCCATCTTTGTACCACTATTACATCGATGCCTATCGATTCTAGTTTCTTCAATGAAGTGCGTATTACAACCACTAATGATACTCTAGCCTTTGATGTTTAAGCATCGCTTAAAAGAAAATGCTAATAAGTTTAAATTTGAGGAAGATCTTTTATACTTTAAAAAATATTTGTATATCCTAGAAGGACCAACATGATTATGCGTTCTTTAACCTTGCCATGACTTTCTCATTGTAGATCACTTTGGATTTAATAAAACCTTGGAACTTATTTTCCAAGATTTTTGATGGCTTCAAATGTGGAAGGTAATGAAGGACTTTGTGCTCTCTTACGACATTTGCTCAAGGTCCAAAAATCCTCAACATCACCCTTATGGACTTTTATAACCCTTGCCTATTCCAAGACAACCATGAATCTCTATCTCAATGGATTTTATTATAGATCTATCACCATCCAATTCATTAAATAACATATTTGTAGTGGTTGATTGACTAACAAAGATGACTCATTTCATTCTTTGTAAAAAGATTGCGTCTGGTGAAGAAACGGCAAGGCTCTTTTTCAACAATATATATCGATATCATGGCCTACCAGATAATATTGTATCCAATTGAGGACCCCAGTTCATATCTAAGTTCTAAAAATATTTTTTTGAAATATTAAAGATGGATATTAAATCTTCTTTAGCTTTTTATCTTCAAACTGATAGCCAAACAAAATGAATTAATCAAGTTTTGGAGCAATATTTATGATGGAATATTAATTATTAATAAGACGATTAGATCTCATATCTACCATTAATGGAGTTTATATATAATAATACTATACATGCTTCAACTCAATAAACACCATTTTACTTCAACTTTGGATATTATCCAAAGGTTGATCTATAGAGTATGCCAAAGAACAACAATCTAGTGGTTGAAAGATTTATAAAGCAGCTATTGAATACCAAAAAACCTTGAAGCTTTAATTATAAGTAGCTCAAGATGTTTATAAGATATTTGTAGATAAATTTAGAAATCAACCTCCTGCTTTTTATATTGGAGATAAAATATGGCTTCTTTGACAGAATATTAAGACTAAGCGACCATGTGATAAGTTAAACTATCAAAGGTTGGGGCTATTTTTTATCCAGAAATAAATCAATCTAGTGGAATATTGCTTAGAATTACTATCTGTTATAAAAATACATCCAATTTTTTATGTCTCTCTTTTAGAACCTTATAGAGAGTTGCATATTTCAATGTTGTGGTAGAGACAATTTGCCTCAAAAAATCAATAGGCTTTTGCCTGCTATTAAATACTCAACTAAGATCCAAAATAATAAAATCCTCAAATTTATATAAGAGTATTTTTCTTAGGGCTATTATATCCAATACATAAGTCTTATTTCACAAAAATACTCAAAATATAAAAAAATATTCTAAATCCTCATTCATCCATAGGGAGGGGGGGATTTTTTTCTAAGTTTTAATAATCTATAATTCTTAATCTAACTATTCAAATCCATTGTAAATTTATAAAAAGTACTAATGTACTTGTAACAATTAGCACAACAAATTTCAACTATCAATTCTTCATCGATCTTTAGATATTGAAAAAACCCTAATAGTAGCTTCAAATCCTTGTTTACAAACACCTGTGTATTAAATTCTTTATATCTCACAAATTAAATGTCCAAATGCTATGAAACTTTGATGCATATCTTTTTAGCACAAAGATTCACCTTCTTGATAAGTTTTAGATAAAAGTTCATCTAGAAACTCAAGATATAATAAAATCCATCATTATCAACAAAACGCCCTACTTATTGCCTTGGAATTCGATCTGCTATTTATTGATTCTAAATATCTTCTTCTTTAAAATTCTAAATATAATAATTTTTCTACATTAGGTATAGAACTTAAAATCACCTCTCTAATTGCATCTCCCAATCTCCAAAAGCTCTCATACAACTCCTCCAATCCTCAAAAGAGTGATAGTAAGTATTATTTATACATCTTAATTTCAAGCGCCTACTTCTTCCTTATAAAAACTCCAAATCTCTCAATTTTTATATTCATCCTCACTTTTTCTTCATCCTTCCAAATAAGCCTCTTAGTAATTTAATTCTTCTTCTTTGGACCCCAATTGCCTCTCAAGGCTTTATATTAAATATTTAGATCTTATACAATTTAAATGCCATAACCAAACTAAGTAAAAAAAACCAAAATAAAGTTTCTTACACCAACTTTCTATAATTTATTTTTCTAACCATTCTAATATATATTAAAATCTATGAACATATTATATATTTTGACTAGATTTTATGTACTATAAGAAATTATAATGTGACACCAAAAAAGGTACAAAAATCATTGCCTAATATCAAAATTGAAGATCATGAAGAATATGAGGTTGAAAAGATATTTTTTTATGGCAAAGGTGGGACAAATTGGAATATCTTGTTCACTAGCGGAGCTATGATATTAATTAGCACACATAGAAATTGGCCACAAATCTCACCAATGCACCTCAAAAGATACAAGAATTTCATTGAATTTATATCCACAAACCTAAATATATTCAATGATAACTTCTTAGTGACGATTGGATTTAAGGAATACTCATAAAGAAGGAGTGAATTAAACTAAAGTCATTATCTGTACATAGTCATTTGTTCCAAGATAGAATAGAGTGGTAGAAGCAAGTTAGTCACCATGTCAAACCTTCAAGCATTGAGAGAACAAGATTCAAAAGATTTGTTTGTCATGCAAGCTTTGAACAAACCAATGCAATTTTCACAGCCTTCAATTAAGCAAAGTGAGGACAATATATTTCAGTGCCAAGTATGACCTCAATTGGAGCCATTAAGAATAAGATCTAACCATGTAAGTCTCGATTCCAATGCTCAAGCTTTAATGATATTGTTGGAGTTTAAAAAGATGAATCTTTTTAATCCCAAAATCTTGTTTAAAAGATGTTTTGAAGGTTGCAATGAAGATCAGATCCTTAGCTGGAATGTTTTAACAACAAAGATACTAACTCAAGGCCATAGGCAATATCTTCAAGTATCAATAAAATCCATTACTCAAGAATGGAGAATAAAATATATAACTTCACTAGTGCAATATATTCTTGATTTTTTATGTATGTAGTAAGGTTAAGCTCCTGTTGGAATTCGTTACTAAAAAAAGAATTAATAAGAGTGAAAAAGGCTTCATTCTTATCTATATATATATTATCTATCTAAAAGCTATTGTTAAAAACATACACTCTGGAGGTTCACAAAACCTTCTAAAACATTCTAAAAGCTTCCTAATTGGTGAAAGTCAGTTGAGAAGTTTCTCAATTAGTGGAAGGAGCTCAAGAAGCTTCCTAGTTGGTAGAAGCTATTTGAGAAGCTTCTTACTTTGATAAAAGCCACTCAAGAAGCATCCTAGATAAGAGTATATATAGGGGTCAAGGTTGAAGAATTCTTCAGTCTCAACAACGCATCTCTTAGAGTTCTACCTCATCTTTCTTGGTGTTGTTCATGTACTCATCTGGTTAAGTCAAATTCTTATTGGTTTCTTCTGAAAATCTTGTCCTAGTTGAAGTCTCTTATTTTGTATTCTCATATCATTGACAACTATGTAGAAACATTATATAGGACCTCCAACACGTGTCCAATTTACAAGACACATTGTTGTAGTAGAGAGAACTTGCCTCAAAAAAGCGCTGGGCTTCTGGCTACTATTAATTATTCAATCAAGATTTAAAATAACAAAAACCTCAAATTTATATGAATTTTTTTTTCATAGGGCTATTACATCTAATACATAAGTCTTATTTCATAAAATATTCAATATATAACAAGAAACTCTAAACCCTCATTCACCCGTAGAAAGGAGAATTCTTCCAAAATTTCAATAATCTATAATACTTAATCTAATCATCCAAATATACTCAAAATTTATAAAAAATATTGATATAATCTTAAAAACTATCATTCCAAATTCCGACTGTCGACTCATTACCAATCTTTAGATATTGTAAAAATTCTAGTGTCAGGGATGCAAGATAGTAGGTTAACAAAGAATTAAGGAGAAGAAATCAGAACTAGAATAACTTCAAGAACAAAGAATTGGATGGACAAGAATAAGAACTAGATCAAGAATAAAAAACAGAATAACTTCAAGAACAAGGAACTAGATGGATAAGAAGAAGAACTAGATCAAGAATAAGAAACTGGATTAATATCAAGAATAATACAACACTCTGGATTATTCCAAGACTTGTATTGGCAAGATTGAGGTACTCTTCAATCTTGCATCTTATTTATATTATGAGGCCTTATGTCCTATTGGACCTTCTAAGAGTATCTTAGAATATCCTAGAAGCTTGAGAAAGATTATGGAAGATTCTAAAAAGTCTACGAGAGGTCTTGGAAGATTGAAGAAGATTCTAGAAGGTTCTAGAAAATTCTAAAAGATTCTAGAAAGTTATAGAAGGTTCTAAAAGACTACAAAAAGTTCTAATAGTGGCTTAAAATATGTCTGTTGTCGGGTAGAGAGAATTTGCCTTGGAAAAACGCCGAATTCCTAGCTGCTACTAGAACTAGCAGGAAACATGAGAGGAAGTCGTGCAAGTATCTTCTATACTTGCACAATATTTGTTCAAGCTTTCAAATTATACTTGTATTATACTTGTACAAGACTTATACAAATATAAAGTATAAATACTTGAATAATACTTATATAATACTTATATAATACTTATATAAATACTTGTATAAATACTTATATAAAATAATGTATAATCCTTGGTATAATACTTGTAAAAATATTTGTACAAATATTATATATAATACTTGTAAAATACTTATATAAATACTTGATATAAATATAAGTATATATACTTATATAAAAGGTATAAGCAAAGTGTGTATGTATTCAAGTATACCTCAAAATACAACCGCATATGAGGAATACAAGTTATACAACAAGCTGAAATTAAATAAATCACTAAAAATTCATCCAAAGGTCAAATCAAGTGTGCTTATAGCCTATGGAAAGCCAATAATTCATTGTAAAATATATCAAAATTTCATAAACAGATGACTTACTATTTAAAAGTTATGGCTAAAAGAAGTAGGCACTAAAATTTCCAAGCAAATGCAAAGGCAGCAAAGCTCCTCTTCACTTCAGGCCTTATTCACCCCATCCTATTGGTCAGGCCCTATTCACCCATGCTCTTCTTTTTATACTCCTCACAAGGTCCATTCTACCTCAAAGTCAACAAGAAAGGTAAAACAACCTTTATCTTTCTTCTAATTACAAAAGAGTCTATTCTAGGATGTAAGTAAGATAGGAACAAAACAAATAGCCACCTTAATTCACTAATTAAGTGGCTATAATAAATCCTCTTCTTATAATATCTTCTAAAATAACCTCTAACACTTACACATGTAATAACAATAGATACAAGATATATATTATTTTTACACACTGCATGTAAATGCAGTATGACACTGTGACATCATCTTCCCTTCTAGCAACGAGTTTCACAAGGAGCCAAAGCAATTTGATAATCAAATCATATGCGTAAAAATTCTAGAATTTGTCGGAGTAGAGAAGCAACATATTCCGTCTTTTGTTCATTGGTTATCGGTTCAACAGGACCCTTGAGATGGCATTGATGATCTCCAGATATAACCTCTGTTAGACCAACATCCCATCCAAGAATTTATTCTTCGTTGCAACCTTCAAAACATCCTCCGAACATAATTTTTGATCCACCTAGAATCACTCTACCAACTTTGAGGAGTATTACCAAAGCTTAGGCATTTGAATCGAGATTTTTGTGATGAGGCCGTATCTCCAAAGATTCCAAGCGTGGCCTTATTTGACGTTGGGATACTCCTTCTTCATCTTATCTATGTTCTTCAAACCTAGCAGATTGTGAAAGTTGCAATGATTCTCCAGCCACTTGTATGCCACAAGAGTCTTCTGACTCTTGTTCTTGCAATTCCTTTGAAATGCAAAGATTTGACATGATAACTAATAAGCTTCTAGCAAGATCTATTCTATCCTAGAAAAATACAAATGTAGGTCTTGGCGTGGCTCTCCTCTTTTTATATTGGTCTTTTGTTGTTGATAGGAAGCATCATTTAGAAGCCAAGAGATATTATTGTCCACAAAATCTTTAATGACCATTGAATTCAGGTTTTTTAGGATATTATTGATAGAATTGGCGAATCTTCTTAGGTACATTCTTAAGGTTATCTAAGGGTTCTTATATTCTTTTGCTAACTCCATAGTCCTTCCAATGGATGAAATATTCCAATTGTCCATGTCTTATACGTGAATCCAATATTTCATCCACCTCGTATTCAATCTCTTGATTGACTTCAACTGAAGCTGGTGGTGGAATAGTTCTTCTAGCAATATTTGATTTATAATAGGTTTCTAAAAGCGAGACATGAAAGATTGGATGAATGTACATGCTACTTGGTAGTTCGAGATGAAAACTTACTAAATTTACTTGGTATAGAATTGTAAAAGATCCAAGTCTTTGATAGTCTAATTTTCGTGATGGTCGATTTGTTTATATATTTTGTTGAAGTAACTAGACACAATCTCCTACTTTGAAATTTGGTTGGTTCTTGCGATGAATGTTTGCATAGTTTTTATATCGATCTTGGGCTATTTGTAATTGGAATTTTAGTTCTTCATGGATGGTTTTTAAATAAGTAACTTGATTCTCTACAGCAGGGCTTTCCACATCTTCAATTTAGAATGGATCTGCTCTAAGGTGGTATCTATAGTTTGAGAAGAATGGAGTTTGCTTTGTTGAAGAATGTTCGGAGTTATTGTATGCAACCTCAGCCAATGGTAGAAAGTTCGTCCAATCATCTTGTTGGTAATTTATACTACAACAAAGATATTGTTCCAAGATCTGATTCACTCGTTCTGTTTGACCGTCAATTTGAGGATGATAAGCGGATGAGAGGTTGATTTTGATCTTTAAAAGCCGAAATAATCCTCTCCAAAAATTTGATACAAATTGTGGTCCTCGATCTGAAATAATATTAATTGGAAGGCTATGTATTTGATAAATATTATCAATAAAAAGCTTAGTTATTTCTTCCCCGGAAATAGTCTTGTTGCACGGGATAAAGTATGCCATCTTGATAAGACAATCTACCACCACAAAAATTCAATCTTTTCTATTCAAAATTGAGAGGTCTGTAATGAAGTCCATAGATAATGATTGCCATGGGCCTTTAGGAATTGGAAGGGGTTGCAGAAGTCCATATGGTTGGTGTCTTGGAATCTTTGTTCGTGTACAAAATTTGCATGATTGGATGAATTCTTTCACCAATTTCCACATTTGAGGCCACCAATAGTTTCTTGATATCAATTCTAAGGTCTTATTAAAGCCAAAGTATCCAACTATTGGAAGGTCATGTCGAGCTTGAAGTATTTGAAGTCTTGTAGGTCCTAGAGGAATATATAGGAGATTCTTGAAATATAACAATCCATCTTTCAATTTGAAATTATTGTTTTCTTCCACATGTGCATTTTTTAAATGTTGTTGGATGTTTTTTATAAATGGATCTATCTTCATTGCTTTCTGGATTTCCATCTTGAGAGTTGTATCTATATAGATAGATATCGTTGATGTCTTTAACTGTAAATTGGACGGCTTCAACATGATTGATTTTTATTGATGCAATACAATGTCTCATATTCTTGGTGCAAGATATGATCGTTGAGAAAGGGCATCTGATTTTTCTTGAAGTTTTTTTAGATAATATGTAATTATAAAATCAAATCAATATAATGACATGCTCCATCGTGCTTGTCGACGATTTAGAACTCAAGCACTCATAAAATATTTCAAGTTTTTGTGGTGGGTATATATCATGATCTTATGTTGAATTCCTTCCAACAAATGGCGCCATTCTTTAAAAGCATCAATAATTGCCAATAATTCTTTGTCATGGATCTCGTAATTAATCTCTGCAGCTGAAAGTTTTTGAGAGCGGAATGCTACTGGATGTAGTTGACCATCATTACTAGTTTAAGAGAATATAGATCCCAATGCAAAATCTAAGGCATCCATTTCCAGAATGAATGGTTTTGTTGGATCTACATGGACCACTATAGGAGTAGAGGTGAAAGATTCTTTTAGCTTCTTAAATGATTCTTCACCCTTATCATCCCAAATAAATTTGTCTTTGCTTATAAATCACGTTAATGGAGTCGCAATCTTGAAATAATCTTTAAAGAAGATTCTGTAGAAATTTGCAAATCCCAAAAAACATTGTACATCTCTAATTGATGACGGTTGTTTCCACTCCATAACAGTTTGTATCTTCTTTGGATCCATGGAAATCCCATTTTTTGAAGCAATATATCCCAAAAATTCCACTGATGGTTGGTGGAAAGAGCATTTCTCTAATTTGATATATAATCCACTTTCTCGCAATTTCTTTAATACCTTTCGTATATGATATTCATGCTCTTCTTCATTCTTAGAAAAGATCAAGATATTGTTTAAGTAGATGACTTTGTAGTCATCTAAGTATTCTCGTAAGATATCATTCATCATATGTTGGAAGATTGTACATCCATTTGAAAGTCCAAAAGGTATAACATTGTATTCAAAATGTCCATACCTTGTGCGGAATGCTGTCTTCCATTGATCTCCTTCTTTAATCCTGACTAGGTTGTAGGCGCCTCTCAAATCAATCTTTGTAAAAATCTTTGTTTGTCCTAATTGTTCCAATAATCTTGAGATTAATGGTAATAGATAGCGATTTTTTATAGTTACCCTGTTCAGACCTCGATAGTCAATACACATACGTAAGGAACCATCCTTCTTTTTCACAAATAATATAGGAGTTCCAGTAGGCAATTTTGAATGTCGAATAAAATTCTTAGCTAGATTTTCATCAATATATTCTCGTAAGGCTATAAGCTCCGTTTGTGATAGATTATAAATGGGACCAAATGGAGGTTGAGCTCCATCTTGTAATTCGATTGCGTAATCATAAGGATGATGTTCGGATAATATGTCTGCTTTTTTCTTTTCAAATATGTCTTCTAGGTTGCGATATTGATTAGAAATTTCTTGCTTTAGTTCTTCTATTTGATCTTTCATTGGGATAGCATATAATGCAAATACATCTTTTTTTTTTGCTGCTTGCATAAATGCTTTAGCTTTAAGGAATAGAGCAGTATCTTGTTTCTTCTTTTGATGTGTGGATATGGAAGAAATATTCCACATATTCCAATCAATATCAGGATTATGTAGCTCAAACCAAGGAAGTCTAATGACAATAGGATTTTTCGGACATCTAACGATGTTGAAAACAATTTGTGATACTTGATCTCCTAGTATCACTTCCAACGGTTGGGTTTCTTTGACAACATCTCTTGATGCAAAGTTTTGTCCATTAATGACTTCAATTAATGCAGAATGGGTCTTCTTTACAAATAGTAGATTGTGCTTGGTTGCAAAATCCTTATCCATGAAGCATGCTGAGGCTCCAATATCTAAAAGGGCTTTAGCAAAAATTTCTTGTTTCAAGATTCTTATATATACAAGAAGTATAAAACAAGATCTTGGATCTGGAGGTAAAAAGAGACTTTTTTCTAATTCTTTAGATTTGAGGGTGTCCAACCGCAAGGTTCCTACTGTGGCTGGATGTCTTTGTTTTTTGACCTTTTTAATTCAGATATTATGCCTCATGCTTTGAATTCTCTAGACTTATTTGGATAATTTGCTGCCTTATGATTGGATCTTCTACAATATAGGCATAAATTCTCTTGCCAATGTTTAGTCTTTTTCGTTGGTGTTAATGGCTTGAATTGAGCCGTATCAATCTGCATAGGTTTAGGATATATTAATGGTTTTTCCAATACTCTTGAAGATGTACCTTGATAGATATTATTGAAAATTGATCGCCTTTCTTGTCGTAGTTCAAATAGGCAATTGTCACAAGTAACAGCTTGAGCTATGAGTTCCTCTAAGCTTTCAGCTCTTGGCATCGTGATCAATAAATTCTTTACATCATCTTTTAGGCCATAACAAAATCGAGTCATAAAAGCCTTATCATTCCAATCAAGATCACAAGTAAGTTGTTGAAATTTTGTGGCATAAATTGTAGCTGAACATTGCCCTTGTCATAGCTTATTTACTGCTTGCTTCTCTTAATCAAATAATCTCTTGTTGTAAGTTATGAATCTCTCGCTTAGTTTCTTCAGATACTTACTCCATTTACGATTCTTTTCTTGGATTGTGGAAGAATGTCATTTCTTCTTATCTTGTATCCAATAGAGTTTAAAGATCTGCAAGTGTTGCCACTCTATTCTCTATTTGTAAGCATGCACCTCCATTAACCTGATCTATTTCCATCTTAAAAAAAAAAAAATTGATAAGCCGTTAGTATTTTCTATACTAAAAAGAATACTTTGAAACAATTAGTTTAGAGGACGGTAATCTGCAATCTCTAAAATGTAGTGATATAACTTAAGAAAGGGATAATCCACTCTTTCCAAAGAAAAATCAACTACAACAAGTAAACATATCAGTTTAGAGGGGGGTAGTCGGCACTCCTCTAGAACGCAATAATATTTTAAAGAGAGGTAATCTACTCTCTATTAAGAGATCTAAGCTTTGATATGATTATGTAAATAAGTCTTGCCAAATTATCAGGGATGTAAGATAGCAGGTTAGCAAAGAACTAAGGAGAAAAAATCAGAATGAGAATAACTTCAAGAACAAGAAACTAAATGGATAAAAACAAGAACTAGATCAAGAATAAGAAACAAAATAACTTCAAGAACAAGGAATTGGATGGACAAGAACAAGAATTAGATCAAGAACAAGGAACTGGGTGGACAAGAACAAGAAGTAGATCAAAAATAAGAAATTGGATTAATATCAAGAACAATTCAATACTCTGAATTACTCTAAGACTTGTTTTGGCAAGACTGAGGTACTCCTCAGTCTTGCCTCTTATTTATACTATGAGGCCTTATGTCCTATTGGACCTTCTAAGAATATCTTAAAATATCCTAGAAGCTTGAAGAAGATTATGGAAGACTCTAAAAAGTCTACGGGAGATCTTGGAAGGTTGAAGAAGATTCTAGAGGGTCCTAAGAATATCTTAGAATATTTTAGAAGTTTGAAGAAGATTTTGGAAGATTCTAAAAAGTCTATAGGAAGACTTAGAAGGTTGAGGAAGATTTTAGAAGGTTCTAGAAGATTTTAATTGATTTTAGAAAGCTATAGAAGATTCTAAAAGATTATAGAAAGTTCTAATAGTGGCTTAAAGTATGTCCGTGACACCTAGTAGTAGCTTCAAATCCTTGTTTACAAACACCTATGTACTAAATTCTTTATATTTCAGAAATTAAATGTCTAAATGCTATGAAACTTTGATATATATCTTTTTAACACAAAGATTCATCTTTTTGGAAATTTTTAGACAAAAATTCATCCAAAAACTCAAGATATGGCAAAATCCATCACTATCAACAAAATGCCTTATTTACTACCTTGGAATTCAATTTGTTGTCTTTGATTCCTAATATCTCCTTTATTAAAATTCCAAATATAGTAATTCTTCTATATTAGATAAAGAGCTTGAAATCTTCTCTCTAATTGCATCTTTTGATTTCTAAAAGCTTTCATATAACTCCTTAAATCCTCAAAAGAGTGACACTAGATACTATTTATATATCTTAATTTCAATTGCCTACTTCTTTCTTATAAAAATTCCAAATCTCTCAATTTTCATATCAAAATTGTAGCCCAAAAAATAAGATTTCTAATCCTTATCTTTGATTTTTAAATGGCTTCCTTGAAGTTGCCAAAATCCTTGTTCTCCTTGTAGGCAACCTCCTCAAAATCTATTGCGTATGACCATTGACCAATAGGAATGAAGAACTTCACCCCTTGTCTTCATTCATCCTCATTTTATCTTTATCCTCCAAAATAGGCTTTTTAATAGTTTATTTCTTCTTCTTTGGACTCCAATTGCCTCTCAAGGCTTTACACTAAATATTTAGATCTTATATAATTTATATTACTATAATCAAACTAAGTAAAAAAATCAAAATAAAATTTCTTATACCAACTCTCTTTAATTTATTTTTCTAACCATTCTAATACATATTAGAAGCTATGAACATATTATATATTTTAGTAATTTTTACATACTATAAGTAATTATAGTACAAAAACATATTAAATTTGTAAAATAAGTTTTGTATATGTACACGACATATTTAGCTTATTCCACAAGCTACCAACATGTGCAATATATGGCTAATTTGTTGGCCAAGTTTTTAACCAACCAATCACCTATAGAGATGGATAAAGGTGAAACAATATCTATGAAGCTTCTAGGAAGCTTCTCTATAAGATATTATCAAATTAATTTATTTTTATCTACATCTATCTATCTATATTAACTAAATAATTATTGGAATAAATCTTATGTCTATGATATTATCTCCTCTTCTAGGGATGACCTCGATGATTATATATTGAAGAAATCCAAGATACACCGAGTTGTATTTATCACATACTCTGATCTTTGTTCCCTTTGAAGGTAGTTGATAGGTCCTCTCAACCATTGATAGTATTTTATACCAGGGCAAGAGGATCACTCTAATATTTGATTATTGTTTAGGCCTTCATAACTTCCTCTAAAGAAAACATTTGGAATACCATTAAGAGTAGTTCTTACCTCTAAAAATATCATCAAATATTGGAAGTCTCTTTCAAGGTCGTGATATCAAACATGTTGTATCTCACCATCAATGCAAAGAAGAATATGTCGTTTTTCAAGATCTTCATTTCTATTCTATTGTCTTGAAGGTTGTGATAGTCATAATGATTCATCTAATAAATCAACAAACAATAATTTTTGAATTGAATTTATTGGTTATTGATTTTCTATCTCTTTGGTACTAGAAAATTGAAAGAAATAGCAAACAATGATACAAGATAGAATAAAATCTATATTGAACCTGGTTTGATTTATAGCAAAGATTTTTTTGATTCTTTATCTTAATTTTAATAAATATTGTTGATGAAATGCACTGACTTTTACTCATGCATTTATTAGATCTCTAGATGGCTCTTATGTGCATTCATTAATATCATAATCATGCCAATGTATAAGATATTTTAGCCGATTTTGACACCGCTTTGAATCTAAGACATCTTCTACTTCAAATTCTTTATTGTTGTCTATTTCTATAGGAAGCAGTGGCATTTGTCTTTTTTTTTTATATATCTGCTATCTTATATGACTCAAATAGTGATACATAAAATATAAAATGGATCTTTATAGATTTTGGTAGATATAATTGATAAGCAACTGGATTGATCTGTTCACAAATTGAAAATTGCCTAAGCCTACAATAATCCAACTTTTTACAAGGACAAATAGTCTTGATATTATAATGAAGTAACCATACTTTATCACCTATATGAAATTGAGGTTGTTTCTTACAATAGACATCTACATTGATTTTTTTTTGTTCTTAAGCTTCTTTTAATTTTGCCTTCAATGTTATATTTACCTCTAACAATTGATTTATCAAATTTTTTATTATAAGATTATCAAATTTTAAAAATTCAAAAATATCAAGTCATAGATGATAACTATAATTAGTAAAAAATAGATTTTATTGAATAAAAGAATATATTAAATTATTATAAAGAAACGGCAAAAGAATTGTCTAATCATCTTGAGTATAGTTGATGGTACACCTCAAATATTATTTCAAAACTTGATTTATCCATTTTGTTTATCCATTAGTTTGAAGGTGGAAAGTGAAAGATAATTTTATATCTATTGTCAATATTTTAAAAAGAATTTTCTAAAATCTTAATACAAATTACATTCCTCTATCTAATATAATATCCTTTGATAATCCATGACAGAAATAGATATTGTTAATAAAGATTTTAGTTGTTTCTTCACCTATGATAAATTTTGTATATAGCATAAAATGTGCCATCTTAGTGAAATGATCTACAATTACAAATATAAATTCATATGAATTTGAATTTGAAAGATCTATGATAAAATCTATAGAAACAAAAGACCAAAGTTATTTTGATATAGGTAATGGTTGGAGAGGTCCGTAAATTCAATGACAAGTAATTTTTTATTTTGAATAAATATCGCATAATTGTATAAATTCTTTAACAACCTTCTTTCTTTGAGAACACCAAAAATCTCTTGATATTAGTTTCAAAGTCTTGTTATATCTAAAATATCTTACTGTAGAAAAGTTGTGATGAGCTTCAAGAGCACATAATTATATTTTATCTTCTAGAACATATAAGCATCCTTCAAAATAAAAAAGGTTATTTTTGAATTCAAACTTAGAAGTATCATGAGATTTAGATGAATTATTCTTAATATCATGAATAAGAAGGTTTGAAGATATACTTGACTAGACTTACTTAAAAAAAATTGAATCAATAATCAATATTGATTTTATTGCTCAAAGATGAAATTGCTCTAGATTCAAGAGAATTATTTTTTGTTAATCAAAAATTGAATTTCCTTCATTTTATATAAGATAAGAATATTTAGAAGGGCATTAAACAGACCTTGTTGTTTTTTTGGCTAATAAGTGATAATAAACTCGAATCTTGACAAAGACATGCTCTAGTGAGTATGTATCAAGGACAAGGATATGAATCATAAAAGAACAAAATATACTCTTGTATTATTTAAAATCATTCAAGGATGGAATAGTATTAAAATTAGAATGGCTATTGTCAAAGACAAGAAGACTAGAGACTCTTGAAACATGACTAGGAACAAGAAAGGTGTTGACAAGAGTGAAGAAGGCTTCACTTTTATCTCTATATATACTATCTACCTAAGAGCTAAGTGGCAATATTCTATGGGACCTTCAACATGTATCCAATTTGTAAGATATATGTTAAACTTACAAGACAAGTTTCTTACATGTGCGCTACATACTTAGTTTGTTCCACAAGCTTATAACTATGTACGACACGTGGCTAGCTTGTTGGTCAAGTTTCTATCCTATCAATCACCTATAGACATGTATAATGATGAATTTGCATCCATGAAGCTTCTAAGAAGCTTTTCTATAAGATATTATCATATTAATCTACTTTTATTTACTTCTACATATCCATATTAATTAAATAATTATCAAAATAAATCTTATGTCTGTGACAATATGACAATGATTCAATATATATGTTAATATAAAGTACTCAAGGTTCTTTTAATTAGCATACAAGATGACTGAATTAGAAGCACTTTCTAGATAATGATGCTATTTTTTAAAAGAATCCATAATTACAAGAAGTTTTTTATTATAGATTTTGTAATTGATCTCTATTATTGAAAATTTCTTGGAATAGAAAGCTATTAGGTGTAGTTTATTATTTACACCTATTTGTAATAATATCAGGTCCAAAGCAAAATTTGATGCATTTGTTTCAATTAAAAAATGCTTTAAAAAAATTGACATAATATAAAATTAATATAAAATTAAAAATTATCTTCAAGGCTTTAAATGATGCTTCTTAAGAGTCATTAAATTGACTCATTAGTTGTTTTAGAATAAAAAAATGTATTTAGAATATCAAAATTATAATTATGAAGTAAAGATGTATTAAGAGGATATTAAATAAAAGAAAATAATATTAATGGAGAAGAAATGGAATCTTAGTAAGTCTTGAAGGTAATTATATGAGTTGATTTAGTATTTTTTTTAATTGTAAGAATTAGTAATTAGTTATTAAGATCAATATTTATATTGGTTGTCAATCTTCATGAACCACTTATTAAACATATATAATATTATTTATAAGGTAGAAGAAGTATATGAAGTAAATTTCATAGTTTTTTTAGTTATTTATATAAAAAATAAGATTTTTAGTTGATTTAAATTGATTTTATTATTACAAAAAATCACCAAAGTAGAAAAAAATAGTCTTAAATTGATATAATTATTTTAGTAATAAAATAAAAAAGTTTAGAATTTATTTAGAAATTTTTAGGAATTTTTAGAACAATTTTGAAGACTTTGGTAAAAATAAGTTTTATCACCTTGGGAGCCTTTATGAAGAAATGGAGTAAGATTTGAAGGCCATGTAAGATTCTTAGGCTAATTGGATATTTTTGAATACCATGGTGAAGTTAAATACACTAAAAAAATAAGTTCTATTAATAAAAAATAGGAGGACCAACAATTAATATAGTCATGTAGGAAGGGAGGTATATAAGTTCCATATGGATTGTGGCACCTTAGATGCAGGTAGGAGGATAAGACTAAGGCCTCATGGCCTCTTTGAAATACCCATATATATATTACTTGTGAGCCTTGGTGAGGTTCAAATTTATAATCTCTTAAGCAAGTTATCTTTGAGATAAAAAAATTAAATAATTTTTTTTTATCATTTATCTTTTATCTTTAAACTATCATAATTTATAGAACTTGGATTTGTATTTTTTTAATATCATTGAAAAGATAAAAAATTATCTATTTAAAAATATAATTTTTACTTTTTATTTTTATTTTTTATTAGATGAAAAGATAGTGAACAAAGTAAGACCTAGTTTTGGATTGTATACTTACGTGTTACCATTTGTTACCAGTATACTTACGTGTTACCATTTATTTCACTTATTTTATGTTTTTTCTTTTCTTTGTTCTTGCTATTTGCTCCTTTCATTTCATACCACCAATTACAAGCAACTCTTAAGTGAAGCCATCTTGTAATTTGAATTGAGGGGTGAAATTCACCATCATACTTCTGCTTCTTTATTCCACTTGAATTTGTCTTTACAAGTTAAGTGTGTAAGTGGAGCTGCAATTTGAAAAAAGTTCTTAATAAAGATATAATGATAATTGGCAAATATTAAAAAGCATTGCTCATCTCTTATTATTCTTAGAATCTTCTAATCTATGATTGTTTGGATTTTCTTAGGATCCATCTTAAGACCATCATTTAAAATGATGTAGTTTAAGAAGTCAACTTGAGTAGTGTGAAATATATACTTTTTCACCTTAACATACAATCTTCTATCTCTAAATTTTTGTAACACATGACAAACATGTAATTCATCCTCTTCTATATTTTAAAAATAGATTTAAATATTATTTAGGTAACAAATAATAAAATTATTTAAAAACTCATAAAAAATATCATTCATGAAACGTTAAAAAGTAGTTGGTGTATTTGTGAGTCCAAAAGGCATAATGTTGTCATGAAGGAGAGAACCCTCTTCAAGAAATTACTAGTATCATGGCTGCTTATTAAGCAAAGAAAAAAAAAACTGGTGAGGTATCTCAATTTATATCCTTGTGATTTCCTTCAAAATATCTTGTCTATCAATCTTTTTGTTCCTTTAAAGATTCTTTAGTCTTAATTTCTTTGATTTTCTTAAGATGCCTGAAGATTCTTTAATCTAAAATCCTTTTGATTCTTTAAGATTTTTTCAAAGATTCTTTTAGAGATTTTCTATTCAAATTTTTTTTTTGTACCTTAAGATTCTTTTATAGATTCTTTTAAAGATTCTTTGTATAAAATCTTTGATTATTCTAAGATTCTCTCAAATATTTTTTTTAAAATTCTTTATTTTTCAATTCTTAAAACTCTAAATTTTATTTAATCTAAAAATCCATTTTCAAACTTATCTATATCGGAAAGTATAAAATTAGAGGACTTAGCTACACCCTTGGATTCTCTATCCTCGAGGATACTCTTTAAAAGTCTAAAAAATCATTACCAACTTTCAAAGAAGTTTCTTCTAACTGTTCCCTATTTCTTTTATTATTAGTCATTACAATTAAAAATTGTACTTGCTTCTTCTCATCACAATTCTTGATCCTTGCATAATGTGAGCCATCATCTAGCACCTTAGTTTCTATTTTTATAGCTATAATGTATGGCTGTCTCAAAATCATAGGATAGGTAGCAAATTCTTATACAAAGAAATTTTGCTCCACCTCCACATCTCCAATTCTTACCTTTACTCCTAGACATACTCCATATAGTTCATCCCTCTCATTATTTGCAATCTTTATTATCCATTGGTTGGTATCAATAGGCCACATTCTCTTTTCATAAATGCTTTTAGATATTATATTGATCTCAGATCTATGATCAACTAATGCTAGATAGGTTTCTTTACAATCTTTAATCTTCATATTAGCTCTGTAGTAGCCCTAACCCAATATGTACGAGAAAATGCGGGCTTCTCTTCAATTCTTATCCTTTCATATTTACAAATTGAGGCCCTCACTTATTCACATCCTTTATTCTTGGCCTTCTCCACTCCACATTCAATTACATTAACCTCTTTCATATGCATCTTGTTGGTGGAGGTATCAGAGGTATTATATTCTTTAATTTCATTTTTCTTGCTAAATTCTTTCTCATTTTCAAATACATTCATATCATCAATACAAGAATTTTCACTTTTCTAATTCTGTACAATCTTTTCTTTGCTATCATTAAACAAGGCAAATACTTGTACCTCTTTTTTTCCTTCTATATCTTTTGGATCTGACAAAGCTTTCATCATCATTGCTTCTGATATCATTTGCCTCTTCTTCTTAATGACATCAATGATGAACTTATAAAATTCTTTCTTGACTATACCAAAAACTTCTTTTAAAAAAAATTTAATTTTGGCATCTAAAATCTTCTCTTCAATAATACCTTTCATATCAACAGAGGATTTAATATCTGACTTCAATTTAAATATTGGATTTTTAGTCTTATCCCTCCTTGAATCTTTTTTCTCATTTCCTTTCTTTCATTTTTTTTAGGTAATGCAATGTTTTTACTTGGATAGAAAAAAAAGGGCCCTAATTCCATTATAGTAGTAGTTTGCTTCTCTTGATTCTTATCTATTAATCTTTAATTCTGCTTCTTGGAATTGGATTCTTTTGCTCTCTTCTCTTCTTCAATCCTACTTCTTTTAACCTCAATCGTAGCCTCTTGGATCTCATCTTTTTTTTTCATTAATTTCTAAATAAGCTTTAATACTTATAGCATCAATTGAATCACTCCATCCAATCTTATCCTCAATAACGTACACACTCCTAAGCATAACCTCCTTGCTAGAGATTGTAAAATTCCCTATATTTCCCATTTTTACAATAATAGGGTATGTATTTGCTTCTTTAACCATAGATGCACCACTAGAACTTCCAATGTGGCCTTGTATAAATTTCTTCATTCCACCCTTGCCAAAATTTAATTCAATAGGTTCTCTAGTTGCGCTAAATCTTACCTTGCCTTTCTTGAAGAAGATTATCCCTTTCTTTAAATCCTCTTTGTACGTTGAGCAATTCTTCTTGTCATAGTCTTCACTATCACAATACATACACTTTTTTATCTATTTTTTCATTTCGGTTGGAAATTTAGGAGAATTTATTTTTTTCCTTTTTTCCAATTCATTGAATTTGATCCTTAACTCTCTTATATTCTTAACAAATTCTTTAAGAATTTCATCAAAAATATCTTTTTTTGGAATTAATATTGGATCAATCAAAATTATTGGAGCTATTGAGATGGAAATAGGAGCCATTCTTGACTCCACAACTACACCTCCTTTAGCCTTTATCCTTCGTTGCTCCATGATTGTCGCCACAGCTTCCTTAACTTATTTTTAGTCATTAGCAAGGCCTCCTTTCCTGTTTCTATTAATCAAAAGTAGAAACAACTTATCTTGTAAATCCCCATCAATTACTTATAGAAAAAACTCCACCTTTCTATCATTGAGCAATTGCCTATTTGCTGTAGGGAGTTGGAAAAATTTTCTTTCAAATTCTCCAAGCAATTCTTTAGGACCCGTTTGCTTCCCAGGTTGTTGTTCTATCCATTCCAAGAATGTTCTCTTGGTCACCCTCTTTGAATCTTCTTCAAGAAATTCTTCCCTTAAAATTTCTTCATACTAATCCCAAGAGTTTATATCATTTCTATATAAATCTTTGATTCTTTCTTTGACTTCAAGAATGCAAGCAAGTATAAAATTCAAACACATCCTTTTATACGGAATTTGATATATTTCTATTTCACCTACATAGATTTTGAGATATCTGGATATGTTTCTTCCTTTGAATCTTCCTACTTGATTGATGATAGACTATAGAGCTTTAGAAATATTTTTTTCTTCTATTTGCACATGTTGCATCCTCGATTGCTCTTGTGATTGCTTCTCCATATATTTTAAAAATGCCTTTAATATCTCTTCAGCATTCCTAGATCTTCTTATTTCTTCCATTTTATTAACACTTAATAACCTTAAAGAATCTCTTAGTGGAAATATCAATAATTGTCATGAAAGAGAGAGCCCTCTTTAAAAAATCGCTAGGATCCTGGCTGCTTATTAAGTAAAGAAAAAGAAGACTAGTGAGATATCTCAATTTATATCCTTATGATTTTTTTAAAAATATCCTATCTATGAATCTTTTTGTTCTTTTAAAGATTCTTTAATTCTTCTAAGATACTATAAGATTCTCTCAAAGATTCTTTTAGAGATTTTTATTCAAAATCCTTTTTGTATCATGAGATTCTTTCATAGATTTTCATAGAGATTTTTTATATAAAATCCTTGATTATTTTAAGTTTCCCTTGTAGATTTCTTCAAAGATTCTTTGTATATAATCTTTGATTACCTTAAGATTTCTTTGAAGATTCTTTTAAAGATTTTCTATTCAAAACTCCTTTGGTACCTTGAGATTTCTTCATAGATTCCCTTGGAGATTTCTTGTATAAAACCTTTGATTATTCTAAGATTTCTTTAAAGATTTTTTAAAAGATTCTTTTAGAAATTCCTTATTTAAAACTCTTTTAGTATCCTAAGATTTCCTTGTAGATTTTCTTATAGATTTCTTATATAAAATCCTTGATTATCTTAAGATTCTTTTAAAGATTTCTTTAGAGATTCTTTGTTTAAAACTCCTTTGATATTTTGAGATTTTTTCATAGATTCTTTCGGAGATTCCTAATATAAAATCCTTAATTATTCTAAGATTCCCTCAAAAATTCCTTTAAAGATTCTTTATTCAAAATTCTTTTGATATCTTGAGATTTTTTTATAGATTCTTTTAGAGATTCTCTATATAAAATCCTTGATTATCTTAAGATTCTCTCAAAGATTTTCTTAGAGATTTCCTATTCAAAATTCCTTGGATATCTTAAAATTCTCTTATAGATTCTTTCAAAGATTTCTTTTATAAAATCCTTGATTATCTTAAGATTTCCTTATAGATTCTTTTGAAGATTCTTTGTTCAAAATTCCTTTTGTATCTTGAGATTTTTTCATAGATTTTCTCAAAGATTCTTTATATAAAATCCTTGATTATTCTAAGATTCCTTTAAAGATTCTTTTAAAGTTTCTTTATTCAAAATCTCTTAAATATTCTAAGATTTCTTTATAAATTCCCTCAAAGATTCCTTTGGAGTAAAATAAACCCATTCAAGATCCAAATAAAAGATGAAAGAAAAAAAAGTTTATATTTTCAATTCTAAAAAGGTTTAAATAGGAAGCTTAGCTAATATCTAGACAATATCTAATGTAAGTTAATATTGGACTGATACTCGCTTGATATCCGGCTGATATTCAAATCTCAGATATCCATAATCTTAAGATTTTTTAATTAATATTTTAAAATCTTAAGATTCCCTAATTGATATCTTGAAATCTTAAGATTTTTTATTTGATATCCTAGAATCTTAAGATTTTCTAATTGATATCTTAAAATCATAAGATTCTCTATTTGATATCCTAAAATCTTAAGATTTCCTATTTGATATTTTAGAACCTTAAGATTTCCTAATTGATATCTTAGAATCTTAAGATTTCCTAATTGATATCCTAAAATCTTAAGATTCTCTAATTGATATCTTAAAATCTTAAGATTCTATAGTTGATATCCTAGAATCTTAAGATTCTCTAATTGATATCTTAAAATCTTAAGATTCTCTTCTTGCTCACATCATAGCTTTGAAATTAGTTCCATTCCATCTTTCTTCAAATTGTAGCTTTGGAACTAGTTCTATTCTATCCCTAGTCATATTGTAATTTTAGAACTAATTCTATTTTATTCCTATTTATATTATAATTTTAGAATTAATTCTATTTTATCTTTGTTCACACTGTAGTTTTAGAACTAGCTCCTATTTTATCCTTATTTACATTATAATTTTTATATATAGCAATTTGATTTTGATGCACTTGCCGCAAGTTCATTACAACAATGTTATATTCAAAGTGTCCATACCTTATTCAAAATGTAGTCTTCTATTCATCTTCATAGATCTATTTTTGTATAGATCTTAACTTAATTTAATTAATCAAAAAATCTAGATATCAAAGATAGAGGATATCTATTCTTGATGGTAATCTTGTTGAACCCTTCATAATCTATATACATCTATAGTGATCATTTTATTTTATTTTTTACAAATAAGATAGGAGCTCTTGTTATAAATTTTGAATGACATATGAAATTCTTGGCCAAGTTCTCATTAATATATTTCTTGAATTTTGCTAACTTATTTTGTGATAAATTATAGATTGGTCCAAATAGAGATTAAGTTTCTTCTTTAAAATCAATTGAGCAATTATATGGATAATGCTTTAAAAAAATATTTATATTTTTTTTCTTAAAAACATCTTAATAATCTTGGTACTGAATTTTTATTTTGTAGTTGTGTCATTTCTTTAAACAATATTGAACAGTGTGCTTAGGTTCTCTATAATATAAGTATAATCTTTTTTGATGATAATAAGTCTTTTCTTATTTAATAAGAGATTTAAAATATATTATATCAATTTATATGTCTTCTACTTCTAAATATACATATTGAAAAGATATTAATATTACCATTGTATTATAATAATATTCAAGCTTTCTTGTATGATTCTCAAATCAAAATTCAAAAAACCAATTGTCACACTTCACAACAAAGTCAATTCCTTGACTCAATATTTGAGGATCAAATAAGTTGAGCATCAATTTTTTTACATTATATTATAATCTATAGGAAAATTAATTGATGAGTGCAGCATCATCCCATTTAATATCAATTGCTAGTTATCAAAATTATAAAGCATATAATATCATTAATTAATTGCCTTATCATAAGATATGGATCTTGTTGGTTGTAACACAAATTGCATCATGTTCTCTATACATAGATGAAAATTTTGCTATTTGTTTTTTTTACTTCACACCACATATTACAAGTAACTCTTAAGTAAGACCATCTTATAATTTTGGATTGAAGGTTGAATTTTACCTTTACATTTTAGTACGTTTATTGGAAGGTGGTGCTTCTAATTGTGTGGGTGAATGTGGAATGAGTTAATGGTGATTGATCTTTTATGTGGATTTTTTAAATGAGTATTTCAATTCTATTCTCCATCATTGATAAGTCTTCTACCTCTCTTCATTATTGTTGTAAATAAATCTTTTATCATTTGTAAGGATAAAATTTATCCCTCAATCCAAATTATAAGATAGTCTCACTTAAGATCTGTTTATAATTTGTGGTGTGAAGTGAAAGAAGCAAATAGTAAGAACAACAAGAAGAACAAATACAACACAAGTCAAATAGATGGTAACAAGTAAGTACACAATCTAAAACTAGGTCACAATCTATTCACTATATTTTTATCTAACAAAAATTAAAATTAAAATTAAAAATAATATTTATAAGTAGATAATTTTTTTTTATCTTTCCAATGATATAAAAAACATATAAATCCAAGTTATTATGAGTAAGTTATGATAGTTTAAAGATAAAAGGTAAATAATAAAAAAGTTAAGAAAAAAAGTTTTACTTCAAGAATAACTTGCTTAAGAGATTATGAGTTTAAACCTCACCAAGGTTCACAAGTAGTATATATGGGTGTCCTAGAGAGGCTTTAAGGCCTTAATCTTATATTCCTATCTACATTTAAGGTACCACAACCTATATGGGACTTATGTATCTCCTACTAGGAATACAAGATAGCGGTGTTATAGTAGAGAGAATTTGCCTCAAGAAAGCGATGGGCTTCTGGCTGCCATGAATTACTCAACCAAAATCCAAGTATAATAAAAACCCCCCAAATTTATATAAAGTCTCCTTCATAGGGCTATTACATCCAATACACAAGTCTTATTTCATCAAACCATTCAAAATATAATAAAATATTTTAAACCCTCATTTCCTGATAGGAACGAAATTTTTCCCAAACTTCAATAATCCATAACTTTTAATCTAATTTTCTAAATTCACTCTTAATTTACATGAAGTTCTAATATATTTTTCACAACTACCACCACAAATTTTAATTTTTGATTCATTACCGATCTTTAGATGTCTCCAAAATCCTAGCAATAGCTTCAAACCCTTATTTATAAATACTTATATATTAAATCCTTCATATTTCACAAACTAAAAGTTTAAATACTATAAAACTTTGATATATAATTTTTTAGCATAATAATACTTCTTAGAAAGTTTGAAATAAAAATTCATCTAAAAACTCAAAATATGGCAAATCCCATCTTTATCAACAAAACGGCCTACTTACTGCCTTAGAATTTAATCTGCTGTCTTTGATTCCCAATATCTCTTTCTTTAGAACTTTAAATATGATAATCCTTCTATATTAGGTGTAGAGCTTGAAATCTCCTCTCTAGTCGAACCTCCCAATCTCTGAAAGCTTTCATATAATTCCTCAAATCCTCAAAAGAGTGACAGTAGATACTATTTGTACACCTTAATTTCAAGCACCTACTTCTCTCTCATAAAAATTTCAAATCTCTCAATTTTTATACCAAAATTATAGTCCAAAAAACAAGCTTTCCAATTCTAATCTCTGATTTTCAAATGCTCTTCCTAAAATTGCCGAAACTCTTATTCTCCTTGCAAGTAGCCTCCTCAAAGCCTATTGGGCATGACCATTGACTAATAGGAATGAAGAACTTCACCCCTTGTCTTCATCCTTCCAAATAAGCCTCTTAGTAGTTTAATTGTTCATCTTTAGGCCCCAACCTTCTCTCAAGGCTTCATACTAAATATTTATATTCTATATAATTTAAATCCCATAACCAAATTAAATAAAAATCTAAAATAAAGTTTTTTATATTAACTCCCTTTAATTTATTTTACTAACCATTTTAACACATATCTAAACCTATAAACATATTATATATTTTGAGTGGATTTTACATACTATAAGCAATTACATTACGACATCACATTAGCAAAGGACAAGGAAAAGATTACAGAACTAGAATAATTTTTAAAAAAAAAGAATTGGATGGACAAGAACAAAGAACTAAATGATTGACAAGAACAAAGAACTAGATTGATATCAAAAAACAAGGCAACACTTTGGATTGCTCTAAGACTTGTGTTGGCAAGACTAATTTGTACCTTGATCTTACCTCCTATTTATACTATAAGGCATATATCCTATTGAACCTTCTAAGAATATTTTAGAAGATTCTAGAACTCTAAAGAAGATTTTAAAAGACTATGGCAAGTTCAAGATGACTAAAAAAGATTTTAGAAGGTTCTAGAAGGCTATAGGAGGTTCTAAAAGTCTAAAGAAGGTTTTAAAAGATTCTAAAATAATACGGGAGGTTTTGGAAGACTAAAAAAGATTCTAGAAGATTTTAAAAGACTATAAAAGAATTTAGAAGACTAAAGAAGATTCTAAAAGACTATAGAAGATTCTAGAATGTGGTACCTTGAAGTATGTCTATGACACCTTTCTTCTTACAAGGACTATACTAGCTATTGGTCCTCCTATTTTCTACTAATAGAGTTCATTTTATTACATTTTTGACTTCACCATGGTATTCAAAAATATCCAATTAGCCTAGAAATCTTACATGGCCTTCAAATCTTGTTCCATTTCTTCATTATGGCTCCTAAGGTGATTAAACTTATTTTTACTTAAGTCTTCAAAATTGTTCTAAAAATTCTAAATAAATTATAAATAAATTTTGAATAAATTATAAAAATATCTATAATATTTTTAAAATAATAATATCAATTTAAGGCTATTTTTTTCTATTTTAGTGATTTTTTATAATAATAAAATCAATATAAATCAACTAAAAATCTTATTTTTTACTTAAATAACTAAAAAGACATGAGGTTTTTTTTTCATGCTTCTTCTACCTACTAAATAATATATATATATATATATATATATATATATATATTTTAATAAGTGATATATATAAATAGAAGACCAATACAAGTATTAATATTAATAATTAAATTTTAATTCTTACAATCAAGAAAAAATAATAAATCAATTAAAATAATTTCTTCTAAGACCTATTAAGATTTTAATTTTATGACTTTTCTCTAATAAGACTCTTATAACTTATAAACTTTTCTAAATTCTAATGAACACTTAAATGATCAAATAGAGTCTCTAATCTAAATATTTTGATTTTTAAATAATTTAAAATTATAATTTTAACTAATCCACCAATTAAAATTTATTAGTGGGACTCAAAGTAGATGTCTTTTTATGTCTCCTTTGAGAAGTTTTTATATGTTGGATTGTAAATCTTTGGATCTTAGTTAATCCTTTCAAATGCTCTAATTGTCTTTTCAAAGATTAAAAAATATCCAATCTATTGTCAATATCAATGCTTAAAGATGGAACTTCAAGCTCTATAAATTAAATGTGGATGTCTTCTTTTTTATAGAAATTATTTGCTAATTATTTGGAAAAATTACTCTCATCTTGATATTCATATAGTCTAAGATCAATACATTTTATTGGTACAATGGTTGGGGTTGAATTGGATTCAATAAAATTGATTTGATTGGATTTTGTATTTAATGGTGTTTTTTCTAATAGATGCAAGATTTCAAATTGAATATGGCTAGATATTATTATTGTTGTATAATTGTCTAAAGGTCTAAAAATAAAATAAGGCTTAAAAGTCCTATAGTTGATTACTCTTTTAGATTGCCTCAACAATCTCCTTCCCAACAAAAGAGGGTAGCTATCAAATTCTTCATATAATCATATCACATAAAATGATATCATATAATCTATACCTCCTGCTTACATGGGTAAATCATAAATTTGACCTAGGAATTGAAAAGATCTTTGATCAGCTAATCTAACTTTTATAATTGCTTTGTAAGTGATTTTTAATCCTAATTTATTCATAGTGGATTCAGATATAATATTAATACTACTTCCATCATCTGTTGTGACTTTAGAAATAAATTTATCTATAATTTCTACATCTATTTCAATAGGTCTATATTCTTTATTTTTTTTATTTTTTTTTATTTTTTTTAAATAATATTTCTATTTAAATTTTAAATTTAAATTTTAATTAATTTATATATATATATATATATATATATATATATATTTTTTTTTTCTTTGTATAATTATTCCTTTCTTGAGGTATTTTTTAATGGTTGGTGCTACTTGAATTAATTGACCAAAAGAAATGTTGACCTTAGCCCTATAAAAATCTTGCCATAAATCATATAAATTTGCTAGGTTGAAGATTCTACTAGCTGTTAAATATTTTTATTGAAAAAATATAAGTTTGAAGTCACAATTCTTAATATTAGCAAGATTTTACATAAAAAGAAGTGTGGAATAAGATATCTCTCACTTCCAACACCCATTATTTATAAATGGTGGTTGTTGCCCTTGACGACAATATCTATCTTTTCACTTTTACATTCATCAAAAGATATACCAAATATATCCTTTGACATCTTATTTTCTAAGTGAATATATTTTTAGCATATTAAATATATCCATAGGATCCTTTGGCATCTTACCTACCTCAAATATTTCCTACAATATATACTTTATATTCTTACTTAGTCTTTGGATATTTCTTAGGATATCTTTTATTTCTTTGACCTTGTCTCTTGGCTCTTAGCTTCGTCCCTTATTCATAGAATGGCCTTTCTATTTATCAAGAGACAACCCTTTGACCATTAGCAACCTACTTAAAATAATATCTTTTATTTGATAACTTATTCTACTATTATCTATTTACTTCAACACTCCCATTTTGCTATTGGTCAAAGGCTTTCAAATCCAATGCCTTTGTTAATATGTGATGCCTATCTTTCACTAATACTTTTGTCAATAAATCAACAAGAATCTCTTCCATTGCACAATATTTTAAGTCAATCACTTCCATTTTAATCTTGTTTCTTATAAAGCGATGTTGAATGTCAATGTGCTTGGTTTTTAAATGATGCATTGGATTCTTTGCAAAAATAAGGCATCTTTGATTGTCATACTTCATTGGAGTCATCTCTAATTGCAGAAGTTCAATGTCCTCCAAAAGTTACCTTAACCATATTTCTTCTATTGCTCCATGGTTTGCTATCATATACTCAGCTTCCATTGTTAACTTTGCAATTGTGGGTTGCTTCTTACAATTCCATGAAATTTCTCTCATTCTAACAAAGAACACATAACCCGTTGTCGTATTACGTGTTGTCTCGATTGGGAATGCACCGGGCACTTGGCTGTAGAAGGTAAAGTACTGTTTACAAATACTCAAGAAATCCTAATAGGTTTCACCCATATATAAGGAATATAATTCGAGCTTCAATTCAAAAGTGTTTAAAAACACTCCTCTTAGTAAAATCAATCTTACATATACCCCAATTACCTTATTTCCTTTATAATTAAGCAATTTTTTTTTTTTGTTTATAAGTCTTAATCCTAATTAGTGAGCTTCAACAAGCTATAATTTTTAATTGAACCGTCCATTTAGTGTGAAGTTTTTCACACACATGCTGGTATAAGCCTTTTACATGCTCAAAAAAACTTAGTTCAATCCAACTTACAGATTGCAAGAAAACGCCCAAAAAGCACACTAATGACGCTCGGCCGCCAACTTGAAGATTGATGCAAAAATTCCAGTGGTGATTTCTCCTTCTTTCACCGTTAACTTCAGCTCAAACTTGGTGTGTAGCTCAATCTACAAGTCTTCTATCAGCATACCAAAAAATACGTTTATCCAATTAGTGGATCTTTAGTTATTACAGAAATCCTATCCAACCCTAAACTGCCAACTTCCGACAACCCTTTGTATCAAAACTCAAATATCTCCTGATTGCATTGCTAGATTAACACAAAACTTTGTATACACTTAGCACATCCAATAACCGAGACAATATCAAATTTCGAACCATAATTGCTTCACAGATTTTACGAATCACTCAACAATGCAAGCCATCATTGTCTTATATAAAAACCCAAATCACCAATACAAACCTTGACTTTGAATAGTAATTTCTAAGTCTTCCAAAACCCTATGGTTGCAAGCTAAACGCCCTTGGAACCCCTATCAAGCTAGCTATCTAATCCTAATCACCAATTTTTGAATGTCCCCCTCTCTTGCCTTCGGTGGTCATTTTTATCCCTAGAGGTCTGATTTCAACCTTGTCTCATATCTGGTCTTTCCTTGGGTATCAATTCAACTAAATTTAAAGATTTTAAAGTTAAATCCTATTCTCAATTTAATCCTAATATCAACCATAATAACTATTTTTCTTTTCTATTCTGTTCTAATTAACTTATGGCTTTTCAAAATCAGTAAAAGAGTTTGTATAGCCTAGAAGAAAACTTTAACAACTAACTTTTATCTGTTAGCTATTAAAATAAGAAAATAATCTAAGAGGCTTCTATAACCCTTTTCTTAAGTATCTTAAGTTCCTATTGAACTAAGATAATCAAGTATTAAATATAAATTGCTCTTATCTATACCTTTCACTATATAAACGTGTTGCAACACGACACCGTTGTTGACCTTCTATCATTTATATTTCTTGCCCAATCTACATCACAATAACCATGCAAAGCAATATTATCTCTTCCAAGGAATATTTGAAGTCCATTGTGCTTTTTAAGTACCTCATGATCCTCTTGATGGTTGTCCAATAGATTGATCCAGCTTTTGACATGTATTGACTTACAACACTCACCGCATATGCAAGATCCACCCTTGTGCCTACCATTGTATACATGAATGAATTTACTGCTGCCTTGTATGGAATACCTTGTATTTCTCCTTCAACTTGAGCAAACTCCTCATCTATGAGCTTCATCAACTTTAAATTAGACTCTAAAGATGTTCCAATGGGCTTGCAATCCTCTGTGTTGAATCATTTTAATAGTCTTTCTATATACTTTTTTTGGCTCATTGTAATGGTCTTCTTAGCACGATCTCTTATAAATTCCACTCTTAAACAATAGTGAAGCTCTCCCAAATCATTCATATCATATTCCTTTTCTAACTTTGTCTTCAATCAATCCATCATCTTCAAAGTATTGATTAAGATAATTAAATCATTTACATAAATGATAACAATCATCAAGAATTATTTTTGATTGTATCACTTATATAAAATGATGAGCCTCACTCTTTATAAATCCTTCATTTACAAAGAATGTGTCAATTCTTTGATACCATGCCCTTGGAGATTGCTCGAGTCCATACAAGGATTTTTTCAGCTTACAAACAAGATGTTGTTTTCTTTCTTCAACAAATCCTTGAGATTGATCCATATAAATGTCTTCTTCCAACTTTCCATTCAAGAAAGCCGTCTTTACATTTATTTGATGTATTTCAAAATGCATTGCTGTTCTAATTGCCACAATGGTTTTAATGGTGGTGAATTTGGCCACAAGAGGAAATGTCTCATTGAAATCAACACCAACAAGTTGTGAGTATCATTTGGCAAGTAATCTTGCCTTATATTTTATAATATTACCTATTATATCTCTCTTGGTTCTAAATACCTACTTACAACCATTTGAAATTTGATATGGTGGAAATTGAATCAATTTCCATGTTCCATTGTCCATGGATGATTTGTACTCTTCTTTTATGGCTTTTTCACACTTCATGGCATTTGTAGACTTCATTGCATCACATAATTTTAATAGATCAGTAAGAAGTGCAACATTTGTATGTTCTTCACTTATTTGAAGAAAGATGTGGTTCTTCCACCATTCACCAAATAGTCTTCATTCTCTCAAAGGATATCTCCTTTTATTTGAAAAAGAAGACTCACCTTGTTGAACTCTATGCTCTCTTCTAAGCTTCTTCTCCTTTAAAACTTGTCTTTTCTCATTCAAAGGTTTATACTCCTCATCATTATCATCATAATTTTCAATATCTTTATTTCCTTCATTCCTACTAATTATAAAAGCCTTCATCTTATCTGTCTTCTTAAGCTCTTCTTCTTAATTTACATCTCTACCATCTTTATTCTCTTCATCTTCTTCTTTCTTTGTTGAATTTAGAAATGTGTCCACAAATACACCATTATTTCCACTTTGACACATTTCCAAGTACTCACAAGCACTCTTATGCTCTAAAAATTCAACATAATGACTTTTGATGATCTTTTTACTGTCCAAATATATTAGTCTATATGCTTTGGTACCTTCGCAATATCCTAAGAATATACACTTTGTACTTTTTGCATCAAATTTGGACCTTATACAATCTGATATCTTTGCATATATAATGCATCCAAGTATCATTATATGTGAAATGCAAGGTTGTCTTCTACTCCAAGCTTCTTCTGATGTCTTTTGGTGTCTTCCATTCTAAGTGAGGAAATACCTTGTTCTTCCAATACTTGTGGTTTTTATAGGTCTACATACATCAGAATGGACAATCTCCAACAACTTTGTAGCACGTGTTGTTACACCACTTGGAAATGAGGCCTTTTGTTGTTTATCTTATATGTATCCTTCACATGTAAGTTATATTGTATTTTGACTTGTTTTGCCAAGATCTAAATCACTTACTATAGACTTGAGTTCTATCATGCTCTTCATATTCAAATGGCCAAGGTGACAATGCCATATATTCAACTTGTTTTCATTTGATATAAATGCAACTACTTCCACTTATTGACCTTCTTACAATTGAGCCAGTACAAATTTTCCTCTCTAGAGCTATGTTTCCACTCAATGTTCTCACAAAACATCCATTCATATTGAATTGAACCATAAAACCTCCCATTATAAGTTTATTCACCAAAAGTAGGTTTTGTTTCATCTTTGGTACATGGAGGACGTCTTTAAATTTGATCCTATTGATTTTTCCATTCACAAACACCTCCACCATAATAAAGCCAATTCCAATGGCTTCACATGTACCACTATCTGTCAAGACCACATTTGATGTTGGAATTGCTTTATAAGTATCAAATGAACACTTATAAGATGTCATATACTTAGAACAACTTGAATCCTTAATCCATCTTGCCATGGCAGCCATAGAGATTCTATTTATTGCCATGAATGCATAATCTTGTCTTCCAAATTCATGTTGTATGCTATTTGCATTCTCCCTCTCCATCTTTTTGCTTTTGTAATAATTTTGAGCAAAATATCGTACTTTGCTACAAATGAAGCAAGTTTTGACATTATCTTGTTGGTTTGAATAGTTGCCTTTGTCTTGACGTGAGTAGAATGCTGAATCTTCATCTTAAGGCTCTTTTTCTTTCTTCTTAGTTATTTCATAAGTAAGTCTTGTCATGATATAATCCATGATAAGTTGTTTTAAATGAATGGATTTCAAAGCCACAATAAGGTAGTTATAAGATTCTGGCAAGCTCATGAGTAGAGCCATAACAACATCTGCTTCTTCGAAGGACTTGTCTATAATTATAAGTTGATTTGCAAGTACCTTTATCTTGTTAATGTGTGCCATGAGGTCTTCACCTTATTCCATCTTACAAATGAAGAATTTCCTTCTTATGTAGATGATGTTAGATAATTTTTTGCTCTTATAGATGTTGCAAAGAGTCTTTCATGGTTTCATTGGTCCTTTGCAAGAAATAATGTCGGAGAAGTTTGATTCATCAATATTAGTTGCAATCAATCTAAAAGACTTTTTTTTACAATGCTTATATTCCTTCTTGTCCTTCATATCAGCATCCATGCTTGGAGGCTCTTCACTTTCATCTACAATATCCCAAAGATCTAAAGAAGCCAACAAAAATTTTATTTTCACCTTCCAATGGTAGAAATTCTCACCTCTAAACTTCTCAATTGCTTTCAAGCCTTCACTCTCACTTGAAGCCATGTATAAAGAAGAGATGTATTAAAAAAGATCGAGAGAAGTAGTCCTAAAGCTCTCAAAATCAGCAAAAAGATGTTGCTGCCTTACAAACTCAAAATACCCTCTTTATGAATAAACTAGTGTTTTCACTCTCAAAACATTCTTAATTTCACTTCTAGAATTTCTTACAAGTCCTATAAACTATATAATCGTCTCAAATCAGATTTGTCCTTCTAATCTCACTTTTATGCTCACAAATCAATTATTAATATCATAAGAGGTCATTTAAGCACCTTAAGCTTCTTTAACACATGAGACTACAAAGTTAGTCCAACAAAGATCTAATTCAATAAGAAAATACAATACTAGTATTCTATAAGATCATTTTAAGGTACAAATGAAATTCCAAATCAAAATTGTACTTAACAATAAGTAACAATAAAATAAGATCTAGATCTAGATCTAAACTTTAAAGTTGGGAGTTTCTAAATGTCAACATCAGCAACAATAATATGATCAACTCCACACAACAACAAAGACTTTAAAGAACTTTAAAAGTCACAAGTAAAGATTAGTGGGCCTATAATCTATTAAAGAAAGGAAAATTTTAAATCACAACTCTTAGTATCAGCAAAGTTGTATATAAAGAGAAGTGTGGAGTAAGATATCTCTTACTTCCAGCACCCATTACTTATAAGTGGTGGTTGCTATCCTTGACAACAACATCCATCTTTTCACTTTTATATTCATCAAAAAATATACCTAGTATATATTTTGACATCTTATCTTCTATATGGATATGTCTTTAGTATATCTAATATATCCATAGGATCTTTTAGTATCTCACTTACCTCAAGTATATCATATGGCATATATTTTATATTCTTACTTAGTCTTTGAATATTCTTTAGGATATCTTTTATTTCCTTGATCTTGTCTCTTAGCCCTTGGCTTCATCCCTTATTCATAGAATGGCCTTTCTATTTATTAAGAGACAATCTTTTTACCATTAATAATCTATATAAGATAATATTTTTTATTTGATAACTTATTTTATTATTAGCTATTTATCTCAACAATTTAAAAAAAGTACTTGAAATCGAAGTCCTTTCTCTACTTATAAATTGATATCGTTCTTCATTAGGTTCAATTAAAAAAGACAATTGGTTATCTTTTAGTTCTTTAGATATTTCTTGAATAATTTTTTTTAGTTCTACAAATGTAGATAATTCTTTTGAAGTATATACAGATACTTCATCTTCTTCAAGTTATACTAAATCTATTGGTTTTTTAGCATTCAAACTTTTGGTCACAACTAAAGAAGTTAAATATCTATTTTCCAAAGAAATCTTCTTACTCTCTAACTGCACCATGTTAGATTGAAAAGATAATAAATTTGATGTAGAAAGTACATCAGTTTGAGCCATTGTATACCTAATATCTTGAGAAGACAGTTGTTGTTAGTTTTGGTTTGGATTTTGGTTATATGCTAAGGATCCTTGTATTGTTTCCTAATTGGTTTGAACTATCTTTATAGGTTGGAGGTTTTGATCATTGCTTAAGTGGTTATAATACCTATATAATGGACCATTTATAATAATAGGATCTGTAAATCTAACTCCTTACATGTCTCCTATAACTTGGTTGGTATATTTTTTTCAAAAAAAATTAAAAAAAATAGTTTTATTGGATCTTCTACAACAATCTATAGGATAAAATCTTCTATAATTAGAATATATTATTTTATTTTTAATCTAATATTAATCTACTCAATATAATTTTCTACAAATATGACAAGGTGATATATTATTCTTTTGATTTAAAAGAATATTTGAATCTACTTGTCTCAATTGATGAAAAGGCTTATATGATTGGAATTGATTTTTTTCTATAGGATGTTATAAAAATTGTAGAAAAAATTGGAATGTATGGTTTATTTGTTTGCAACTTATATATCATAATTTAGAGGTATAAATCCTTGATTCATGGTATTTAGACTCTACTATTGGATTTTGGTTTTTAATCATATAAGAAATTTGTTCACTTTTATTTTTATAGTGTTCATCATTTTATTTTTGAACATATTATTTGCTTGTCTTATCTACTTTTAAATTCTTTCAATCTAATATTATTAAAGGATTTAAATAAAGGTTGGTCATATAGGCCTTTTATCGCTAAAGATGTTGGATTATTAATAGATAATACAGAGGTAGAAGGTTGAGAGTAGTTTAATATTAAATATTGATGGAATTCCATAGGTTGATGTTATAAGGATATAAAAGTTGGTATTGGTTCTTCTATCTTTCTAAACATATGATCATTTTTCTTATTAATGATTTCTACTTCTAAAACAACTTAAATAGCTCTTTTTAGATTCTTAGGTCTTTTATTTAATATATCTTGAATTGTAAAAGGCATGGCAAAACCTTAGATAAAGTAATATCTTATGGTATCTTTATTTAAAAGATTACCAAGATATCAAGTGCATACTACATGAAATCACCTCACATAAGAGGTGATATTTTTAGAAGAATCTTATCTAATATTTATTAAAGTTAAAAGAGTTTATTGTTGCCTAATTACAGGTCTAAATTGATGAAAGAAGGCTATTGAGAGTTATTCCTATGTAGTAAAAGATCCTTCTATATAGGATCTATATCATACATATACAGAATCTATTAAAGTAGTTGAAAATCATATCAAATAGTATCCATGATTGGTCACTAAACTAGTGATTAATACTTCCACAAACCATTTTATATGAGCTATTGGATTTTTGTTGATAGATCCACTAAACCTTAGAAGATTAGATGGAATTGTTGCTCTTTGTAATCTCAAAGGTACAATAATAGATAGCCTTCTAGGAAATATTATGAGATTAATTTGGATGTCTATAGAAAGATGTTGGTTATCTATATTTGCTATATTAGTGCTTGGAAATGAAAAGAGTGAAGGTTTTACTTGAGGCTCTGAAGTATGTCTTCTACCATGCTTCATTCAAACAAAAGCTTGTGACAACTTGTCACAAAGTTCTTCTAACATGTGGATTTCTACAATTATAGGTTCTATCTCTTTTTGACTTTGTAAAATATGTCTAGAGCACAAAACATGATTGATAAATAGATAAGCTATTTTAGACTTAAGTTTAAGTGGCATATAATTAAATATATCATTTTTAAATTATTCACTTAAGATAGAAGAAGATATAATATATAGTTTAGACAATCAAAATAAATCCAAAAATTTATAGTATATTTAATTTATTTTTGTGAAATAATATAAAATCTTTGCTCTTCTTACTTATTTGTAATGTACATGGTTTAATTATATACTAAGATGAGATCTTGTGCCAATCTCAAAATAATAATATCATCCAATAACTAAACCTTTTTCACAAGTGATGTATATATTCTAACTAAATATCAAGTTAAGATCTTGTGCCAATCTTAAAATGATGGAATTATTTGTTAGTTGAATTTTTTTTTTACAATTAGAAATTGGAAAATAAAGCCAAAGGTAGTACAAGTAATTTAAAAATTTTAACACGTAGATATCACAAAAATTAGATGGATCGGATAAAAGGCAACTTGTAGGGCAACTTGCAATAATTAACTATGCCTCATAGGAATCATCACTTTTCACAAGTACATGTTCAATGCCATAAAGAAGTCATACCAGCCATCAATTCAACTTCACTTTTCTATAAAACGTTTAAAAATTGAAGCATCTATCACAAACACAATTAGCTTCTCTTTAATAAAAAAAATAGATTGGAAAAATTCTTAATGCATAATATTAAATATTTTAGTATTCAATTATACTGTAAGGTGATAGAATAATTAAAATGTTACTTATAGGATAGCAAGTCCCATCGTGTTCCTTCCTAAATGTATCTAAAATTTCAAATAAAAAGAAAAACTAAGATTTGGAATCCACTAAGTTTCTCCTAGCCATATTCTTGTTCTGATGATGTCTAAAATTTCAAATAAATTGAAAAGCTAAGATTTGGAACTTATCAAGATTAATCTTTATATTTGAAGTTGTACTTGAATTCCATTGTTTATGCTTTTGAAGTCACAACCAACATAAATAGAATCGCCAAATAATACTAATACTAATACTAAATCAATCAAATATTATTTAAAGGTAGAAGCAATAATATTGCATGAAAATTAAATCAATGAAAAAATAAAATATATTAAATTTATATCAATGAATAAAAATTTTCATGCATAATAAAAAAAATATATTAATAAAAAAAATAAGAATAAAAATTTAACAAAAAAAGAAAACTAAAGATTAAAATATAAATATAAATATAAAATATAAATAATAATATAAGTAAAAAAGTTTTAAAAAAAGATAAATTGAAGTAAAATAAAAAAAAGCATAAATTAAAACTATTAAATAAGTTTAATTTTTATCAATTAATAAAATAATTATTTGAAATTAATATTTCTATTATTATTTCTATTACTATTTTTATTACTATTTATATAAAACTACCAAGGTAGTGAATCCTCTTCTATTCAAAAACTCACTAAAAATCTAATTTTGAACCAAATAAAAAGTGTGATATCTTTTTAAAAAGCTAATATCAAGATACATAATTTTATAAAATTTCAAAATTAAATAAATAATATATAGAAATTGATTGATGAAAATCCAAGAGCAAATCACTCTTAGGAGCAAATTGCCAAGGTAGTGAACCCCTTCCTAATCAAAAATTCACCAAAAATTAAATTTCAATTCAAATCAAATGTATGATAACTCTATAAAATTTCAACATCAAAATAAATAACTTCACAAAATTTCAAAGTCAAATAACAAATATAAAAAAATTGATTGATGAAAATCTGAGAAGAAGTCACTTTCTACTTAATAATGGATTTTTTTTTCTTTTTTCTTTTTTCTTTCTTTCTATGACTATAAGTGAAAAAAGATTTATTTATAATAGCAATGAAGGGAGGTAGAAGACTTACCAATGATAGAATATAGAATTGAATTGCTCATTGAAAAAGTCCACATAAAAGATCAATCATTATTAATTCATTCTAAATTCACCCACACAATTAGAAGCACCACCTTTCAACAAATGCACCAAAATGTGAAGGTAAATTAAACCTTCAATCCAAATTATAAGATGGCCTTATTTAAGAGTTGCTTGTAATTTGTGATATGAAGTGAAAGAAGCAAATAGCAAGAACAAATACAAAACAAGTAAAATAGATAGTAATAAGTAAGTACGCAATCCAAAACTAGGTCACAATTTATTCACTATATTTTTATCTAATAAAAAATAAAAATAAAAAATAAAAAATATTTTTTTAAATAGATAATTTTTTAATCTTTTTAATGATATAAAAAATATATAAATCCAAGTTACTATGAGTAAGTTATGATAGTTTAAAGATAAAAAGTAAATAATAGAAAATTTAAGTAAAAACTTTTTATCTGAAGGATAACTTGCTTAAGAGATCAAAAGTTTGAACTTCACCAAGACTCAAAAGTAGTATATAAGGATGTCTAAGACAGACCTTAGTTTTATCTTCCTACCTACATGCAAGGTGCTACAATCCATATGGGACTTATACACCTCTCTTCCTATAAGGACTACACTAGCTACTGGTCCTCCTATTTTCTACAAGTAAAATTCATTTTTTTATATTTTGGACTTCACCATGGTGTTTAAAAACATCCAATTAGCCTAAGAACCATATATAGCCTTTAAATCTTGCTCCATTTCTTCATAATGATTTCTAAGGTGGTAAAACTTATTTTTACCAAAGTCTTCAAAATTATTCTAGAAATTCCTAAAAAAATTCTTAAAAAATTCTTTAAAAATTCTAAAAATATCTATAATATTTTTAAAACAATAATATCAATTTAGAGCTATTTTAATTTATCTTGATGATTTTTTATAATAATAAAATCAATTTAAATCAACAAAAAATCATATTTTTTATATAAATAATTAAAAAAAATATGAGGTTTTTTTTTTTTTTTTTTCATGCTTCTCCTACCTATTATGTAAAATTTATATGTTTTTATTAAATGATATATGTAGATAGAAGGCCAATATAGACATTAGTCTTAATAATTAAATATTAATTCTTATAATTAAGAGAAAATACTAAGTTAACTAAGATAATTGCCTCTAAGACTTATTAAGACTTTAATTTTATGACTTTTTTCTAATAAGATTCTTGAAACTTATAAACTTTTTAAAATTCTAATGAATACTTAAATGATCAAATAAAGTCTCTAATCTTAATATTTTTGTATTTAAATAATTTAAAATTATAATTTTAATTAATCCACTGATTAAGATTTATTGGTAGAATTCACAATTACATCCAATATATAAATCTTATTTTCAAAAAATACTCAAAATATTTCAATTATAGATTCACTATTGATATTAGGATATTATTGAAATCCTAATAGTAGCTTCAAATTCTATTTTATAGACATCTGCATACAAAATCCTTTATATTTCATAATTCAAATGTCTAAATGCTACAAAATTTGGTGTATAATTTATTAACTTAATAATTCAGATTCTTAAAAATTTTGAACAAAGAATTTTTCTATAAGCTTAAGTTATAGCTCAAAACATCTCTATTAATAAAATGGTGTACTTACTGCTATGGAATTGATATAGTGTCTTCAACTTCCTATATCTCCTTCATTTAAACTCCGAACTTAGTAATTTTTTTATAATAGATGTAGATTTTAAAAACATCTTTTCAATTGTACTATCCAATTTCCAAAAGCCTTTTTAAAATTCCTTGTAATCTCAAAAGAATGACAATATGTATCAAATCCACTTTTTAATTTTAAACAACTATATCTTCTTCGTCCAAATTCCAAATCGCCTGAAATTTCCATTCAGATTCTAGCCAAAATCCTAAATTCTTCAATTCTAATTTCTATTCTTTGAAAACCTTCCTTGAAGCTGCTCTAAACCTTCATAAGGCCATATACAACATACTAGAAGCCTATTGGTCATGGTCATTGGCCAAAGGAGATGAAGCACTACATCCCTTATCTTCATCCATTCATATAAATGTCTAAAGAATTTGGTCTTTTAATTTTGAATCCTAAATATTCTCCTAAGTCTTTATTTTAAATATTTAGGTATTATATAGTTTAAAATATATAACAAAAAAATTAAAAAATTAAAAATCAAAACAAGGCTTCTATTATCAACTTTTTTAAAATTTAAATATTATAATATTCTAATACATATTAAAATATATAAATATTTGATGTTATTTTTGTAACTAATTTTTATATAGTATAAATAATTATAATATGACACCATATATACAGATCATATGAATTTTAAGTACTTCATATCAACACATGTGTTGAATCATTGTTACGCTTGTTGGAGCATGTCTTTGTCAAGATTTGAATTTATTATCACTTATTGGTCAAGAAAACAACAAGGTCTATCTGATGCCTTTTCTAAAAGTTTTTATCTTGTACTAAAAGAAAAAAATTCAGCTTTTTATCAATAAAAAATAATCTTCTTGAAGTTGGAATAATTTCATCTTTGAGCAATAAAATCAACATTGACTATTGATTCAACTTTTTTTAAGCAAGTCCAATCAAGTATGTCTTTAGACCCTCTTGTTTATGATATTAAGGATAATTAATCTAACTCTCATGATACTTCTAAGTTCAAGTTTAAAAACAATCTATTCTATTTTGAATGATACTTATATATTCAAGAAGGTGAAGCTCAACTATGTGCTCTTGAAGTTGGTCACAACTTCTCTACAGCAGGATATTTTAGATAAAATAAGACTTTGGAGCTAATATTAAGAGATTTTTGGTAGCTTTAAATATGAAAGGCTATTAAAGAATTTATATAATTGTGCAATATTTGTTCAAAATCAAAACTCCTTATTATTAATTTTAAGGACTTCTTTAACCATTACTTATATCAAAATAATTTTGATTTTTTTTATTTCTATAGATTTTTATCATAGATCTTCTAAATTCAAGTTCATATGATTTTATATTTGTGATTGTAGATCATTTCACCAACATGGCACATTTTATATTCTGTACAAAATCTATCATAGGTGAAGAAACAACTAAAGTCTTCCTTGACAATATCTATTGCTATCATGGATTATCAATGGATATTATATTAAATAGAAGAATGAAATAAAAGAATTCTTTTCAAAATATTGAAGGTGGACATAAAACTATCTTTAGCTTTCTACCTTCTAATTGATAGATAAATGGAACAAGTAAATCAAGTTTTAGAGCAATATTTGAGATATACCATCAATATTAAGGAAAAGGACATGAATCATAAAAAAACAAAATATACTCTTGTTTTACTCAAAATCACTCAAAAATGGTATAGTATTAAAACTAGAATAGCTATTACGAAAGACAAGAAGACTAGAGACTCTTGAAATAAGACTAGAAACAAAAAAGATATTAACAAGAGTGAAGAAGGCTTGACTTTTGTTTCTATATATATTATTTATCTAAGAATTACATGGCAGTATTGTATAGGACTTTTAATATGTGTCCAATTTGTAAGACAAATGTCAAACTTGCAAGATAAGTTTCTTATGTATGCACCATATATTTAGCTTATTCCACAAGCTACCAAAATATCATTTTTTACTAATTATAATTATCATCTGTGATTTGATACTTTTGACTTTTTAAGAGCTAATAATTTTATAGCAAAAGATTTAGCAAATTAGTTGTGAGTGCTACATGCAACAATGAAGGTAGAGTTAAAAGAAGCTCAATAACGACAAAAGATCAATGTAGATGTCTATTGCAAGAAATAACCTTAATTCCATGTGGATGATAAGGTGTGATTATTTTATTGTAATATTAAGACTATTTCTGCTTGTGACAAGCTAAATTATTATAGACTTTGACCATCTCCAATTTATGAATAGATTAATCCAATTGCTTATCAATTATACCTACCACAATCTATAAAGATCTATTTTATATTCCACATATCATTATTTAAGTCATATAAAATAGTGGATATATGTCAAGGACATGAATTAGAAAAAGATGTATAATCTAATGAAAATTGTGTCAAAGTAAAGTCACAAAATAAAATAAGAAAGTATGTATATTCAAAAGAAAACTGGAATGGCTATTGCCAAATACTGGAAACATGAGGACTCTTGAAACTAGACTAGGATCAAGAAAGGAGTTGACAAGAGTGAAGAGGACTTCACTCTTGCTTCTATAAATACTATCTAATTAAGAGCTATGTGGCGGTATTCTATAGGACCTCATATACGTGTCTAATTTACAAGACACGTATCAAACTTGCACGACAAGTTTCTCACATGTGTGCCACGTACTTGGCTTGTTCCACAAGCTACCAAAATGTGTGACACATGGCTAGCTTGTTCTACAAGCTACCAACATGTGCGCCATGTGGCTACCTTGTTGACCAAGTTTCTAACCTACCAATCACCTATAGACATGTATAAAGGTGATTCCGCATCTATGAAGCTTCTAGAAGCTTTTCTATCAGATATTATCAAATCAACTTATTTTACCTACTTCTATTGGTCTATTATTACTTAGATAATTTATTGGAGTAAATCTTATGTCCGTGACATTATCCCCCCTTCTAGGGACGAGTTCCATGAGGAGCGGTGATTACATGTTGAGAAAGTCCAAAATACGTCGAATTGTGCTTGCCACATATTCAGATCTTTGTTCCCTTTGAAGGTAGTTGATAGGTCCTTTCAGCCATCGATAATGTCCCATACCAAGGCAAGAGGACCACCCTGTTATTTGATCATTGTTGAGGCCTTCATAACTTCCTTCAAAGAAAACATTAGGAACACCATCAGGAGTAGTTCTACCTCTAAAAGTATCACCAAACATCGAGAGTCTCTTCCAAGGTCGTGATACCAAACACGTTGTATTTCGCCATCAATCCGAGGAAGGACATGTCGTTCTTGAGGGTCTTCATCTCTATTCCGTCGTCTTGAAGGTTGTGATAGTCGTAATGTCTCATTCGATAAATCAACAAATGATGGCTCTTGAGCTAAATTCGCTGGTTGTTGATCCTCCATCTCTTTAGCACAAACAAAATCTAATGACAAACAATGATACAAGGTAGGATGAAACCTCTATAGAACCTGCCTTGCTTTATAACAAAGATTTTCTTGAGTATTTATCTTGGTTTTGATGGATGTCGTCGATGAAATGCATTAACTTTTATTGATGCATTTGTTAGATTCTTTGATGGCTCCCATGTGCGTTCACTAATATCGTATCCGCGCCAATGCACAAGATATTCCAATCGATTTCGGCGCCGCCTTGAATCTAAAATCTCTTCAATCTCGAATTCTTCATTGTTGTCCACTTCTACAGGAGGCGGTGGTATTTGTCTTCTTCCTTGTATGTCCACTATCTTGTATGGCTCGAGTAGTGACACGTGGAATACAGGATGGATCTTCATGGACTCCGATAGGTGTAATCGATATGCAACTGGATTGATTTGTTCAGAAATAGGAAAAGGTCCAAGCCTACGATAGTCCAACTTATCACAAGGACGAGTAGTCTTGATATTACGACGAAGTAATCATACCTTGTCTCCTACGTTGAATTGTGGTTGTTCCTTGCGATACGCATCTGTATTTATTTTTTTTCGTTCTTGAGCTTCTTTTAATTGAACCTTCATTATTGCATATAGCTCTGACAAACGATTTGCCAAATCTTCTGCTCCTGGATTATCAACTTTTGAAAAGTCAAAAGTATCAAGTCGTGGGTGATAATCATAATTGGCAAAGAAAGGTGTTTGTTGCGTAGAAGAATGTATCGTATTATTATAAGCAAATTCTGCCAATGGCAGAAGAGCTATCCAATCATCTTGTTGGTAGTTGATGGTACACCTTAAATATTGCCCGAAGACTTAGTTCACGCGCTTTGTTTGTCCTTCAATTTGAGGATGAAAAGCTAAAGATAATTTTATGTCCACTTTTAAGATCTTAAAAAGGATTCTACAAAATCTTGATATAAAATGAATTCCCCTATCCGATATAATATCTTTAGGTAATCCATGATAGAGATAGATATTATCAATGAAAAGCTTAGCTGTTTCTTCACCTGTGATAGATTTTGTGCATGGCACAAAATATGCCATCTTGGTGAACCGATCTACTATCACAAATATAGAATCATAAGATCTTTAGTTTAGAAGATCTGTGATGAAATCCATAGAAATAGAAGACCATGGTTGTTCTGGAATAGGTAATGGCTGAAGAAGCCCAAAAGATCGATGACGAGGAGTCTTTGATCTTGAGCAGATATCACATGATTGTACAAAGTCTTTGATTGCCTTCCACATTTGAGGCCACCAAAAATCTCTTGATATAAGTTCCAAAGTCTTATTGTATCCAAAATGTCCTACCGCTGGAAAAATCATGACGTGCTTGAAGAACACGTAAACGTGCTTCTCCTTCTGGAACATATAGACGTCCTTTGAAATATAGTAGATTGTTCTTGAACTCGAATTTAGAAGCATCATGAGACTTGGAAGAATTATTCTTGATATCATGAATAAGAGGGTTTGAGGACATACTTGACTGAATTTGCTTGAAAAAAGTTGAATCAACAGTCAATATTGATTTTATTGCTCAAAGATAAAATTGCTCTGTTTTCAAGAGAACTGTTCTTTGTTGCTCAAAAATTGCATCTCCTTCTTTTGGTGCAAAATAAGAACGTCTAGAAAGGGCATCAGACAAACCTTGTTGTTTTCTTGGCCGATAAGTGATAATGAATTCGAATCTTGACAAAGACATGCTCCAACGAGCTTGATGACGATTCAACACGCGTGTCGACATGAAATATTCGAGGTTCTTGTGATCCGTATATACAGTGACTAGACTCAAAGCGCCTTCTAGATAATAACGCCATTCTTGAAAAGAATCCATGATTGCAAGAAGTTCTTTGTCGTGGATCTCATAATTGATCTCGGCTGCTGAGAATTTTCTTGAATGAAAAGCTACTGGATGAAGTTTGTCATCTATTCCCATTTGTGACAAAACCGCATCCAAGGCAAAGTTTGATGTGTCTGTTTCTATAAAAAATGCCTTGGAAAAATCTACATGATACATGATTGGTGCAGAAACAAACAATATCTTCAAAGCTTCAAATACTACTTCCGCTTCTTGATTCCATTGGAGTTTGTCTTTACAAGTCAAACGTGTAAGTGGAGCCGCAACATGAGAGAAGTCTTTGATGAAGATCCGATAATAATTGGCAAATCCCAAAAAGTATTGGACATCTCTTACCGGCTTTGGAATCTTCCAATTCATGATTGTTTCAACTTTCTTAGGATCCGTCATGAGACCATCATTTGAAATGATGTATCCTAAGAAATCAACTTGAGTAGTGTGAAATACACACTTTTCCATCTTGGCGTACAATCCCGCATCTTTAAGTTTTTGTAATACTTGACGAACATGTATTTCATGTTCTTCTATATTCTTAGAATAGATCAAAATGTCATCTAGATAGCAGATGACAAAATTGTTCAAGAACTCACAAAAAATATCATTCATGAGATGTTGAAAAGCAGCTGGTGCATTCGTAAGTCCAAAAGGCATGACATTATATTCAAAATATCCGTACCTGGTTCGAAAAGCAGTTTTCCATTCATCTCTTTTTTTGATGCGTACTAGATTGTATGCTCCTCTTAGATCTATTTTTGTATAGATCCTAGCTTGATTCAACTGGTCGAGGAGTCTTGATATTAGAGGTAATGGATATCTGTTCTTGATTGTGATCTTGTTGAGTCCTCGATAGTCAATACATATCCGCAATGATCCATCTTTTTTCTTCACAAATAGAATTTGAGCTCTTGTTGGAGATTTAGATTGACGTATGAAATTCTTGGCCAAATTCTCGTCAATATATGCCTTGAATTCAGCCAATTCATCTTGTGATAAACTGTAGATTGGTCCAAATGGTGGCTGAGTTCCTTCTTTAAGGTCGATTGAACAATCATATGGACGATGCTCTGGAAGAATATCTGCATTCTTTTTCTCAAAAACGTCTTGATAATCTTGATACTGACTTGGAATGCTACTTGAAGTCTTTCTATCGTTGGAAATAGTTGTAGCATAAATGACAAAAGGTGATCCTTCTTCTGCAGTATACAAGAAAGCTCTTGCACCTACAAACGCACGTCTAATTCTACTAGACTTATGATTTCTTACTTGATTAACTATATTGTTAACTATACTTTTAGAAAAGTTAAGAGTACGAGAAATCCAATCTATTCGAGGGTTGTGTTTTTCTAACCATAATAGACCAAGAATAACTGGAATAGAGGGAGATCTAATTATGTTAAAAATTACGCAACCATTATACCCATTTACTACCATATCTAGAGGAAGTGTTTCATGAGTAACATCTCCAGAAGATAAAGGACGATCATCTATGACTTCTACGTGTACGGGTTTAGATTTTTGTACTATCTGTATTCTATGGCTTTTAGCAAATTCTTCATCTAAAAAACAAGCCGAGGCTCCATAGGACCTTCATTAGAAATTGTAGAAGATCGTAGCCGCACGGTCCTTATTATGGCTGGACAAACTCGTTTTCTGACATATTATCTTCTTTGATAGTCGTACTCCTCATCTTGTGGTTGCATCGTTTCTTTGGATAATTTTGAGCAGTGTGTTTAGATTCTCCACAATACAAGCATAATCTTTCTAGACGACGTCGAATCTTTTCTTGTTCAGTAAACGAATTGAAACGTATAGCATCAATTTGCATGTCTTCAACTTCTGAAGGTACATATTGAGAAGTCATTGGTACTGCCACTGAATTATAATGTCGCTGAGGTTCTCTTGTATGACTTTCAGATCTAAATTTGAAAAGCCGATTATCAAACTTCATCGCAAAGTCTATTGCTTGACTCAATGTTTGAAGATCGAGTAAGTTCAACATCAATTTCTTCACTTCATATTATAATCTGTAGAAAAACTGACTGATAAGTGCAACATCGTCCCACTTGATATCGATTGCTAGTTGTCAAAATTGTGAAGCATATAATGTCACTGATGGATTGCCTTGTTGTAGGATACAAAGCTTGTTGGTTGCAAGACGAGTTGCATCATGTTCTCCATACATAGATTAAAATTCTGCTAAGAAAGCTTCTAAATTATCCAATATTGAATCACGTCGTTCCAAAAAAGATGAAAACCAAGATAAGACAGAACCTGAAAGTAGTGTATCAATAAATCTGACTTGGGATCCTGGAGTTGGAAAACTTTGCGGTTGCAATTCAATCACCAGTTGGACTTGGTTGATGAATCCTCGAAACTTGGATCTTGTGCCATCAAACTTCTCAAGTAGACCAATTTTTGGTTCTCTGATGCTTGGAACATGTTCCAATGGAGGAGGAATTATATGGCTTGATATAGATGTTGAAGCAGCTCCAACCATATCTATATCTTTATTATTTGATAACCTTGTTGCTCCTTGTGGAGGTATAGTGAGTTAATGCATTGTAAGCATCAATTCCCTCATTTGCTCTTGCATTTGTGCCATTGCACTCTTCATTTCGGCAAGCTCGGCCATGATAACACTTAAAAAAATATATAACACTATTCGAGATAAATAACAGGGAGAACAAAGAAAACACTAGGAATAATATCAGTTTAGAAGAGGGTAATCTGTAACTTCTAAAATGCTTGTGTCTTATCAAGAAAAAAGGGGTAATCCACTCTTAAAATCAAGACAAGACAAAGCTATGATATTATAAGTGTATTCTTGTCAATCTGTCAAGAACATGAACTAGAAAAAGATGTATAATCTAATGAAAACTATGTCAAAGTAAAGTCACAAAATAAAATAAGAAAGTATGTATATTCAAAGAAAACTGGAATGGCTATTGCCAAAGACTGGAAACATGAAGACTCTTGAAACTAGACTAGAACCAAGAAAGGAGTTGACAAGAGTGAAGAGGGCTTCACTCTTGCCTCTATAAATACTATCTAACTAAGAGCTACGTGGCAGTATTCTATAGGACCTCATACACGTGTCTAATTTGCAAGACACGTGTCAAACTTGCACGACAAGTTTCTCACATGTGCGCCACGTACTTGGCTTGTTCCACAAGCTACCAAAATGTGTGACACATGGCTAGCTTGTTCTACAAGCTACCAACATGTGCGCCATGTGGCTACCTTGTTGACCAAGTTTTTAACCTACCAATCACCTATAGACCTGTATAAAGGTGATTTCGCGTCTATAAAGCTTCTAGGAAGCTTCTCTATCAGATATTATCAAATCAACTTATTTTACCTACTTCTATTGGTCTATTATTACTTAGATAATTTATTGGAGTAAATCTTATGTCCGTGACAATATATAAGGAAGAAGAGAAATGCCACCACCTTCTATAGAAGTAAACAACAATGAAGAATTTAAGATGGAAGAGGTTTAGATTCAAGGTGGCATCAAAATTAATTGAAATATCTTATATATTCGCATAGATATAATATAAGTGAACGCATATGGAAGCCATTCGGATATCTAGCAAATCAATGTGTTTCATTGATGACATCTATTAAAATCAAGATAAAGAATCAAAAAAATATTTACTATAAAACAAAGCAAGTTTAATAGAGATTTCATTGTATCTTATATCATTATTTGCTATTTTTAAATTTTTTTTAGCACCAAAAAAATAAAAAATCAACAACCAATAAATTTAGCTTTAGTCTTTGGCAATAGCCATTTTTATTCTTCTTGAATATATGTACTTTCTTATTTCTATTTTATAATTTTTCTTTGATATTTGATTGATTTATGTATCTTCTTTTAGTTTGTATCTTTGACATATAGACATGGTATCAATAGGATCATCTTATCTTGTAATATTTTTTATAATTGTGGCTATATGAAGCAATTTTTTTCTTGTTGTTTTTTTTTTTAATTCTTATTGGATATAATATTATTTTATAAATCTTCTATATCTACATACTTCTCAAAAATATCCTCCTTCTTTTTTACTACCTCAATATCATCAATAATAGCTTCTCTTGATGTCATAGCTTGCCAAGACAAATAATCTTCTAAAACTTTTTTTATTTTTTCCTTTTCAAAGTTGATTTTGAAGAAATCACCTATATCTTGTAAAAAAATCTTTCTATCCTTCCATAAAATTACTCCTTATTATTAAGTATCAGTAAAATTTCTATATTCCTTGCAAGGATGTTCAATACTATTATATCAAATATATCTTTGTATATGTCCTAGCTTTGACATAGGTTTGCCCTCAGGTGTTCTATCCTTTTTTTTAGCTTTTTCATTTTGATTTGAAAGTCTTTTATTTCTTTAACCAACTCCTCTATTGTATCTTTTTGTGGTATAATTGTAGGTATAGGAATTCAAATAATAGATATAGATATAGTAAGCCCTAATGATTGCCTTTTAGATATTGAAATTAATGGAGGCCAAATTTCTTACCTAACCACCACCTTATCTTTCCGATATTCCCTCTTAGTAAGTATATTCATTACCTCAAAGACCTTTCAATCATTAGTGAGTCGATTGTCTTTTATATTTTTTTCCAATAATAATTTTAATTCTTTCTATAATTTATTATTAGCTAATTGAAGAAATAATTTTATCTTATTATTTTTAAGTATAAGCTTTTGCATCCAAGACAATTGAAAAAATTATCTCTTAAATTTTTGAAACAACTCTATGACAACTAATTCCTTGTTGGATCTATTTATCCATTCTATAAATAATTTTTTAATCATTCTATTTATATCATTTAAAGAATATTCTTCCTTTAACTCAAGAGTAACATCCTTCCATTTAACTCCATGAGCTTGAATAATGTTTTTAAAAGCTCTTGTAGCTTTGGTATAATTACAAGCCCAAATGTAAGGATCATTTTTTTTTCTAGTATCTTATTGTCATGGACATAAGATTTATTTCAATAATTATTTAGTTAATATAGATTAATAAAAATAAGAAAAATGAGTCAATTTGATAATATTTTATAAAGAAGCTTTCTAAAAGCTCCATAGACGCGGAATCACCTTTATACATGTCTATAGGTGATTGATAGGTTAGAAACTTGATCAATAAGCTAGCCACGTATCATACATATTGGTAGCTTGTGACACAAGCTAGCTATGTGTTACACATATTGATAGCTTGTAAAATAAGCTAAATATGTAGTGCACATGTAAGAAACTTGTCTTACAAGTTTGACGTGTGTCTTACAAATTAGACATGTGTGGGAGGTCCTATAGAATGCCACCACATAGCTCTTAGATAGATAGTATTTATAGAGATAAGAGTGAAGTCTTCTCTATTCTTGTCAGTTTTTTTCTTACTTCTAGTCTAATTGTAGAGTCTCATGTATTTTCTAATCTTTGGCAATAGCCATTCCAATTTCTTCTTGAATATACATACTTCTTTATTTCTATCTTATTATTTTTCTTTGATATAATTTTTACTAACTTATACATCTGTTTCAGTTCGTGTCCTTGACAGATTGATAAGAATGAAGTTACAATATCAAAGCTTTGTGTCTTCTTAATTAAGAATAGATTATCCTTTTCTCTTGATAAGACATAAGCATATTAGAAGTTATGGATTATCCACTTCTAAATTGATATTTTTTCTAGAAGTTTTTCCATGTTCTTGAGTATTTTATTTTATAGTAAAAATAGACATTTTTTTCTTTTTCTATTGTGGTATCATAGTAGAGCTTGCTGAAATTAAGAATATAGTGGCACAAATGTAAGAGAAAATGAGAGAATCAATACTTGCAATACATTAACTCAATGCACCACCATAAGGAGCAACAAGATTAGCAGAAAGTGATGATATAGAGATGATTCGAGTTGCTTTAAGTCATACCACTTTACTTACAATTGAACACCATTCAAGTATCAAAGAATCAAAAATTAGTTTGATAGAGAAGTTTGGTGGTATTAGATCTAAGTTTCAAGAATTTATCAATCAAGTACAATTGGTAATTGAACTTCAATCCCAAAGCTATCCAACCCAGGGATCACAAGTTAGGTTTATTGGAACACTACTGTCAAGTTCTGCTTTATCATGGTTTTTGTCCTTTCTTGAATGACATGATCTAGTATTGGATAATTTCGAGGTATTTTTAGTGGAGTTTTGATCTATATATGGAGAACATGCAATTTATATTGCAACCAACAAGAATCGTATCTTGCAAAAAGATAATTGATCAATAATATCATATACTTCACAATTTTGACAATTAGCAATTGATACTAAGTGGGATGATATTGCGCTTATTAGCAAATTTTTCTATGGATTATAATATGAGATAAAAAAATTGATATTCAACTTACCTGATCCTCATACATTGAATCAAGCAATTGATTTTGTTATAAAGTGTGACAATTGGCTTTTTGAATTTCGATCAGAGAGCCCCATAAGAGAGCCTCAATGTTACTACAATACAATGGCAACATCAACATCTTCTTAATATATATATTCAGAAATAGAAGACATACAAATTGACATGGTAGGTTTTAAACTTCTTATTGAATAAGAAAAGATTTGTCATCATCAAAAAGGACTATGTTTATATTATGGAGAACCTAAGCACACTACTCAAAATTGTCCAAAGAAACGGCGCAACCACAAGATGAGGAGTATGGTTGTCAAAGAAGATAATATGTCAGAAAACAAGATTGTCCAGATATTATAGAGATCGTTGTTGTGTTGTAGTTTGGCTACCATGTGAAAAAATTGTACATGTATATTTAATATATAATTTATTATATAATTAAGTGAGCCATAATAATAGATTTTATTACTTATAGGATGTGATTAGATTGCTAATTTAGAAGGGATCTATTAAAAAGATTATTATTGAGGTTTATACAATCTTATTTCTTTTTGATAGTGACTTTTGATATTGATTTCATATTGATAATAGCTTTTATATATCTTAAGTCATCTTTATAAGACATTGGCAATCCTTAAGATTTTTTTTTTTTTAATTTTTTTTATTTGATATTTAGAATACATATTGTATAAATCTTACAAGAAAAAGAATTAGAAAGTGATTTTTAGTATGAAAGGGAATAGTTAGACCATCCATGTGGATGAATGGAGATGGATGATAGAAGTCTATATTTGTATTGGACAAATGGGCTTCAAGGAGGTTGTTTGAGGATTTATTAGGAATTAGGGTTTTTTTTCTAGAGAGATCAAACATTAGAGGCTAAGATCAACAAGTTTGGATTTTTTAATATGGTTTTGGTACAAATCTTGCATGATTTGGACTTTTCATAAAAGAGATATAGGCGCTCAAAGTTACGGTGTCAAAATTGTATCTATTATCACTCTTTTATGCAGAACTTGTGCATACAAAAAGCAATAGTAGATTGGTGATGGGAGTTGAAAAGAACACTTTTTTTACTATACTTTTTATATACAGTTTAATAAAATCCAAGCTAGAATGAAAGAGATATTTAGAGTTGAAATTAGTGCTTATAAGCTAAAGGCAATAAGTGACCCTACTTAACTAGTGGTTATATTTTGAGCTATATCTTATACAATTTGATAGATTTTTTGCTCAAAATTTTTAGATGTGCATATATTTATGTCATAAGACCATGTGCAAAAATTTTGTGATATTAAGGTATTAGGTTTGTACGATATGAGGAAAATAGTGCTCAGGTGTCTCTGAGCTAGGGTTTTAAGCACCTACTAGGATTTTTGAGATATCGGACAATCAGAAATGAATTTATAGTTGATTCCTTTTTATAATAAAACTTAAGAGTATTATCTTTATTTTGAAGAAAAGTTTATAGAAATTGAATGGTTGGATCAAGAGTTATTGGACTCTAAAAATCAAGAAGAAATAAGTCTTTATGGGCACAAATTCGGTTTTTGTGGAAATTTGAATCTTTTTTGTACAAACCTACTTAAATACAAGAGAGATTATCTATATAACTTTTCTTTTGTAATATTTTTATATTATTTGTCCTTTTCATTAAGAAAAAATCACTTATTGGAATTTAGCCAATAAGTTTCAAGTAAACTTTCTACAGTCAAGTGTCCAGTGTATTCCCACATAGAAGTTCACGTCATACAACAACGTGCAGCTGAAATCTTATACAACTCCTAGTTGAGGTCCTATCTTCTCCTCAAAATCCTCTTCTTGTTTTATAATAGATGTCTATTGGGACCTAAAAATCACAAAGCTTCTATCTTATTAGATTTAGGGGCCTCAATATGTTTTTTAGATAAAGAATTTGTTAAAAGTCATAGAATACCTTCAGTACAAAAAACTAAACCTGTACATGTAGAAGTCATAGATGGTTGCTCATTATTTTCTAAAGATGTTATTCATGAAATTCTTCCTATAAATATAACAATAGATGGTCATAATAATTGTGTAGTCTTTAATATAATTAAATCTCCCTCTAATCTAGTTATTTTAGATTTATCATGGCTAAAAAAGTATAATCCTCGAATAGATTGGATTTCTTGTAGACTTGATTTTTTTCAAAGTATTAATAAGAGTCTCATAACAAGCCATAAGCCTAATATAGTAAAATTCATATTTATAGGTGCAAAAGCTTTTATGAATGAAATAAAAGAATGATCATCTTTTGCTATTTATGTTACATACATTTCTAATCGTGGAAGGACTTCAAGTGGCATTCCAAGCCAATATCAAGATTATCAAGATATTTTTGAGAAAAAGATCATAGACATTCTTCCGGAGCATTTTTCATATGATTACTCAATTGATCTCAAAGAGCAAACTCAGCCTCCATTTGGACCAATCTACAGTTTATCCTAGAATGAATTGGTTGAACTCAAGAAATAAATTGATGAGAACTTGGCCAAAGATTTTATATGCCATTCAAAATTCTCAACAAGAGCTCTTATTTTGTTTGTAAAGAAGAAAGATGGATCACTACGGATGTGTGTAGATTATTGAGGACTCAAGAAGATTACCATCAAGACTAGATATCCTTTGTCTCTAATATTTGGACTTCTTGGTTAATTGAATTAAGCCAAGATCTATACAAAAATAGATCTAAGAAGAGCATATAACTTAGTGCACATCAAAGAAGGTGATGAATGGAAGACTGCATTTTAAACAAGGTATGGATATTTTGAATATATTGTCATGCCTTTTGGACTTACAAATGCACCAGCTGCTTTTCAACATCTTATGAATGATATTTTTGTGAGTTTTTTGATGATTTTGTTATTTTTTATTTAGACAATATTTTGAACTATTCTAAGAATATAGAAGAATATGAATTTCATATTTATCGTGTATTACAAAAATTTAGAAATACAAGGTTATATACCAAGATGAAAAAGTATATATTTAAGACTACATTGAAATGATGTATCCTAAAAAATATAGCATGACTACATTGTCATACTGCATTTACGTGCAGTGTATAAAAATATTATATATCTTGTATCTATTGTTAATATATGTGTGAATGCTAGAGGTTATTTTAGAAGATATTATAAGAAGAGGATTTATTATAGCTACTTAGTTAGTGAATTAAGATGGCTATTTGTTTTGTTCCTACCTTATTTATATCCTAGAATAGACTCTTTTGTAATTAAAAGAAAGGTAAAGATTGTTTTACCTTTCTTGTTGACTTTTGAGGTAGAATGGACCTTATGAGGGATAAGAAAGAAGAGCATGGGGTGAATAAGGCCTGTCCAATAGGATTTGGCTGCCCATGTGGGCGTCTCATAGTCTAATATGGAAAGAAAGGGAGATATACTCCTCTTGTTAGACCAAGGATTGAAGGCAATTTTGAAGTGTGAATTTTGGAGAGAGATAGCTCCAAGGAGATAAAAGCGTTTGTAATGAAAATTGGTGGGTGTGTTTTTTGAGCTGTGAGGATATTAGAACCTACTCACTTGCTTGCTTTGGAGTTGTGAGCAAAATATTATGCTTGTTTTAGTAGAATAGGGTTTGCTGCCACCCGATGAAGAGGGGCAGAAATTTTGAGCTGCCACTGAAAGTTTGATTTCGACTCTTTCTTTGTAAAATTTATAGAGAGTGTGGAAAATTGTGCTAGCTTTCTATCAAGACGTTTCTTGTAGCATTTGGAGTTGGAGAGCAAAAGTTGTGAGCTTGAGAGTGGGAAAGGGTTTGCTGCCACTTGATGAAGAGGGGCAGAGACTTTGTTCAACCACCTAAGTCGGACAGTCTCTTTAATCTTTTTGATAATTTAGATGCTTATATTAGCTTGTGTAAGCTTTCTACAAAAATAAAAATCAATACATTTGGAGCTTTGATGAAAGTTTTATGAGCCGTGAAGTGTCAAAGAGGGCAAATTGTTGCTAGGATTTGAAGAGTAGAATCAACTAGCTACAAAATCTGGAGTTTGAGAGGCATGCATGCGAAATTTTAGGGCAAGCTAGATGATGGAGTGAGCTTTCTAAAAAGCTATTGCATGTCCAATTTGGAGAAGGAAAGTGATCACAACAAAGGCTGAAGTGAAGAGGAGCTTTGCTGCCTTTGCATTTGCTTGGAAATTTTAGCGCCTACTTCTTTTAGCCATAACTTTTAAATGGTAAGTCATCTATTTGTGAAATTTTGATATGTTTTACAATGGATTATTGGCTTTCCATAGGCTATAAGCACGCTTGATTCGACCTTTGGATGAATTTTTAGTGATTTATTTAGTTTCAGCTTGTTGTATAACTTGTATTCCTCATATGCGGTTGTATTTTGAGGTATACTTGAATACATACACACTTTGCTTATACCTTTTATACAAGTATATATACTTGTATTTATATCAAATATTTATACAAGTATTATATATAATATTTGTACAAGTATTTGTATAAATATTATACCAAGGATTATATATTATTTTATATAAGTATTTATACAAGTATTATATAAGTATTTATACAAGTATTATTCAAGTATTTATACTTTATATTTGTACAAGATTTATACAAGTATAATACAAGTATAATTTGAAAGCTTGAACAAATATTGTACAAGTATAGAAGATATTTGCACGGCTTCCTCTCATATTCCATGCTAGTTCTAGTAGCAGTTAGGAATCCGGCGTTTTTCCAAGGCGAATTCTCTCTACCTGACAACGTGCTTTGGAAGCTTGTCACAACCTCCCCACAGCATGTTATTTTAGATATAATAAGACTTTGGAGCTAATATCAAGAGATTTTTGGTGGCCTCAAATGTGAAAGGCTGTTAAAGAATTTGTACAGACGTGTGACATTTGTTCAAGATCAAAAACTCCTTATTTCTAATCTTATAGACTTCTTCAACCATTACTTATAGCAAATCAACTTTGGTCTTTTATTTTTATGGATTTTATCACCGATCTTCGAAAGTCAAGTTCATATAATTCTATATTTGTGATTGTTGATTATTTTACCAAAATGGCACATTTTGTATTGTATACAAATTTTATTATAGGTGAAAAAATAGCTAAACTCTTCTTTGATAATATCTATTGCTATCATGGATCACCAAAGGATATTATATCAGATAGAGGAACACAATTTGTATTAAGATTTTAAAGGACTCTTTTTAAAATATTGAAAGAGGATATAAAACTATCTTTAGCTTTCTATCCTCAAGTTAATGGACAAACAGAACAAATAAATCAAGTTTTGGAGCAATATTTGAGACGTACCATCAATTATTATTAAGATGACTGGACAATTCTTCTGCTATTGGCAGAGTTTGCTTATAATAATTTGATACATTCATCTATTCAAAAAATGCCATTCTTTGCAAATTATTGCTATCATCCATGACTTGATACTTTTGACTTTTTAAAAGCTGATAATCCTACGACAGAAGATTTGGTAAATCAGTTGTCAGAGCTACATATAACAATGAAGGTACAATTAAAAAAAACTCAAGAACGACAAAAAATCAATGCAAATGTCTATCACAAGGAACAACCTTAATTCCATGTGGACAATAAGGTATGGTTACTTCATCATAATATTAAGACTATTTGCCATTACGACAAGCTAGATTATTGTAGGCTTGGATTTTTTTTGATTTGAGGACAAATCAATCTAATTGTTTATCAATTATGCCTACCAAAATCTATGAAGATCCATCCTATATTTTATGTATCACTACTCGAGCCATACAAGATAATAGATATATAAAGAAGAAGATAAATGCCACTGCCTCCTATAGAAGTGGACAACAATGAAAAATTTAAGGTAGAAGAGATTTTAGATTCAAGGCAGTACCAAAATCAATTAAAATATCTTATATATTGGAGTGGGTACAATATTAATAAATGCCCATGGGAGCTATTCAAGAATCTAGTAAATACATCAATAAAAGTTAATATATTTCATCAACAACATCTGTCAAAATCAGGATAAAGAGTCAAGAAAATCTTTGCTATAAAACAAAGCAGGTGCTATAGAGATTTTATTTTATCTTATATTATTTTTTGTTATTTTTTTAAATTTATTAATGCTGAAGAGATGAAAGATCAACAATTAGTAAATTTTTCTTAAGAACAATTATTTATCAACTTATCGGATGAGACATTATAACTATCACAACCTTCAAGACGAAAAAATAGAGATAAAGATCCTTAAGAACGACATATTCTTCTTTAGATTAATGACAAAATATAATGTGTTTGGTATCATGACCTTGGAATAGACTCTAGATGTTTGGTGATACTTTTAAAGATAGGAACTACTCCTAATGGTGTTCCAAATATTTTCTTTGAAGGAAGTTATAAAGGCCTCAACAATGATCAAAGAACAGGGTGGTCCTCTTACTGTAGTATGAGATACTATTGATGGTTGAAAGGACCTATCAACTACCTTTGAAGGGAACAAAGATCACAATATGTCACAAGCACAATTTGACATATCCTAAACTTCCTCAATATGTAATCACCACTCTTCGTGGAACTCGTCCCTAGAAGGGGAATAATGTTATGGACATAAGATTTATTCCAATAATTATTTAGTTAATATAGATTAATAGAAGTAGGTAAAATAAGTCAATTTGATAATATTTTATAGACAAACTTCTTAGAAGCTTAATAGATACAAAATTACTTTTATACATATCTATAGGTGATTGATAGATTAAAAACTTGGTCAATAAATTAGCCACATGTCGTACATATTGGTAGCTTGTAAAACAAGCTAAGTACGTGGTGCACATGTAAGAAACTTGTCTTGCAAGTTTGACACGTGTGTAACAAATTAGACACATGGAGGAGGTTCTATAGAATGCTGCCACGTAGTTTTTAGATGGATAATGTTTATAGAGACAAGAGTGAAGCCTTCTTCACTCTTATCAACTCCTTTCTTGCTTCTACTCTAGTTCAAGAGTCTCATGTATTTTCTAGTCTTTAACAATAGTTATTCTAGTTTCTTCTTAAATATACATACTTCTTTATTTCTATCTTGTTATTTTCCTTTGACATAATTTTTATTAACTTATGCATCTATTTTAGTTTGTGTCTTTGATACTTATTGAATTCTATCTCTTTCAAATAATATTTTATATACTTAGAGATGTTTCTACTATTAAATTGATTTAATAATCCAACTATAAATTGCAAAGCTTTGATAGTAGTTGCTTCTTTGTATTCCATTATTTATTGCTATTGCATAAAAAGTATAAATGCTTGAAATATTTAAGCTGTAGCTGAATCAAGCTACAATGATAGTACACCATTATAATTTCTACTACCACTTCTTTATTCTCTTGCCATAATAAGATACCAAATATTTTCCACTTCAAATAATTCACTTCAAATTCACCAAGATATTATATGGCAAGATCTTCAATTTAAAAATAAATTAATTACTAACTTATAGAAAATTTATTTATAACTTATTTAACAAGACTTAATAGGTTTATACATAAATTTTTTTTTGGCATGTAATTTTTTTTTAATATCCCTTTCTATATTAAATCACAACTAACCAGTTATTGATAAATTAGATTATTAATAATTTTTAAGAAAATCTATAATTTTCTATTAAAATCTTATTTTTATATCAAAATTTTATTATAGCTTTAAATATCTATTTTTCTACCTCCATAAAGTCTTGGCTCTTAAAAATCCCTTTAATTTGTACAAAATGTTTAAATTGCAACAAAATCCTTCAATAGCTTATTCACCTACAAAAGATTGATTTCTTTTCAAATTTTAGAGTCTAATAATTCTTGATCCAACTATTCAATTTTTATCAAATTTCTCTAAAGTATGGATTATATCCTTAAGCTTTACTATAAAAAAAATTCAATTGTAGATTCACTTTTAATTATTTGAAATCTTAAAAATCCTAGCAAGTGCTTAAAATCCTAATTTATAAATATACAAATATTATTTTCTTCATATTTCAAAAAATCCAAAATTTTAATACCATAAATTTTTTTTATATAATTTTTTAATATAAAAATATATACTTTTGAAAATTTTGAGTTCAAAATTTATCAAATTTCTTAAAATATAGTACAAAATACAACCACTAATTAAACAAGGTTACTTATTGCCCTTAGATTGCAAGTATTAACTTCAATTCCCAATATTTCCTTCATTGTAATTTTAAATTCATTTAGTCATATATAAAAAGTGTAGTCAAAAAATTATTCTTACTAATCTAGATTGCCAATCCTTTATTGCTTTCTATATGCACAAGTTATGTTCAAAAGAGTGACACTAGATATAATTTCAATACCTTAACTTTCAATGCCTACATCTCTTTTATAAAAACTCTAAATCACTCAATTTTTATTCCAAAAGTATAGCCACAAATCTAAACTTGATAACCCTAATCTTTGATATTCAAATGTTATTAATTAAGAAACTTTAATTCCTAATTAGGCCTCAAGTAGCCTTCTTAAAGTCCATTGGGCATGACTTTTGGCCAATAGGAATAGAGATTTTTATCATTCATCTCCATTCATCTACATGGATGGCCTAACTACTCTTTTTATATTAAAAATTTCTTTCTAATCCATTTTTTAATAAGATTTATATTATATGTGTTTTAAATATCAAATAAAAGAAATAAAATAAAATTTCAAGAATCACCAATATCTAATAAAGATGATTCAAAATATATAAAAACTATTATCAATATAAAATCAATCTCAAAATTACTATAAAAAAATATATGTTTGTATAAATCTCAATAAAAATCCTTTTAAAATAATTCCTTTGAAAGTAATAATTTAATCATATTTTATAATCAATAAAAATCCACTAATATTGCTGTCACTTAGTTACATAATAAATTATATATTAAATATACATATATAATATTTTCACATTGTAGCCAAATCACAATACAACAATGGAAAAATAGATGTGTAGAGATTATCAACTAATCAACAAATTCACAATGTCTAAACAATATATAATATCAATATTAAAAGAGCTTATCAAAATGTTACATAATATCTTCAAAGAATGCTTACAATACTATAGGCATGAGGAAGACCTTAGAATGACACTTGGGCCTTATAGCGCCATTGGTGGTGGGATCTAAAGTGGACTTAATATGAAAAAAATCCTAAGTATTAGCAATGTCTCTCCTTCATGGGATCTAAAAGCTATAACCATAGGAACAAGAATATTTGATAGTTTATAATATTTCAATTCTAAAGTGTCAAAAACTACCTCAATTGAAGGTATAGACAAGAAGTTATGGCATTCAGAAGGAGCATTGGACAAAGACAATGCTAGCCATGGAAAAACTTTCGGGAGTCTTAAAATGTGAGAGTGACATAACTCCCTTGATACTTATCTAAATAACATAAGTAAAATATCTATCAACATCTACACAAAGAATAGATATCAATAGAATGGTTAATTATTCCACTTAGTGTCCAAACAAAGGAGTTATACTGCTTCAAAGTTCTAGCAGACTTCCTAAAATTGTCAATAATTAATTGCCTAGGAAAGAAGGGTAGTCTTCTAAAATACTTTGTATATAGATGGGAGCATGATCAAGGCTATGGAACTTATTTAATCCCATAAAATGTACTATGGAAAGGAATGGTATCCCTCTCTACTCCTGAAATGTTCAAATGTGATTAAAAGGGAGTTTTAGTAGCTGGAACTAGTGTTAGGGCTTCACCATAGGTACTCCCATAGTATTGTGAGCCAATTGAATGGCCAATTTTATATAAAAAATAAATCAGTACTAAAATTAGAGAGTATTATTCAAAATAAGGGATAATATTTTCATGTTGGTATATAGTAGCTAGATGACAAAGGAGTCACCTTAGAAATCATGAATGATAGTGAGGACATACAACTAAATACAGTAAGAGCAAGTGGTATAGGAGTGCCATCAAAGGAACCTTGGATATATGTGGAGGTTCAAATCTAATCATAATATATCTTTTAAATATAATAACAAATAAGAAGAATTAAGTTCTAACTTTTGGATTTGAAAAATAGATTGGAAATTGGAATGGAAGATTAACCTTGTATATATAAAGGTATATAGAGTTGATATTCATAGCTTGAGCTAAATTTAATTTATGATATTAAAAATAGCATAATATTAATAAAAATTATAATACAAGGTTATTAGATATGCTATTGTATTATATGATTTTTATCTAAGAATATACTTGATATTTGGCTATAGAAGATGAAATTATATCTTATAATTATCTTAAATAAAATCTAATAAGTTTCAACTATCCAAAAATAAATTTGAAATTTTAATTTTAATTTAATAAAAATTAATATCAATATAAAGTATTCAAAAATATTCTATTTAACAACCCTAATTATTTTAAATTTCAATTACATCCAATTTTTTTATTCTTTTGTAACTTCAAATCTATTTAGCAACTCCTAATCCTAATTATTTAACTTCAACAAGCTATACCTTCTAATTTGATTGTTCAATTAATATAAAATTTTACTTATTAGTCCTATTATAGATCTTCTATGTATTTATAAAAGTTGAATTTTATCCAAGTTACAAATAGAGAAAAAATAAAAAATAATTGCATCAATGTTCTTTGGCTATCCACCTTAAAGATGATGACAAATATTTAATAATACTTTCTCCTACTTAAATTATTAACTTTTATTCTAATTTGGTATATAGCTTGATCTTTAAGTCTTGAATTATTATATCAAATTCTAACTTCATCCAACTTATAGATTTCTTGATATCTTAGAAAGTCCTAACCAATCCCAAACCACCTACTTCTAATATCTTATGATGCTAAAAGTGATATTTCTTTCAATTGCACTACTATAATGATACAAAATTTAATATACAAATGCCACATATTAGTATTTAAAGATCTACAAAATTTTAATCATAGATATTACACAAATTATATGAACCAACCAAGAATGATAATCCCAAGTTTATTGTCAAAAATCCAACATCATCCAAACAATTCTAATTTTGAACAACTCTTCTAAAGTTATTTCTTATCTAATCAAGAAAAGCCTTGATTTCTTATAACTTGTTCAAAGTTAATTCTCCAATGCCACTTTTCAATCTTAAAAAGTCCATGTATCCTACCTCTGATAATCATTTGATTTATGGAAAAAATATCAATCATATTTTTTTCATAAATCTACTTATCTAATCTTTATTTCCTTTGAAGGTAGTATATAGGTCTTCTTAGTCATTGATAGTATCCTATACCAAGGAAGAGGATCACCTTATTATTTAATCACTGTTGAGACCTTCATAACTTCTTTCAAAGAAAATATTTTGAATACCATCAAGAATAATTCCTACCTCTAAAAGTATCACCAAATATTAGAAGTCTCTTCCAAGATCATGATACCAAACATGTTATATCTTGCCATCAATTTGAGAAAGAATATATTGTTCTTGAGGATCTTCATCTCTATTCTATCATCTTGAAGGTTGTGATAGTTATAATGTCTCGTCCAATAAGTCAGTAAAGGATGGCTCTTGAGTTGAATTTATTAGTTGTTGATTTTCTATTTCTTTGATATTAATAAATTCAAAAAAATAATAGACACTGGTACAAGATAGAATGAAACCTCTTTTGAACTTGCTTGGTTTTATAGCAAAAAATTTCTTAATTCTTCATTGTAATTTTGATAGATGTCGTTAATGAAACATATTAATTTTAGTTGTTGTATTTGCTAGATTCCTAGATGGCTTCTATATGCATTCACTAATATTGTATCCATGTCAATGTACAAGATATTCCAGCCAATTTTGATGCCATCTTAAATCAAAGACTTCTTTTGATGCCGTCTTAAATTCTTCATTGTTGTCCACTTCTATAAGAGGCAATGGCATTTGTCTTCTTCTTTGTATATCCACTATCTTATATGGCTCAAGCAATGATACATGAAATACAAGATGGATCTTCATAGATTTTGATAGGTCTAATTGATAGGAAATTAGATTAATCTATTCACAAATCGGAAATGGTCCAAGCTTATAATAATCTAACTTGTCACAACGATAGATAGTCTTAATATTATAATAAAGTAACCATATCTTATTGTCTACATGGAATTGAGGCTATTCCTTATAATAGACATCTATATTGATTTTTTTATTGTTTTTAAGCTTCTTTTAATTGTGCCTTCATTGTTGTATATAGTTATGAAAACCAATTTATTAAATCTTCTACCACAAGATTATGAACTTTTGAAAAATCAAAAGTATCAAATTATAGATGATAATCATAATTAGCAAAGAATGGAATTTATTAAATAGACAAATATATCAAATTATTATAAGCAAACTTTGCCAATTGTAAATGAGTTGTTCAATTATCTTTATGATAATTGATGGTACATTTCAAATATTACTCCAAAATTTAATTTATCCATTTTATTTGTCCATCAATTTGAAGGTGAAAAATTAAAAATAATTTTATATCCACCTTCAATATTTTGAAAAAGGTCCTCCAAAATCTTCATACAAATTGCGTCTTTCTATCTGATATAATATCTTCTGATAATCTATAATAGCATTAGATATTTTTAACAAAGAATTTAGCTATTTTTTCACTTCTGATAGATTTTTTACACAATATAAAATATACTATCTTGGTAAAACAATCTATAATCATGAATATAGAATCATATGAACTTGAATTTGGAAGATCCATAATAAAATCTAAAGAAATAAAAGACTAAGATTGTTCTTGTATAGGTAATGGTTGGAAAAGTCTGTAAGGTCAATGATGCAGAGTTTTTGATCTTGAACAAACATTGAATAATTATACAAATTCTTCAATAACCTTTCATATTTGAAGCTACTAAAAATCTCTTGATATTAGCTTCAAAGTCTTGTTATATCCTAAATATCTTGTTGTAGGGAAGTTGTGATGAGCTTCAATAGGAGATAGTTGTGCTTTACCTTTTGGAACATATAAGCATCCTTCAAAATAGAGTAAATCATTCTTAAACTCAAACTTGGAAGTATTATGAGATTTAGATGAATTATTCTTAATCTTATGAATAAGAGGGTCTAAAGACATACTTGACTAGACTTGCTTGACAAAAGTTGAATCAATAGTCAATGTTAATTTCATTGCTCAAAGATGAAATTGCTCTAATTTCAAGAAGATTGTTCTTTATTGATGAAAAGCTGAATTTCCTTCTTTTGATGCAAGATAAGAATGTCTAGAAAGGGCATTAGACAAACCTTGTTATTTTCCTGGCCGATAAAGAATAATGAACTTGAATTTTAACAAAGATATACTCCAATGAGCTTGACAATAATTTAACATGCATGTTGATATAAAATATTCGAGATTCTTATGATCCGTTGTTGTATTATGATTTGGCTATCATGTGAAAAAATTGTATATGTATATTTAATGTATAATTTATTATACAATTAAATAAGAGCCATATTAGTAGACTTTTATAGATTATATGATGTGGTTAGGTTATTAGTTTAAAAAGAATTTGTTTAAAAGGGCTATTATTGAGATTTATATAACCTTTTTTTTTTTTGGTGGTAACTTTTGATATTGATTTAATATTGATAATAATTTTATATATCTTAAGTCACCTTGGTTAGACATTGGTGATCCTTAAGATCTTGTTTATTTCTTTTATTTGGTGTTTAAAAGACATATTATGTAAATCTTGTAAGAAAAAGAATTGGAAAGGAATTTTTAATGTAAAAAAGAATAGTCAAGCCATCTATGTAGATGAATGGAGATGGATGGTAGAAGTCTCTATTCTTATTGGCCAAAAATCATACCCAATAGGCTTCAAGGAGGCTATCTGAGGGTTTATTAGGGATTAGGATTTATTTTATGAAGAGAGTTGAATATTAGGGGCTAAGATCAGCAATTTTGGATTTTTGGATATAATTTTGGTGCAAATTTTGTGTAATTTTGACTTTATATGAAGGAGATATAGGCATTTAAACTTAAGGTATTAAAATTGTATCTACTGTCACTCTTTTGGATATAACTCACACATACAAAGTGCAATAGAGAATTAGCAATTAAGATTGGAAAGAGCACTTTTTTGGCTATATTTTTTATGTCAAATTTGATGAAATCTAAGCTAAGATGAAAGAGATATTGAGAGTTGAAGTTAGTGCTTGTAAGCTAAGAGCAATAAGTGACCTTGCTTCACTAGTGGTTATGTTTTGAACTATATTTTAGGCAATTTGATAAATTTTCAACTCAAAATTTTTAAAAGTGTATATATTTATGTCACAAGACTATATGCAAAAATTTTGTAGCATTAAGATTTTGGATTTGTGAGATATAAAGAAAATAGTGCTCGGGTGTCTTTGAGCTAGGATTTTAAACATCTACTAGAATTTTTAAGATATCAGACAATCAAAAAAAAATTTATAATTGATTCTTTTTTTTTATTAAACTTAAGAATATTACCTACACTTTAAAGAAAATATCATAGAAACTTAATAGTTGGATCAAAAGTTATTAAACTTTAAAGTTTAAAAAGAAAAAAGTTATTACGGGCGAATAAGATTTTGAAGGATTTTGATGGCAATTTTAGCCTTTTTGTACAAAGCTACTTAAATATAAGAGGATTTATCAATAAAACTTATTTTTTATAATATCATTATATTATTTGTTCTTTTAATTAAGGATAAATCACTCATTAGATTCTTATCAATAAATTTTAAGTAAGTTCTCCACAGCCAGAAATCCAATGTATTTTTAGATAAAAGATCATATCATATAATATCATATATATATATAGTAATTAGAGTAGAAGCACCTTCTAGATAATGATGCCATTCTTGAAAAGAATCCACAATTACAAGAAATTTTTTATCATGGATTTTGTAGTTGATCTCTACTATTGAAAATTTCCTAGAATAAAAAGCTACTAGGTGGAGTTTGTCATATGCTCCCATTTGTGACAATATTGCATCTAAAGCAAAGTTTGATGTATCTATTTCCATAAAAAATGCCTTAAAAAAGTTGACATGATACAAGATTGGTACAGAAGTAAAAATTGTCTTTAAAGCTTCAAATGATGCTTTTGCTTCTTTATTCCACTCGAGTTTGTTCTTATAAGTTAAGCATGTAAGTAGAAGTGCAACTTGAAAAAAATTCTTGATGAAGATTTGATAGTAATTGGCAAATCCTAAAAAATATTGTACATCTCTTATTGTTCTTGAAATCTTCCAATCGATCATTGTCCGGACTTTCTTAGGATCAATTTTGAGACCGTCATTCGAAATGATGTATCTTAAAAAGTCAACTTGAGTAATATGAAATACACACTTTTCCATCTTGGTATATAGTCTTACATTTCTAATTTTTTGTAATACACAATGAATATGAAGTTCATATTCTTTTATATTTTTAGAATAGATCAAAATATTGTTTAAATAATAGACAACAAAATCATCAAGTAATTTATAAAAAATATTATTCATAAGATGTTGAAAAGCAATTGGTACATTTATAAGTCCAAAAGGCATGACATTATATTCAAAATGCCCATATCTAACTCAAAATGCAGTCTTCTATTCATCACTTTCTTTGATGTGGATCAAATTGTATATTTCTCATAGATCTATTTTTATATAGATCTTTATTTAATTGAATTGATCAAAGAGCCCTGAAATCAAAGATAAAGAATACCTATTTTTTATGGTAATCTTATTATGTCTTTAATAATCTATACACATCCGCAACAATCTGTATTTTTTTTTTTCAAATAAAATAGGAGCTCTTGTAAGAAATTTTGAGTCGCATATGAAGTTCTTAGCTAAATTCTCGTCAATATATTCCTTCAATGCAACTAATTTGTTTTGTGATAAACTATAGATTGGTCCAAATGGTGGTTGAGCTCCCTCTTGAAGATCGATTGTACAATTACAAGGTCAATGCTTTGAAAGAATGTCTGTATTTTTTTTTCGAAAACATCTTGAAAGTCTTAATACTAGCTAGGAATATCAATTATAATCTTTTCAGCATTCAAAATAGGTGTGGCATATATAGTAAAAGACAATTCTTCTTTTGTCACATATATAAAAGCTTTTGTACCTATTAATAAGGATTTGGATATATTAAAATTATGTATGTCTACTTAACTAGTGGATTTTTGGATTAAACTACAAGAAAAGTTAAGGTTATATGAAGTCCAATCTATTTGAAGATTATATTTTTTTAATCAATAATCTTAAAATAATTATATTGGACAAAGATCTAATCACATTAAATGTTATTATGCTATTATATTTCTTAATTACTACATCTAAAGGAATAATCATATGGATAATATTTCTAGAAGATAATAAACGACCATCTATGGCTTCTATAAGTACAGATTTAGTTTTCTTGATTAGAAATATTTCTTGTTTTTTAAAAAAGCCTTTATCTATGAAATAAGTTGAGACTCCTAAATCTAATAAGGCAAAGACTTCGTAATTTTTAGGTCCTAAAAATACATCTATTGTAAAATATAATTAGGGATCTAAGGAGAGAATAGGATCTTTATAAGTTATATATGATTCCAACTACATGGTCCCTATTGTAGCTAGAAAAACTTATTTTCCGACATATTATCTTCTTTAACAACCATATTTTTCATTTTATAATTGCATTATTTCTTTGGAAAATATTAAGCAATGTACTTTGCTTCTCCATAATATAAGCACAAACCTTCTTGATGATGTTGAATCTTTTTTTTGTTTAGTAAGAGGTTAAAAACGTACCACATCAATTTGCATTAGATCTGGCTTAGTCAAATAAGTTTCTAAAATTTTAGGAATTATTGTCATTAATTGACTTGTTCCTCTCCAATCAAATCTCTATTCATGACGCCTTTCAAATAAATAATTGTCGCATGCAATGGCTTGAGTAATAAATTATTTCAAAGAATCTACTTATGATATTGTTAATAACAAATCTTTGACATTATCATTCAATTTATAATGAAATCGATTAATAAGGGCTTTATTGTTCCACTCTATGTTATAAACAAGGTTTTGAAATTTTGTAGCATATGTTGTGGCTGACTATAATCCTTGCTATAAAGATTAGAACTTGGTCTTTGTTATCCTCTCTTGATTGCTTTTTCCAAATATAGCTATAAACACTTCAAAAAATGAATTCAAATTATAAAAAAATTATGAATTTTTTTCCATTAAAGGTAAAAATCAAGAAAGAGCACTTCTAGATAGAAGCGCTCTTATGAATCTAACTTGAGTAAATCCATAATAATATTAGAAAAGATGCAACCTTAGATATAGCTTGGCTTGTTGTAAAAATCCTTGAAATTTTGATCTTATTCTATCAAACTTCTTAGGCATATTAATCTTTGCTTCTTTTATGCTTGTAGAAGCAAGGCTTCCTAGATTTGCTTATGAGGCCGATTTACTTGATTCTTCAACTATACAACTTCTTAGCATAGGCTCTGAACTTCTTCCATAGACATAGAAATAGTGCCTCCATGAGTGGTATTAGTGATTCTTGAAATTTCTACCTTAAGAGTGTTGACAAGCTCTTGAAGATGTGTAATAGTTGCAAATCTATTCTCACTCTGCTAAGTGTAGCATCCATAATCTTTCCTTCTATCTTAATAACTCTATAATTCAAATTAGAGGAGGATAATCTCCAGTCTCTAATATTAAATAAAAATCTCTACAAAGAGAGGTGATCTACTTTCTTTCAAGGAAAAAATCAAAGTTAGAAAACAAAGAATATTAGTTTAAAAATAAATAATTTACAACCTTTAAATGCAATAATAGAAGTAGAGTAATCTATTCACTTTTTAAATACAAAACAAGAATAATAATCTTGATTCTTGTTAAACTGTTAAGGACATGAATCATAAAAGAATAAAATATCAATATATTCTTGTGTCACTCAAAAGAATAAAAAATCACTTGAAGATAGATTAATATTAAAATTAGAATGGCTATTGCCAAAGACAATAAGATTAGAGACTCATGAAACAAGACTAAGAACAAGAAAGGTGTTGATAAGAGTGAAGAAGGCTTTATTCTTGTCTCTATATACACTATCTACTTAAGAGCTATGTGGTGGCATTCTATAGGACCGCTAATACGTGTCAATTTTTTAGATACATGTCAAAATTGCAAGACAAGTTTTTCATGTGTGCGCCATGTACTTAGCTTGTTCTACAAGCTACCAACATGTACAACACATGGCTTACTTGTTGGCTAAGTTTTTAGCCTATCAATCACCTATAAACATGTATAAAGGTGAAACTTCATCTATGAAGCTTTTAAAAAGCTTTTCTATAAGATATTATCAAATTAACCTACTTCTACCTACTTCTATCTATTCATACTAATTAAATAATTATTAGAATAAATCTTATGTCTCTGACATTATATTATAACATGACAATGTATGTATTGCTTTATGTAGATAAATTATCAATTTAGAAACTTTAAAAAGTCTAAAATCTAAATTAAATCTAAATAAAAAATTAATTTTAAATATTCATAAGGATAATATATCATGATTCTATCTTTTTATAGCCATCACCATTTCTTCTTCAATTTTATCTTTATTTTTTTGTCCATTTTTTTATAATAATAGAATATTCTTTTAATTTTATATATTATTATATTTTTTTCTTGATATTGCATCCCTTATTAGTAGGATTCTTCTTAGATCTTTTTTAAAAATTTATAGATATTTGTGGCCATAGGCATCTTTTGATCCAAAATTAATACATCATTTTATAGTATTTTCATGTCTATATCTTAATGATATAGTATCTTCAAAGTATTATATATTTGATAATCTATAATATTATGTACTAAAAATTATTTATTATACTTTAATAAATCTTTTATATAATTTTTATATTTTCAAATGTTTAATTGATATGTATGAAGTTAATAAGTATAGTTATCAATGTCTATTATCTTAAATGAAGCATGTATTATTAGCCTCTAGTGCTAATTCTTTCAAATGTGGACATACAAATTTTGAAAGATTGATTGTAGTATACTTACAATTATTGCGATTTTAATACTATTTAGAGTGTAATTTTGAATATGCAAATAAAACAAGATTGTATTGGAAGAGTTGGTGAAGGATGATTATTCAATCATGTAGTGTCGGATGGCATGAACTTCTATTTGGGAATACACTGGATACTTAGCTCTGGAGAATTTATTTGAAACTTATCGGCTCAACTCCAATAAGTGATTTTTCCTTAATAAAAAGGAAAAATAATATAATAATATTACAAAAGAGAATTTATATAGATTAATCCTCTTGTATTCAAGTAGGTTTGTACAAAAAAGATTCAAATTTCCACAAAAATCCTTCAAAACTTTATTCACCTGTATGGACTTATTTCTTCTTGATCTTTAGAGTCCAATAACTCTTAATTCAATTATTTAGTTTCTATAAAATTCTCTTTAAAATGTAGAAAATCTTCTTAAGTTTCACTACAAAAAAGAATCAATCATAAATTCATTTTCAATTGTCGGATATCTCAAAATCCCTAGCAAGTACTTAAAATCCTAGCTCAGAGACATCCAAGCACTATTTTCCTTATATCTCACAAATCCAAAATTCTAATGCCATAAATTTTTTTTATATAGTCTTTTAACATAAATATATACACTCTTGAAATTTTTGAGCCAAAAATCTATCAAATTGTCTAAGATATAGCTCAAAATATAACCACTAGTTATGTAGGGTCACTAACTACCCTTAACTTACAAGTACTAACTTCAACTCCCAATATCTCCTTCACTTTAGCTTGGATTTCATCAAGTTATACATAAAAAGTATAGCAAAGAAAGTTTTATTTCCAACCTTAATTGCCGATCTTCTAATACTCTTTGTATATGCGAGTTATGTCCAAAATAGTGACAATAGGTACGATTTTGACACCCTAACTTTGAGCACCTATATCTCTTTCATAAAAGGTCAAAATTATGCAAGATTTGTACCAAAACCATATCCAAAAACCCAAACTTGCTGATCCTAGCCTCTGATGTTTGACTCTATTCGAAAAAAAAGCCCTAATCCTTAATAAACCCTCGGGCAGCCTCCTTGAAGCACATTGGACATGATATTGGCCAATAGGAATAGAGACTTCTATCATCCATCTCCATTCATCCACATAGATGGCCTAACTATCTCCTTTCATACTAAAAACCTCTTTCTAATCCTTTTTGTTATAAGATTTACATAATATGTGTTCTAAACACCAAATAAAAGAAATAAATAAGATCTTAAGGATCACCAATGTGTAACAAAAGTGACTTAAGATATACAAAAGTTACTATCAATATAAAATCAATCTCAAAATTACTATCAAAAGAAAAAAATAAGGTTGTATAAACCTCAATAATAATCCTTTTATTAAATCCCTTCTAAACTAATAACCTAACCACATCTTATAATGAATAAAAATCCATTGATATGGCTTTTATTTAACTATATAGTAAATTGTACATTAAATATATATTTACAATTTTTTTCACATAGTAGCCAAACCACAATACAACAGTGGATACTCAATTTAGCTATTCAATGTCATAAGTATATATGTAGCTGATTATTTGGACATATTGTGAATGTTATATATATTATGATATCACCAACTTGAATAACAATTCTTTTTAACATAGACAAAGGATTGATAAATATAATGAAGATTATAGCTTAGAATATATTATTAATTATTATTAAAAATATAAGTACATGAGAGCATTATACACTTATAGTCGTACATAAAATTTGCAAAGTCTCTTGGCTCTAGTAATGGCTATTCAATTGAAGGTGGTACTTTATGAAAAATCTAAATTGAATTTATATTTTGAAGGCTTTTGCATTGATTATTATTAAGGCTATATTATAATTATTATTAAGGCTATATTAAATTATATAATATTAAATTAATTTTTGGTCATACCAAATAAATTTTACATTCTAATGCAAAGATCTAAAATAAAACAAGTCTCAAAAATCAATTAGATAGTTGCAATCATTACATTAATGATATTACATAATATATATAGATATTTTGCATAAAGTTATGTTACTCAAATTTGAAGTATCCACATTCTTTTCAATTACTATGAGTAGGATCAAGTTGTTTTAGAAGAACAATCTGATTTGATCTTGGACAATTAAGCCTTTGATAACTCAATTTATCTTTGTAATCACAATTGTATATGATATATAATTATAACCATAATTTTCCATAGTATATAGCTCTTTGGCCTATATAGAAGCTTTCTTCTTCTTATTATTAGCATTGGATATAATAATCAATGTTATTTATATGATACCATGTGGTTTCATTACTAACTAACCATTTTGCTTGATTTTCTATCTTAGAGTTGCTCTTGTCATAATAAATATTAGATATATTTAATACTAACTATGTAAATATACTTATTATTGAATAATAATTAAAAATAAATTATTGATATAGTCTAAGTTTTATATTTGATGTATTTGCCAGTGATTATCAATATATAATCAATTTGTATACTATAGATCATCAAGGTGGCTTATCCTAAATTATAGCATTTGATAGAGATCTAACTTCTATTCTATATTTTGCATGCAATGCAATTTTTACAATCTTCATTATTTTATTTTCTTTGTAGATCTTAAAGCTTTTTTTACTAGTAAATTTTTTATATTTTATATCAATGCAATTTATTTCTTTATTCATTATCTATTACATCTAATTTAATGGAGTTTATTTCATCATAAACTTAATTCTTGAAGTTTGGTATGACATTTTCAAAAGAAAATTTTTATTTTTTTTATTCATAGCAAATTATAGATAGTATTGCATAGATTAGTATTTGTCTTAAAGATATCAATAACTTTTATAATTAATAAAATTCTAAATTTCTAATATTTAATCCTATGGTCTAAGTATATTTAATATTTTAGGATGTAGTCATTTAAAAATCAACTCAATTAGATTTAAATACAGTCTTAGAATATTTTTTGTTTTTTCTTAAATTATAAAATATAACAATATTTAAAGATTTTTTGTTGACATGTACTAAAAAAGAAGTTTTAATCACCACCATTGGCTAAGTTTTTGATTAATGAAGGAAAAATACATCAATAGTTATTAGATATTACTTACAATCTCTCTAACAATTAATTATTTTTTAGGCCTTATATGTGACCTTGACAATTAGTAATTCTTATACGTAGTATGTTTTCTAATATCATGTGATATTGCCTTTTATCAATTAACTAATCTTAAATTACAAGCTCTTTCTTTGATCTTATAAAAAAAATTATTTTGATGTCTTTCAATATGCTCAATTATTTATAAAATTCAATAAATTTTGATATATAAGCTTACCAACTATCTATCATATATTAATAAAGTAATTATAATAAGTAATTTGTAGCATCCTCTTGTGTTATGAAGAAATTTGTTAGAAGCCACAATTTTGAGGAAGTTGTAAATAACATGCTGCTTCTCAATATAGTAGCCATCTTTATTGAAATTATAGTTTTTTCCTCTACTATAAATCTCATACTATGGCATATCCCATATATTTTTATTAAAAAGTTCATCAATTCATCAATTAGGACAATAAGCCCAAAAAAGAATTAATACATTAAATATGTATTTGCTATAGAGTTACTCTAATCGCACATTATTTTTGGGAAGATGTTGATTTTACTCTTGATTAGTTAATTTTTTATATTTTAGATTATATAAATGGAAAATTTAATTCTATAATAAAGAAATTCTATATTAATTATGGTCTTATTTTTATTTGGTATCTAAGATGATTTAAGCCTATTTCAATTCTTTTTTATAATTTCAATAATTTTTTAGTAGTCTATATAAAACTAGTTCAATTTTATTATTATTATGACTATTAATAGGACTAATCAAAGCTTTAGATCTTTATTTCTTTATAAATCAAGATACACTTTTCTTTATGCTTATTGATTGTAATTAGAATTTTATATGATATTTGGTTTCTAGGTTGAATAATAGAACATAGTGATAACAAAGACTATGGCCTTTCTATCACCAACTAATTTATTTTTTTTAGTAAAAGTAGTAAAAAATCTTGCCTTATCATTCCAAAAGACTATGTCAAAATATTCTTAAGTATTGAATGATTATTAAATTCAAATATAATATCATATCTTTGGTATATATTCTTACAAATAAGTCTAAATTAAATCTATTTTAAAACCTTCATATTGTTATTATTGTAATATCTATTATCTTTTGATTTCTTGGTTGCTATATTTGACTAAACTACTTATGTTGGTTGAACATTATAATATTATGGTTGCCAAGTTCTTTAAGCTCATCTCAAAATTTGATATCAAATTTAGAAATTATCTTTTGCCTCATGTATTGTACTTTTTATTTTATGGACCTATAATTATATTCTATCATCTTCTCATTATTTCTTTACTCCTATATAATTTTTTTTAGTTGAAATCTCATAAATATATAAAATTAAAGAGAATCTTGAATAGTAGCAAATTGGATAGATAAAGATAGATAAGTTATATGTTATAGCTATATAGTACTAAGATAATTGGCAACAATATATTAGGTGTATGGTTATTTGATATTATATAGCTATTTTGTTGTAATAAAAAGTATACAAATGATTCAAATAGCTATGTAGTATTAGATAGCTATATAGTACCAGATAGCCATAGACTTAAATCATTTATAAACCTAGTATTGTATAAATAGGAAATCTGATCTTAGAAGGAATGATAATCTTTGAAAATGATTACCTTTCTTCATTGTCATTTCTTTTGGTCCTACTTTTAATTTGACATTATTAAAATAATTTTTTTAATAATAAAGAGTATATAAATGATTCAAATTTGAAATACCTCACTTGACATTGATTTTTTATTTTTAATAGATTATATATCATAGCATAATGCTATGATTTTCAACTTTATTGAGTTGGTAAGAATTTTGATTTTTTTATATCAATTATAAGTGAAGTGATTTTATAGGGTGCTAAGTTAAGTGAATATGTATTTTTTCATATTGTAGATCAGGGCAGAGATTTATTGTCCACCTTGATTAGCATTTCTTTAGAGAATATTAACAAACGTATGTTTTAGAAAATTCTTATATCCAATGCATTAACTGATGGAGCAGTGAACTATTAGTAACTACATTAATATAAATTTTACGTATATATTGACATCATATTCAATATAGTTTACAATATGGTTTTCACTAGTATGTTGGTTAATAAAGCAATTTCTTAGATAATGATCAAAATTGCAGAGTTTTTAGACTTCATTCTTTTAGAGCTATTTTCTCAAAAGTTACATGAAATTTGAGAAGATGGAGCACTATAGGCACCTTTAACTAATAATACCAAATGCAGCTCTATATAAGATTTTTACAAATAAGATCTTCTTATTTCCACATAATAAATCATCCTTATTTGTTTCAACAACTTGATGCCAAAATCATAGTATCTCTTCCATTAGGTTCAACATCTTTTAAAATCTATATATAAGTCCATATCAGTATTGAAGAAAGAAAAGTTAGAAGCCACAACACTTAGCATCAACAAGGTTACATACAAAGAAAAGTATGGAATAAGATGTCTTTTACTTCCAACATCCATTTTTTATAAGTGGTGGTTCCTATTCTAATGAATAACTTCTATCTTTTGACTTTTATATTCATCAAAGGATATATTAAGTATATCTTTTAGCATCTTATCTTCTATAAAGATATATCTTTAGTATATCTAATATATTTTTAATATATCCAATATACCTATAGGATCCTTTGGCATCTGTAAGATAAATCTTGCCACCTTCAATTGCATTGGTAATCTGATGGCTGAATCTAACTTACACCTCTATAACTTAGTCTAGTTACTCCACTTATAATTTAACATCATTATGCAATTTTGACACCCTCTAGTACCTAATTAGTTGAGATTTAAGGTATATTAATTAAAAAATATATAATATTTTAATTTAATTTTAATTTAATTTTTATTTAATTTATTATTATTATTATTATTATTATTATTATTATTTAATTATTTGTATAAAGACAAAGATGAACAATGTCCAAAAAAATACTCACAGATTTCATGTTGTTCAATGTCATAGTTTCACATTAGATCTTTAGCAGAACGATTACACCAAAAAAAACTAGCACCCATCGGAAGTTCATCCCTCTACACTAATACCAAATCTAAAGACCTCTTCTTAAGGAACAGATCATAACAAGCTCTAGGAAAAAAATATCAGAGTACTACAGATATTATCCTACTTCAGGAATATTGAAGGATGATCTCTTAACAAAATTCTAACCCCAACTTTCTCAATAAAACCTTTGGCCATCAACATCACCAAGATGTCATGCCGTATAGCATCACATGCACATCATCGACTCTAGTGGTGCATACGCAACCTGATCCCCTTTCCAATGCTGCTCCTTGAACTTCTTCCTCTCTACGAACTCCAATTCTTTGTTCCTCCCTACATTAAGATCCAGCCCTCTAGTCTCTAAAACTCCTTGATACCGTTGTACACACAATGCAAAATCGCCGCACTATACTGCTTCTTGTGCACGTTGCTTTCTCAGCACCTCAATGAATTATCCAAACTTCTCCATCACTGTTCCTTTCTATCAAGCTTCTGATCTCATCATCTCCTTTTTGAAATGACAACATTTCACAGATCCACCATACGAGGCTAAATTCACAAAACTCTTGTTGGCCTTTTCAACAACACCTTATCTTCAATGTAGCACTCAGACACCAATCTCGTAACGGATGATGGAGTGCACAACTGTAGGGACTCTCTTTAATCGTAATCGACCCCCTATCTCACAATTTCTCACCACTTTGACAAAGTTACATTCTTCACAGCTTTTAAACTAATCTTCTTACTAATATTTCTTATCTATGACAATCCATTTAGCTTATGCTGCAAGCTATCACAGTCACATGTCGCACTTCACGTTAACCTTGATCTAGTATTCATCCTCTAATTTATTAACTCACGGATCTGTTGTTCTTCTATACTTCATAATTCCCTCCTTCTCTCTTACATTCCCGCTAACTCTCTTCTTATCTTCTATATATATACATAGACATACACTCCCTCTCCACGCTGTCGTATTACGTGTTGTCTTATTCGGGAATGCACCGGGCACCTGGTTGTAGATAGTAAAGTTGTGTTTGCAAATAATGAAAAAATCCTAATAGATTTCACCCATATATGAAGAATATAATTCAAAGTTCAATTCAAAAGTATTTAAAAATACTCTTCTTAATAACATCAACCATACATATATCCCAATAGCCTTGTTTCTTTTATAATTAAGCAAATTTTTATTTTTGTTTATAAGTCCTAATCCTAATTAGTGAGCTTTGACAAGCTATAACTTTTAATCCAACTGTCCACTTAGTATGAAATTTTGCACACAAATGCTGGTATAAGTCTTCTACATGCTCAAAAAAATTCAATCTAACCCAACTTACAAATTGCAAGAAAATGCCCAAAAACCGTACTGATGATACTTGGCCACCAACCTGAAAATTGATGCAAAAATTCTAGTGGTGATTTCTCCTTCTTCCACCATTAACTTTAGCTCAAACTTAGTACATAGCTTGAACTATAAGTCTTCTATTACCATGCCAAAATTTACATTGATCCAATTTGTAGATCTTTAGTTATCACAGAAATCCTACCCATCCCTAAGCTGCCAACTTCTGACAATCCTTTGTATCAAAGCCCAAATATCTCCTGATTACATTATTAGATTAATACACACTTTTGTACACATTTAGCACATCCAACAATCCAAAAAATATCAAATTTTGAACCATAGATGCTATAAAGATTGCACAAATCACTCAAGAATGTAAGCCATCATTGTCTTATATAAAACCCAAAATACCAATCTAAACCTTGACTTTGAACAATGATTGCAAAGTCATCCAAAATCCTATGGCAACAAACTTAATGTTCTTAGAAGAAGCTTCAAGCTAGCTATCCAATCCAAAAATCCGATATGCAAAATCTCCTATATTTTGCCCTAGGTGGCTATTTTTGTGGCTAGAGGTCTGATTTCGACCCTGTCCTACAAACGGCCAACCCCCGGGTATCAATCTAACCTATCCTAGGGATTTTATAGCCTGATCCTACCTTCAACTTAATCCTAGTATCAATCATGCTAGTAATTTATTCTTTTTATTATATTTTTATTATTTTATGGCCTTTCTAAGGCAGTAAAAGAATTATTAAAGCCTAGAAGATAAAATCACTAACTATTTCTTATCTACTAGCTATTAAGTGAAGAAAATAAACTAAGAGGCTTTCATAAAAACCTTATTAAAATATGTTGAATTTTTATTGAACTAAGGTAATAGAGTATTAATTGAAAAATCATTTTTAGTCATAGTTTCACCATATAATCGTGTCACAACATGACAACACTTCGTCTCTCACTGCACTAACTCACACACTAGTCTCTTTCTAGACACACTAATCCCCTCTTCCTTCTGCCTTCAGCCCTCTTCTAGTTCTTTGCCGGCCAAGGATTTCGCATTGCACACGATCCCTATCAGTGCCGCGGTCAACTGTTGCCAGGACCTATTATTGGGTACTTGTTGGACCCATTTTATTTTTTAATTTTTAATTTTTTTTAAGTGCCAAACTCATACTTATGGGAAATTGCAAGGGCTTAATATAAGGTCCTTTTCTATCCTATTTTCATATAAAAATATTAACTCCAAAATAATTATTATTTTAAATAAATTTCTTTTATTTCTAATTATTTTCACGCCCCTATTTTTCTTTTCTACTACTATCTTCACTAATTAGTCCTATTACTCTCTAATTTACTTGTCTAATGCTAAAAAATTATAATTTTTAAAATTTTTTTAAATTTTTTAAACTAGCTGATATGAGACAATGAATTTTTAACTTACAACATCTCATCTATCTCAAATATATCTTATAGTATATATTTTATATTTTTATTTAGTCTTTCAATATTCTCTAGGATATCCTTATCCTCTTAACCTTATCTCTTGGTCTTTGGCTTCATCTCTTATTCATAAGAAGACCTTTCTATTTACCAAGAGACAATCTTTTGACCATTATCAACCTATAAAAGATAATATCTTTTACTTGATAATTTATTCTATTATTATCTATTTATTTCAACACTCCTATTTTGCTATTAGTCAAAGGCTTTCAAAACTAATGCTTTTGTCAACATGTGATGCCTATCCTTCACTAATATCTTTGTTAATAAATTACCAAGCATGTCTTCCATAGTACAATATTTTATGTCAATTATTTCCATTTCAACTTTCTCTTTCATAAAGTGATGTTGTATATCAATGTCCTTAATTCTTGAATGATGCTTTGAATTCTTTGTAAAAATAAGGCATCCTTGATTGTCACACTTCATTGAAATTACTTTTAATTGCATAAGTTCAATATCCTTCAAAACTTGTCTTAATCAAATTGCATCCATTGCTCCATGGCTTGCTACCTTATACTCCACATCTATTCTGAATCATACAATTGTGGATTGCCTCTTACAATTCCATGAAATTGCTCCTATTCCAATAAAGAATACATAGCTTGTTGTTGATCTTCTATCATTTGCATCTCCTATCCAATTTGCATCACAATAACCATACAAAGCAATATTATCACCTCCAAGGTACAATTTGAAGTTCAATGTGCCTTTCAAGTACCTCATAATTTTTTTAATGGTTGTCTAATGGATTGGTCTAGCTTTTGACATGTATTAAATTACAACAATCACTACATATATAAGATCTATCCTTGTTCTAACTATTGTATACATGACTAAACTTATTGGTGCCTTGTATGGAATATCTTGTATTTCACCTTCAACTTTAGTAAATTCTTCATCTGTGAATTTCATCAACTTTAAACTTACCTCTAAAGGTGTTTCAATATTCCTTCAATATATTTTCTTTGGCTTATTGTGATGGACTTCTTAGTAAGATTTTTTCCAAATTCCACTCCTATATAATAATGAAGCTTTTTCAAATCACTCATCTCATATTTCTTTTCTAATTTTATATTCAATCAATTCATCATCTTCAATGTATTGGTTAAGATGATTAAATCATCAATATAAAAAATAATAATCATTAAGAACTCTTTTGATTACATTACATATACAAAGTGATCAGTCTCACTCTTTACAAATCCTTCATTTATAAAGAATATGTTAATTTGTTTGATACCATATCCTTGGTGATTGCTTGAGCCCATATAGAAATTTTATTAACTTATAAATAAGATTTTGCTTGCCTTTTTCAACAAATCCTTGAGATTGATGCATATAAATGTCTTTTTTCAACTCTCTATTCAAAAAAGCCATCTTTACATCCATTTAATGTATTTCTAAGTCTATTGCTGCTTCAAATACCACAATGGTTCTAATGGTGGTGAATTTGGCCACAAGAGCAAATGTCTTATTGAAATCAATACCAACAACTTGTGAGTATCTTTTGGCAACTAATCTTGTCTTATATCTTATAATATTATCAATAGCATCTCTTTTGATTTTAAACACCCACTTATAACCAATAGGTAATCAATTTGGTAGAAATTGAGTCAATTTCTATGTTCTATTGTCTATGAGAGATTTATATTCTTCTTTCAAGGTCTTTTCTCACTTCATAGTATCTGTAGACTTTATTGCATTATATAATGTCAATGGATCAATAAAAAGTGAAATATTAATATATTCTTCACTTACTTGAAGAAAGATGTGATTCTTTCATCATTTACCAAGTAGTCTTCTTTTTCTCAAAGCATATCTCTTTTCATTTGAAAAAAACTATTCATCTTATTGCATAACCTTCTTCTCTCTTAAAACTTATCTTTTCTTATTTAAAAGTTTGTACTCTTTATCATCATTATTATTATAATCTTTAATATCTTCATTTCTTTTATTGCTAGTTTTAACAATTATAGAAGCCATCATTTTATTCATCTTCTTAAGCTCTTCTCTTTGATTCATATCTCTATCATCTTCATTGTCTTCATATTTTTTTTTTTTTTTGTTGAATTTGAAGATGTGTCCATAAACACACCATTATTCCTATTTGGAATCATCTCCAAGTGCTCACAAGCACTCTTATGCTCCAAAAATTTAACACCACACTTTTTAATGATCTTTTTGGTGTCTAAATACATTAACCTATATGCCTTGGTACCTTTACAATATCCTAAGAATACATACTTTGTACCTTTTGCATCAAGTTTGGACCTCATACAATGTGGTATCTTTGTATACACAATGCATCTAAAAGTCTTCATATGTAAAATAAAAGTTGTCTCCCATTCCAAGCTTTTTGTGGTATCATTGATGCAAGACCACTTGTTGAACACCTATTCCTTATATATACTGCATTCACTATAGCTTCTACCTAGAATACATAATCAAGGTTTTGAGAATGAAGTATGTTCTTTGCTATCTCTATAATGGTTCTATTTGCCCTTTCAGCAACATTATTTTGTTGTAGAATATATGGAGCTGTTGTTTGTTTAGCAATTCCTTCATTCTTCAAATAAACATCAAATTTTTTAGATATGTATTCACTTCCATTGTTTGTAGGTAATTTCTTGATCTTGTACTCATTTTATTTTTCAACTATTGCTTTGAATTCTTTAAACTTCCAAAAGCACTCACTCTTAGCTTTAAAAATGTAGATCCAAATTTTTCTTGAAAAATCATCAATAAAAGCAAAAAAATACCTTGTTCTTCTAATACTTGTGGTTTTCATAGGTCCACATACATCAGAATAGATAATCTCCAATAACTTTATAGCACAAGTTATTATACCATTTGGAAATAAGACCCTTTGTTATTTGCCTTGTATGCATCTTTTATATGCAAGTTATAATGCATTTTGACTTGTTTTGCTAAGATGTAAACTACTTATCATAGACTTAAGCTCTATCATATTCTTCAAATTCAAATGGCTAAGGCAACAATGTCATATATTCAACTTGTCTTCATTTAATGTAAACTCAATAAATATAGCAACTTCCACTCCATTGACCTTCTTGTAATTGAGGTAGTACAAATTTCCCTCTCTAGAGCCCTTAGCAACCATGTTTCCATTCAATATTCTTACAAAATATCCATTCATATTGAATTGAATCATATAACCTTTCATTATAAGTTTTCTCACTGAAAGTAGATTTTGCTTCATCTTTTGCACATGGACAATATCTTTGAATCTGATCCTATTAGTTTGTCTATTCACAACTACCTCCGCCTTAATACAGCCAATTCCAATGGCTTCACATGTGCTATTATCTGCCAAGACCACATTTGATGTTGGAATTGTCTCATAAGTGTCAAATGAATATTTATAAGATGTCATATGGTTGGAACAACCTGAATCCACAATCCATCATAATATGGCAGCCATAATAGCTCCAATTCTTGCTATGAATGCATAATCTTGTCTTCCAAATTCATGTTGTATACTATTTGTATTCTTCTTGTCCATCTTTTTGTTAAGATAAATAATAAAAATAAAATAAATTATCTAATAAAAGATATTATCTTAAATAGATTACTAATAGTCAAAGAATTGATTTTTAATATATACAAAAGGCATTGTAGGGATATAGGATGTGCTCAAGGATGAAGAATCAAAGTCAAGAGGATAAAGTATTTACTAGAGAATTTCCAAAAGATTAAATAAGAATAATTAGTACATGGCATAAGATATCCTTGTAATACGTAAAAGATACCAAAGGATATTAAAATCATTGGATATCCTCATAGTACATGCCAAAGGATCCTAGGAACATATATATAAAAATCAAAAAATGAAAGGTGTCTTTTAGGACAGCAACCACTACCTATAAATAATAAATATTGGAAGTAAGATTATCTTACTCCACACCTCTCTTTGTATGCAATCTTACTAATACTAAGTGTTGTAGCTTTTAACTTCTCTTTCTTCAATAGGTTATGGACCCACTCCTATTTATTTGTGAATTTTGAAGTTCTTTGAAGTCTTTGTTGTTGTGTGGAAGAGATCATGTTGTTGCTGATGTTGAGATTTAGAAACTCCTAACTTTACAATTCAGATATAAATCTAGATCTTATTTTATTCTTACTTGTTATAAAATATATTTTAGATTTGGGATTTTATTTGTACCTTAAAGTGATGTTATAGAATATTAGCATTATATTTTTTTGCTGAATTAGATCTTTGGTTGTCTAACTTTATAGTTTCATGTGTTAAAGAAGCTTAAGGTACTTAAAGCACCTTTTATGGTACTTATAGGTGATTTGTGAGCATAAAAGTGATATAAGAGTGGAGAATCTGATTTGTGATGTTTATATAGTTCATGGGACTTGTGAGAAGTCTTAGAAGTGAAGTTGAAAGTGTTTTGAGAATAAAAACATTAATTTATTCACAAATAGAGCATTTTGAATTTATAAGGCAGCAACACCTTGTTGCTAATTTTGAAAACTTAAGGATTATTTTTCTTGATCTTTTTTAACACATTGTCGGGTAGAGAGAATTCGCCTTGGGAAAACGCCGGGTTCCTAGCTGCTACTAGAACTTGCAGGGAACATGAGAGGAAGCCGTGCAAGTATGTTCTATACTTGCACAATATTTCTTCAAGCTTTCAAGTTATACTTGTATTATACTTGTACAAGTCTTGTATAAATATAAAGTATAAATACTTGAATAATACTTATACAAATACTTGTATAAATACTTGTATAAATCCTTGAATATAACAGTTGTACAAATACTTGTATAAATCCTTGTATAAATCTTTGATATAATACTTGTATAAATATTATGTATAATACTTGTAGAATACTTGTAGAATACTTGTATAAATACAAGTATATATACTTGTGTAAAAAGTATAAGCAAACTATGTATGTATTCAAGTATACCTCAAAATACAACCGCATATGAGGAATACAAGTTATACAACAAACTGAAACTAAATAAATCACTAAAAATTCATCCAAAGGTCGAATCAAGCGTGCTTACAGCCTATGGAAAGCCAATAATCCATTGTAAAACATATCAAAATTTCACAAATAGATGACTTACCATTTAAAAGTTATGGCTAAAAGAAGTAGGCGCTAAAATTTCCAAGCAAATGCAAAGGCAGCAAAGCTCCTCTTCACTTCAGCCTTTGTTGTGATCACTTCCCTTCTCCAAATTGGACATGCAATAGCTTTTTAGAAAGCTCACTCCATCATCTAACTTATTCTAAAATTTCGCATGCATGCCTCTCAAACTCCAGATTTTGTAGCTAGTCGATTCTACTCTTCAAACCCTAGCAACAATTTTCCCTCTTTGACACTTCACGGCTCATAAAACTTTCATCAAAGCTCCAAATGTATTGATTTTTGTTTTTGTGGAAAGCTTACACAAGCTACTACAAGCACTTAAAATATCAAAAAGATTGAAGAGACTGTCCGACTTGGGTGGTTGAACAAAGTCTCTGCCCCTCTTCGTCGGGTGGCAGCAAACCCTTTCCCACTCTCAAGCTCACAACTTTTGCTCTCCAACTCCAAATGCTACAAGAGATGTCTTGATAGAAAGCTAGTACAATTTTCCACACTCTCTATAAATTTCACTAAGAAAGAGTTGAAATCAAACTTGCAGTGGCAGCTCGAAGTTTCTGCCCCTCTTCGTCGGGTGGCAGCAAACCTCACTCTACTAAAACAAGCATAACTTTTTGTTCACAACTCCAATACAAGCAAGTGAGTAGGTTCTAAAATCCTCACAACTTGAAGAACACACCCACCAATTTTCACTACAAACACTTCTATCCCCTCGGAGCTATCTCTCTCCAAAGTTCACTATTCAAAACTCCTTTCTTATCTCGGTCTAACAAGAGGAGTATATCTCCCTTTCTTTCTATATTAGACTATGAGACGCCCACATGGGCAGCCAAATCCTATTGGATGGGCCTTATTCACCCCATGCTCTTCTTTCTTATCCCTCACAAGGTCCATTCTACCTCAAAAGTCAACAAGAAAGGTAAAACAACCTTTACTTTTCTTCTAATTACAAAAGAGTCTATTCTAGGATATAAATAAGGTAGGAACAAAACAAATAGCCATCTTAATTCACTAACTAAGTGGCTATAATAAATCCTCTCCTTATAATATCTTCTAAAATAACCTCTAGCACTCACACATATATTAACAATAGAAACAAGATTTTTAATATTTTTATACACTGCACGTAAATGCAGTACGACAACGTCTCTTCTTTAGACATGGCTTCAAGTGAGGGTGAAGGCTTGAAAGAAATTGAGAAGTTTAGAGGTGAGAATTTCTACCATTAGAAGGTAAAAATGAAACTTTTGTTGGCTTCTTTAGATCTTTGGGATATTGTAGATGAAAGTAAAGAGCCTCCAAGTATGGATACTAATATAAAAGAGAAGAAAGAATACAAATGTTATAAAAAAAGGCTTTTGAGTTAATTGCAACTAATGCTAATGAGACAAACTTCTCTCATATTATTTCTTGCAAAGGATCCATGGAAGTATGGAAGACTCTTTGCAACATCTATAAGAGTAAAAACTTATCCAACATCATTTATATAATAAGGAAGTTCTTCACTTACAAGATAGAAGAGGGTGAAGACCTCATGGCACACATCAACAAGATAAAGACACTTATAAATCAACTTGCAATTATAGACAAATCCATAGAAGATGTAGATATTGTCATGACTCTATTCATGAGCTTGCCAAAATCCTACAATTATTGTATTATGGCTTTGAAATCCATCAAACTAAAAGAATTGATAATGGACTACATTACAACAAGACTTTTTTACAAAGTAACTAAGAACAAAAAAAAAAAGAACCTCAAGATAAAGATTCAATACTCTACTCACATCAAGACAAGGGTAACTATTCAAATCAATGAGGTAATGTCAAAACTTGCTTCATTTGTGGCAAAGTAGGACATTTTGCTCAAAATTATTATAAAGATAAAAATATGAAGAGGGAGAATACAAATAGTGTGCAATATGAGTTTGGAGGACAAGATTATGTATTTATAGCAATAAATGGAACCTCTATGGCTACTATAGCAAGATAGATTGAAGATTTAGGTTATGCTAAGCATATGACACCTTATAAGTATTCATTTGATACTTATGAGGCAATTCCAACATCAAATATGGCCTTGGCAGATAATGGCATATGTAAAGCTATTAGAATTGGCTCTATTATGGTGGAGGTGGTTGTAAATGGATAAATTAATAGGATCAAATTCAAAGATGTCCTCCATGTATCAAAGATGAAGCAAAACCTATTTTTGATGAATAAACTTGTAATGGGAGGTTTTATGATATGATTCAATATGAATGGATGTTTTATAAAAATATTGAATGGAAACATGATTGCTAAGGGATCTAAAAAAGAAAATTTGTACTATCTCAATTGTAAGAAGGTCAATGGAATGGAAGTAGTTGCATTTGCTGAGTTTATATCAAACTAAGACAAGTTGAATACATGGCATTGTTGCCTTGGCCATTTGAATATGAAAAGCATGATAGAATTCAAATCTATAGTAAGTAGTTTAGATCTTGGCAAAATAAGTCAAAATATAATACAACTTGCATGTGAAGGATGCATGTAAGGCAAAAAATAAAAGGCCTCATTTCCAAGTGGTATAGCAACACGTGCTACAAAATTATTGGAGATTGTCCATTCTGATGTATGTGGATCTATGAAGACCACAAGTATTGGAGGAATAAGGTATTTCCTCACTTTCATTGATAATTTTTTAAGAAAGATTTAGATCTATATTCTTAAAGCCAAGAGTGAGTGCTTTTGAAAATTTAAAGAATTCAAAGCACTTGTTGAAGAACAAAGTAAATGCAAGATCAAAGTGTTACGTATGGATAATGGAGGTGAATACATGTCTAAGCAATCTCATATTTATTTTAAAAATAAAAGAATTGCTAGACAAAGCACAACTCCATATATTCCATAACAAAATGATTTTGCTGAAAGGATAAATAATACCATTGTAGAGATGGCAAGGAACATGCTTCATGCTCAAAACCTTGGTTATGAATTTTGGATGGAAGTTGTGGTAAATGCAATATATATAAGAAATACATTGTTGTATAGTAATAGGACTTCTAATTGCTTTATATGGCTATAAATAAGACAAAACAAAGTAGATTAAAAAAATAAATAATAAAGGCATCTTTAAAAAAGAATTGAAAATAGGTTTTAGAAAAATTTACTACAAATTTGTAAGAGTTGATACCAGGAGAGGGCTGGTTATGAACCTAGGTCAAAATAAGACCACAAGGTACAAAACAGCATGCCTATGGCAGACAAAGGGCTTTTTGGCATATCAAAGAGTGGAATTAAAAAGAAAACTTAAAAAAATTTGTATAAGATTTGATTTAGAGTGATTTGGATTAAAACTAATTTTGTAAGAATTTTGCAAAGTCACAGTTGTTTTGAACAACTTTGGATTTTATAAAATAAAATAGGATTTATGCTTTGGACAATTACAAAAGTTTTATAGTAGATCTATAGCTAAACTTTTGTAGATTGGTTGGTATTATTGTTGTTAATTTGTGCTACACTTTTGAGCTTAATCTAATAGTTTAATTTTAAGTAATTGAGGTCTAAGTGGATTAAGGTCTCAGAAATTGAATTTTGAAGGTTAATTAGGATTTTACAGATTTTGAGCAATCTGCCAATTGGATTTGAGTGAAATTTATGTCTGCGGATAAAAGACTTAGTTTTTTATGCACATATGAAATTTGAAAGCAGTTGAATGGTGAAAACATGAGGTTTAGATATTGGAATATTAGTATCAAGATTGGAGAAGGAGGCTGGCCAATACTTGAATAGATTTATAAGTTTTTCTTCTTTTTGGTAAGTTTGATCTTCTTCAAACTTGATGTGTTTGTTTTCAACTTAATTTTTAAGGCATGTATAAATTTTCAATCAAGATCAATGATTTATTTGGTAATTATTGAGATTCTAAAACTGCCTTAGGAATTGCTTAGGACTTGATTAGGATTTGGTTAGGATTTAAGGTTTGGATTTAGGATTTAGAATTTATTACGATTTGATTAGGATTAGGATTTGATTTAGGATTTGACTTAGGATTTGACTTAAGATTTGATCAGGATTTGACTTAAGATTTGATTTAGATTTGATCAGGGTTTGACTTTGAGTTTGACCAAGGTTTGACATAGGATTTGATGAGGATTTAATTAAAATTTTAAGATTTTTTTTTAAAAATATTTTTTAAAATTATTATTTTATATGATTTTTTTTTTTAATAATTAATATATAATTCATTTATTCTTCTTTTGTAATTTTTTAAAGATTGGATCAAAGCTTGATTAATATTGTTAAGATTTAATGGAAGTTATTTAAGATTCTATTAGAGTTATTAGGATCTTGTTGTTACGTATTTTCTTTTTATCTTCTATAGCCAGGTGCCCAAAGCATTCTCAAGCAAGACTTCACGTATTATGACAACGTGTCTAACAAGTGTTCTTGCATCAATAATACCAAAAGAAGCTTGGAATGGGAGACAACCTTACATTTTATATATAAAGACATTTGAATGTATTATAGATGCAAAGACATCAAATTGTATGAGATCCAAATTTCATACAAAAGATATAAAGTGTGTATTCTTAGAATATTATGAAGGTACTAAGGCATATAGGCTAATATATTTGGAAACCAAAAAGATCATCAAAAATCATGATGAGTTTCTAGAGCGTAAGAGTGCTTGTGAGCACTTGGAGATGTATCTAAGTAGAAATAATGGTGTGTTTGTGGATACATATTTAAATTAAGCAAAAAAAGACAAAGATGAAGATAATAAAGATAGTAGAGATGTGAATCAAGGAGAAAAAATTAAAAAGATAAATAAAATGAAGGCTTTTATAATTATTAAAACTAGCAATGAAGGAAATAAAGATGTTGAAAATTATGATGATGATGATAAGGAGTACAAATTTTTAAATAAGAAAAGATAAGTTTTTAAAGAGAAAAGGTTGGAAAAAAGCATCGAATATAATAAGATGAATCTTCTTCTTCAAATGAAAGGAGAAATTCTTTCAGAGAAAAAAGACTACTTAGTGAATGGTGGAAGAATCTTATCTTTTCTCAAGTAAAGGAAGAACATGCTATTGTTGCATTTCTTGCTAATCCATTGATATTATGTCATGCATTAAGATCCATAAATGCTACAAAGTAGGAGAACGCTATGGAAAAAGAGTACAAATCTCTCATGGATAGAAGAACATGGGAATTGACTCAATTTCCACCAAAGCAAGCTTCAATTGATTGTAAATAGGTATTTAGAACCAAGAAGAATGTAATAGATATTATTATAAGATATTAGGCAAGATTAATTGCCAAAGAATATTCATAAGTTGTTGGTATTGATTTCAATGAGACATTTGCTCCTATGGCCAAATTCACTACCATTAGAACCATTGTGATAATTAGGGCAGCAATGGACTTGAAAATGCATCAAATAGATGTGAAGTCGGTATTTTTAAATAGAGAGTTAGAAAAAGATAACTATATGGATCAACCTCAAGGATTTATTAAAAAAAATAAGCAACATCTTGTTTGTAAGTTGAAGAAATCTTTGTATGGACTCAAATAATCTTCAAGGGTATAGTATCAAAGAATTAATATTGAAGAAAGAGAGGTTTAAAGTCACACTCTTAATATTAGCGAGGTTGTATACAAAGAGAAGTAAGGAGTAAGATATCTCTCACTTCCAATATACATTACTTATAGGTGGTGGTTGTTGCCTTGAACAACAACATCTATCCTTTGATTTTTTTATTCATCAAAAAATATACCAAATATATCTTTTGACATCTTATCTTCTATAAAGATATGCCTTTAGTATATCCAATATATCCATAGCATCTTTTGGCATATCACCTATCTTAAATATATCTTATAGTATATATTTTATATTCTTACCTAGTCTTTGGATATTTCCTAGGATATCTTTTATTCTTTTGACCTTGTCTCCCGACCTTTGGCTTCATCCCTTATTCATAGGATGGCCTTTTTATTTTTTGAGAGACAATCCTTTGACTATTAGCAACCTACCTAAGGTATTATCTTTTATTTCATAATTTATTTTATTATTATCTATTTATTTTAATACTCCCACTTTACTATTAATCAAAATCTTTTAAGCCTAATATCTTTATTAACATGTGATGCCTATCTTTTACTAATGCTTTCATCAACAATTTAGCAAGCATGTCTTTGGTTGCACAATACTTTAAGTCAATCACTCCTATTTCAAGTTTTTCTCTTATAAAGTAATGTTGAATGTCAATATGCTTGATTCTTAAATAATACTTTGGATTCTTTGTAAAAACAAGGCATCTTTGATTGTCACACTTTATTAGAATTACTTCTAATTGCACAAGTCCAATGTCTTCCAAAACTTGCCTTAATCATATTAGTTCTATTGCTCCATAGCTTGCTGCCAAATACTCCGCTTACATTGTGGATTTTACAATTGTAGGTTGCTTCTTATAATTCTATAAAATTGCTCTTATTCCAACAAAAAATATATAGTCCATTGTTGACCTTCTATTATTTACATCTCCTATCCAATCACATATGCAACATCCATCCTTGTGTCAACTATTATGTTCATGAGTGAATCTAATGTTACCTTGTATGGAACACCTTACATTTCACCTTTAACTTGAGCAAACTCTTCATCCATGAGCTGCATCAACTTCAAATTGTACTCCAAAGGTATTTTATTAGGCTTATAATCCTCTATATTGAATTGTTTTAATATTCCTTCAATATACTTTCTTTGACTCATTTTGATAGTCTTTCTAGTACAATCTCTTGTAAATCTACTCCTAAGCAATAGTAAAGCTCTCCCAAATCACTCATCTTATTTTAATAAAGAATTGAGCAGAACACTATCACCTTCAATGGCGACGGGGGATCCAGCAGTTCCAATTGCGGTCCAAATGGGTGTGGTGGGTGATCGCACAACTAGCATAGTCCCATTATCTACCTTTAGGGGTCTACAAGAAGCCGACCTAGATCAACACTTGTCTCAATTCCTGACTACATGTATAGCCAATAATGGTCAAATTAAAGATATTTGGTTAAGATGGTTGCCAGCAACCTTGAAAGACACGGCATTTGAATGATATAATCATCAATCCATGGGACAATTTTCTAATTGGGAGGCATTGAAAAATATATTTTTGACTCATTTTTGAGTAATAGGATTTGAAAAACGTCTTTGGGAAAGATTAATGAATAGCAGAATGGTATCAAAAGAAGCAGTGTAGTCATATTATGGCCAAGTAGCAGATATCCTTCGTAAATGGCCAAATGCCGGATTTGTTTGTTATGTCTATATTAATTAACGGACTATACCGACGAGAATTGAAGATATTTGTAAATGACGCCCAACCTGCAATTCTGGCTGCCTCACTTGACTGAACTAAGGTATGAAAAGAATGTCATAATGATCAATTCTTAACCACATGAGCCATGATGATTCCATCTCAAGGAGGGTATCGAATACCAATTTGGAATGAAATAGTGGGCAGTTACCCAAGAATAATTAATTACGGCACAAATCTTAGTGCTAATCTGTAGGAGATAGTGAATGTTGTTCTATTGCAAGCTATACCACCAACAATCGCAGTTCCGTATTTTCTATACTCTCCATATCAAAAACCAATATCTATAAAAGAATTATCTAATGAACTAGTATCAAAGGATCCAAATGAGACTTTGTTGTTAACTTTGACAAAGAAGATGGACGAATTGGCTATTAATCTAGCAAAGAATAAAAAAAAGAGGTATAAATCGACTAATATGCGCTCCAATATTTGATGCAGTAATTATAAAGGACAAGGCCATTTGGTAATAGAATGTTCTTCACTATCCCAAATGACTGTGCAATATATATTTTGTGAAGGTAAGCATATAACCATCAATTATTAAAATTTAAAAAAGCAACAACAGTTCGGAAATCACACCATGATTCAACCAACTTTGTGGGATATTAATCAAGTTCAGATAGGAAATAGGTTTGGCTAGAATGGAAATCATCTAACTAAACAAAATAGAAATTTCTTTAATTTTCAAAATTCTGAGTATAACCAAGAAGGTGACTCCAATTCTCAAGGTTTTGTGCAAAATCAGCAAGGACACTTCCAATATTCACCCATTTAGAATTCAATTTTAGATCCTACAGTACCAACTAGTTGGCCAAGATCTTTTATTCATCCAACTTGGAATAAGCCTAGCCAATATATACTAGTCGAAACATCCAATATTCTTCATGGAGGTTGAAGAAGACTACTCTAATATTATCGTTGCAGGCAAATAAGACATTATGCTAGTGAATGTCCCAATCCAAGAGCCAGTGATGATTATGCTCTAGTATGTGGAAATTGTAAGCAATCTGGACATACTTACCAACAATGCAATGCTCCGTTTAATGTTAATAACCGAGATTAGCGTATCCAACTGCAAAGTAAAATGGAAGACAATATTTAAGTTCTACAAGATTCTCCGATAAATTGAGTAGAATGCATCCATGCAGTACTTATTCGGGCCCAACAAAAAGGAAAAGATCCAATTCAAAAATTGAGAGTACTAATTGCGGCAAACCAATTTAATTCATTGGATGGTACTCCAAATTCAACACCAGTATCAAAGATATTATCAACGTTGGGATCCAATTTGTCTGTGCAACTTGAGGATGTTCCTAGCCCTAAGATATTGATTCAACTAAAACTAGTATCAATATCTGTAAAGTTTTAGGAGCCATCTTATCCATTAAAAGATCCTCTTATAGATGAGAATTCCGACAAAGTCCATTCAGCAGTTCTAATTCTGAACTCCGTAAGAAAATTATCTCAAGAGGTTAAATTGAAACCCATGAAAAAGAAGAGGGCCTTAGAAATCATTGCCAATATGAAACCATATGATATTATGAAAGATTTGGATGAAATTAAATCTTTTATTACAATGAAGCAATTGTTAGTAGTTACACCAAAGTATTGTTATATATTGAATTTCTCGTTAATACGATATAGAGTTTGTAATAAAGAAATTCATGAGATTAGTTTGAATCCCGATCCGAGAGCACCAACTATCGATGTATCAATTGATGGTGTTTTCATTTCTGGAGTTCAAGTAGATGGTGGCTCTAGTGTGAACTTAATGAACACCGATACAATGGAGGAGTTGGATTTAAAACAATTATTATCTACAACATTAGTATTGAGAATGGCAGATCATAGTAAGATGAAACTAATGGATATCTTACGCAGTATTAATACCATAATCACGGAAAATCATATATGAAATTGATTATATTGTTTTTTAATTATAGAATTCTATTTTATCATATCCATATTTATTGGATTGGCTGTGGCTATATCAAGCCAAAGCTAGTAATGATTGGAGTTGAAGAACGTTAATTATTGGAAAGGATAGTGACAAGATCATTTTACAAATGTACCTAGTTCAATATCATAGGGAGTCTCAAATTATGGGCTCAAAAGCAACATCTAATGATGAGGGCCAATTTGAGGTAGAATATGACAAAGTTAACAATACAATGCAAGTTGGTAAGGACCCAATTCACATACAGAAGTAAGGCGTGTTATATTAGTATGGCAAACCCGAAGAATATTTATGGTATCAGCAAGATGCATCAAATTCTAACGATATTATTGCGGACTAGATGAATAATGGCACGATAAATAAAATTAATACATTGGAATCAGAATTGGATAGTTCCAACGTGACGGTGTCATATTGCATTTATGTGCAGTGTGTAAAAATATTATATATCTTGTATCTATTATTATTACATATGTGAGTGTTAGAAATTATTTTAGAAGATATTATAAGGAGAGGATTTATTTTAGCCACTTAATTAATGAATTAAGATGGCTATTTGTTTTGTTCCTACTTTACTTATATCTTAGAATAGATTCTTTTGAAATTAGAAAAAAAGGTAAAGATAGTTTAACTTTCTTGTTAACTTTTGAGGTAGAATAGACCTTGTGAGGATAAAAAAGAAGAGCATGGGATGAATAGAGCTTGTCCAATAGGATTTGGCTGCCCATGTAGGCGCCCCATAGATTGATAGGGGGATATATTCCTCTTGCTGGACCTAGGATTAGGGAATTTTTGACTAGTGAACTTTGGAGAGAGATAGCTCCAAGGATATAGAAGCATTTGTAATGAAAATTGAGATGTGTATTCTTTGAATTATGAGGATTTTAGAACCTACTCACTTGCTTGTATTGGAGTTGTGAGCAAAACGTTATGCTTGTTTTACAAGAGTGAGGTCTGCAACTATTAAAAAGTGATGGCAGAAACTTCAATCTGCCACTGCAAGTTTGATTTCAAGTCTTTCTTCGTAAAATTTATAGAAAGTGAGGAAAATTGTGCTAGCTTTCTATCAAGCTATTTCTTGTAGAATTTGGAGTTGGAGAAAGAAAGTTGTGAGCTTAAGAGTGGGAAAGGGTTTATTGCCACTTGATGAAGAGGATTAGAGACTTTGTTCAACCACCCAAGTTGGAAAATCTCTTTAATCTTTTTGATATTTTAGTTTCTTATAGTAGCTTATATAAGCTATCAATGAAAATATAAATCAATACATTTAGAGCTTTTATGAAAGTTTAATGAGCCGTGAAGTGTTAAGAGGGCAAATTGTTGCTAGGGTTTGAAGAGTAGAATCAACTAGCTATAAAATCTGAAGTTTGAGAGGCATATATGCAAAATTTTAAAATAAACTAGATGATAGAGTGAGCTTTCTAAAAAGCTATTGCATGCCCAATTTAGAGAAGGGAAGTAATCACAACAAAGGCTGAAGTGAAGAGGAGTTTTGCTGCAGATTTAAAAGGTATTCCCGCCAAAGTTTGTGAGCATCAAATTACCTTAGAGGAAGATACTACACCAGTTTGTCAAAGACAACACCACCTTAAATCAAAATATTCTCTCATAGTCAAGGAGGAAATAGATAAACTTTTAGACGTGGACTTCATATATTAAGTCTCGTATATTGAATGGGTTTCACTGATTTTGATGGTGTCGAAGAAGAATGGAAAAATCCAAATTTGTTAAGATTTTCATAAATTAAACATAGCTACCAAGAAGGATTATTTTCTTTTACCTTTTATGGATAGTATACTAGACGTAGTAGCTAGACATGAATGTTATTTCTCTTTAAGCGGATTTTTGGATTATTATCAAATAAAAATTATAAAAGAAGACCAGTTGAATACCACTTTTATTACAGATTGGGGCACATTTGCTTATAAAGTGATGCCATTTAGATTATGTAATGCCCCGACCACATTTCAAAGGATAATGATGCAAGCATTTTAGAATTATTTATGATTATCCTTGGAGATATTTTTAGATGATTTTTGTACATTCAATACGACAGCAAATTATTTGAAATGTCTTGGTAAATATTTGGACCAATGTGATAAATATGGGATATCTTTGAATTTTGAGAAGTATCAATTTGGCATACCATTGGAAAAGCTTTTGAGACACATTGTTTCTTTGACCGGTATTGCTACTGATCTAGATAAAATTACTTGTATATTGGCTTTACCAAAGCTAGAAACAATGTCGGATGTTCGTGGTTTCGTAGGCCATGTCAGTTATTATAGGCAATTCATTCATTTATTTGCAGTAATATGTCAACCGTTAATGAATCTCTTAAAAAAATCGCCATCGAATGGATCTAGTTCAATTTGGACTGAGGAATGTACACTTGTGTTTGAAGAATTAAAACAAAAATTGGTGTCAGTACCAATACTTATTGCACTTTTTTGGACAAAACTATTTTATGTTTATGTTGATGCCTAGAATGTTGCTATTGGATCCATGTTAAGCTAGAAAGATGAAAAGGATTTGGATCATCCCATCTATTATGCTAGTTGATAATTTGTTGCTGAGAAACAAAATTATACTATGATTAAACGGGAAGCCTTGGACATGATCTATTCTATCCAAAAAATTTGGCATTATTTGCTTGGTTATCCATTTGTGTTTCATGTCAATCATGATGCTCTTAAGTATATGATTAATAAATCTCAATTGAATGGACACATTGCTCGATGGGTGTTACTCCTTCAAGAATTTAATTTTACTATTAATGTTCGACCAGGAAAGAAACATGCCAATGCAGATCATTTATCCCGCTTATTTAATATATTAGGTAACGAATCTATCAATTATGCACTTCTTCATGCGGAATTATTTGCCGTCGATATGATCATCTCAGATTATAGTGAATTGATCTAGTATCTGACATTTCAGACATTTCTACCTATATATAGTGAGAAACTTAAGAAATGCCTGCTTTTGAAAAGTGCGTCATATACGATGATTGGAGACAACTTGTATAAGCAAGGAAGAGATGGAATTCTACATCATTGTATTTTTCAAAGTGAAGTAAGTACCATATTGAAAGGATGCCATTTAGATAGTTGTAGAGGGCATTTTGCCGGTGACAGCATTGCTTGCAAAGCTTTAATGGCTGGATATTGGTGGCCAACAATGTTCTCAGATGCACACTAATATGTTCAATATTGTGATCCTTGTCAGCATATTGGTAGACCTACTGAAACTTTTGCCATGCCGTTGATACCAATTTTGGCTCAAGCACCACTTGAAAAATAGGGTATTGATTTTATAGGACCAATCACACCAGCCTCATGAAATGGCCATAAAAGATATATTTTCATAACAATCGATTATGTAACAAAATGGGCTGAAGCGGTGACAACAAAAAATTATAATACTAATACAATACCTATATTTTTATATGAGAACATTATCACTCGATTTAGGTGTGTCAAAGAATTAGTTAGTCATTACAAAATCCATTTTATTAATTCTATAATTATGGCTTTGATAGCTAAATATGAGATCAAGCATCAAAAAACAATCCCATATCATCCTCGGGCCAATGGGCACATTGAAAAGACCAACAATATTTTGTGTAAAATTTTAACTAAGACAGTGTCTGGTGTGAGAACGGACTGGGATACAAAATTGTTTGCAGCCTTGTGGATATATCGTAGTCCGTATAAAGTAACTATCAGTTCCACACCATTTCAATTGGTATACAAGCAAGACATAATATTATCAATTGAATTGGAAGTTTTGAGTTTATAAATTGCATTGGATGAACATCTTGGTGACCAAGAATCCATCCAATATTGGTTAGCATAATTAAAAAAATTAGATGATGTTAAGGCTATAGCTCTTTTAACTATGGAAGCTGCACAACATCGCTATAAAAGTTATTATGATAGTAAATTACATCCTAAATCTTTTATGTCCAATAACCTAGTGCTTCTTTATGATAGCCACTTTCACAATTTTTTGGAAAAATTCCAGGTCCATTGGTATGGACCGTATCGAGTAATTAAAGCCTTTTCTAATGCTTCAATTTAGTTAAAAGATTTTATGGATACTCAATTTACTATCCAAATTAACAAAAATCAATTACGTCTTTATTTTACGTAAACTCGGGACGGATTTTCAAAATTGGGAGGGAAAAGGGTGTACTTATTCATGATAGATTATCTTTATTGAAGGTGCATGATGGTTAGAAAAGATAATTGATGGTCAGTTTTGGATCCTAATACAAACTAATCAAGCAAATTGGAAGTGATGATTTGGTACACTGGATTAAGGATTGTTGATTCAGACCTCGAATAAAAGGTTAGGAGCGGGGCACTTAGTGGAAGTTTTTGTTAGCATTTTGATTTTGAGCTTGGTTGTTTGAGTGTATGTTTATTGAAATGTAGAATTTTTTTCAGACAGAGAGTAACGTTAGTACGAGCAAGGGATGCATAGTAAGCATTACACAATGTTGATAGAAAGGTCAAAGAGAGCTGTAAACAGAGAGGAAAATGTCTAAAATGTGAGAAGTAAGAATAACTTGTAATCGCCATCCCTAGTAGTGATCACCAATATAGAACCAATGAAGTTGAAAATCTGTTGGTCCTTATAGAATGGGTAGGAATTTTAGGATTTACAGTATATAATTTGTAGGATTAAGAATAGGCAGGAAGCCGATGAATGGCCAGTTTAGAAGGCAGAATGGATGAGGAAGTTAGGAAAAGTAGTTATCATCAGTTGTGAAGCAGTTAACATAGATGGGGCAAGTATAAATCGATTCGGTACGGGGGAGTCGGGGCCAGACTGTGATAGTCCTGAGCCGGGGTAAGCTTGGTGCTACCTCTCTCTTTTCTTTTGTTAGATTGTAGTAGAGGATCCGAATTCTATTCTGAAGGATTATACCATGCCAATGATGAAGTACAATAATAAAACAGAAAATTTATATATATATAGATGAATAAGAAATTATGATTGTTTGTTACGTGAAGTTCTTTGTGGTGAATTGGAAGTTGAAGACCGGCTATGTCAATGAAGTTCGGTTGTGGATGTGAGTGTCATGCCGTATTGACTGTGAGAGTTGAGCAGTGGAGAATATTGGAATAATAATTTGTTTCGAGAGACGTTATAGGTGAGAAATTATTTCTAGTGATTGGAGAAAGAAGCGGGTATACGCAGTCTGTAGAAATGGTGTAACATTGCCAATTATTATTATGAATTTGAAAGAAGATAGAAGATTACAGTATAAGTATTGGTGGAGGATTGTGTCACAAATTATCTTTAGTTGCGGAATAGCAGAACCAGTAGAGTGGATGGTAGTATTTTAGAGAAAAGCGTGTATGTGTGCATTGGACTCTAATGTTTAGTAGGTAGTTAGTTATGTGACCCTAACAATTTAACTCAATGTGGATAGTCTCTCCATGTATTTGAATCCCCCTTTATAGATTTACTCTAGGCAATATTGGAAGAATAAATGAGACAAACAAAAACAACAATCACTACAAAGACAGAGAGATTTTTGAAATACACAGATATATGTATTTTTGCGACAGTCAGATAACTTGCCACCAATTGATGTAGAACTGGTGGCAGAGTATATAGAAAATTACGACCCAAAGGATGATTCAAGTGTAGTAAAGGGGAGAATAATTAGAATCGATGAGAGTACCATACAGAAGGTATTACATCTACTAATAGGTGAACTTGCGATAGGCGTCAAAGTGTCCAATGACTTCAGATTGGGAAGCTACTTCAAGGGAGACATGTCGTCATTTGAAAAGAATCAAGGCTGGAAAGTGGTGGAGGCACTTACACCAAAGCTTGTAGAGTGGATGCAGTTTATTCAGAAGTAGTTAGGCTTGAATCGGCATACTACATACATGTCTAAACACTTATTGTTTGTTACAATCAGAACACTTGAAGGCATGGTATTTAATTGGACAACCTTTGTAGCAACCCGTTGTCGGGGTAGAGAGAATCTGCCTCAAGAAAGCGCTAGGCTTCTGGCTACCACTAATTACTCAAGCAAGATTCAAGTATAATAAAAACCCCCAATTTTATACAAAAGAGATCTCCATAGGGCTATTACACCCAATACACAAGCCTAATTTCCTCAAACCACTCAAAACATAACAAAATACTCTAAACCCTCATTCTCCCGTAGGAAGGGAATTTTTCCCGAACTTCAATAATCCATAACTTTTAATCCAACCATCCAAAACTACTCCAAATTTACTTGAAGTACTAATATATTCTTCACAACTACCACCACAAATTTCAACCGTTGATTCATTATCAATCTTTAGATATCGCCAAAACTCTAGCAGTAGCTTTAAACCCTTGTTTACAAACACCCGTGTACTAAATTCTTCATATCTCACAATCTAAAAGTCCAAATGCTATAAAACTTTGATGTATAGCTTCTTAGCACAATAATACACCTTCTTGGAAATTTTTAGACAAAAATTCGTCCAAAAACTTAAGATATGGCAAACCCCATCACTATCAACAAAACGGTCTACTTACTGCCTTGGAATTAGATGCGCTGTCTTCAACTCTTCATATCTCCTTCGTCTAAACTCAAAACTTAAGAATTCCTTCGTAACAAACGTAGATCTTGAAATCACCTTTCCAACTGCACCGTCTGATCTCCAAAAACCTCCGTATAACTCCGCAAAATTCCAAAAGAATGACAGTATGTATGAAATCCACTCTTTAACTTTGAACAAGTATAACTTCTTCACCCTAACTCCAAATCGCCTAAAATTTCCTCTCAAACTATACCCAAAACCCTAAACTTTACAACCTTACCTCTGAAATTGCGAATCCCTTTTATGAAGTTGCCGAAAACCCCTGTTAAGGTCGCGGGCAGCCTCCTCAAAGCCCATTGGGCATGGTATTCGACCAATAGGGATGAAGTTCCCTATTCCTTGCCTTCATCCGACCATGGCTTGATTTCATCCCTCCCAATTAGCCTCTTACTAGCTTAAATTTTCATCCTTAAGTCCCCACCTTCTCTCAAGGCTTCATACTAAACATTTAGATCTTATATTTTTTTAAGTACCATAATCAAAACAAGTAAAAATAAAATAAAGTTTCTTCTATCAACCATTTTTAATTTAACTTACTAAGCATTCTAACACATATCTAAATCTATAAACATATTAGGCATTTTGAGTGGATTTTACATACTGTAAGCAATTACAGTACGACACCGTATCCATGTAGAGATGGGAGCCAAGCAAAAAATGGATAAATTTGCATCTTTACTATGCTCCAATTATGTGCACTCGGTTATTGCATATACGTTAAGTCAACCAATAGTGGAAAAAAATGTACCTTCCCTAGTGCCGCAACAAAATATGCGGAGTTTACCAATTAGTCTAGGGATAGTGATGCATGAAATTGAAGAATCAAATAGATTGCGGGAACGGGGGGCTATCTCGGAGATCATACTAGAGTGGATTCCAATTTGTATAATGACTGAGAAGGCAGCTGAGGCTCCAATTTTGAACACCGGAATATTGGAAGGAAGAAACCTCACAAAAGTAATATTAGGTCAAATTTCCCAATTACAGCTTACCGTGAGTCAGTTGGAAGGAAATTTAAGGCAACAATTGTAATCAATCAAGAAGAAAATAATGGAGAAAAGTTGTCAAATTGTAGAACAAGGTCACCTTATTAGGGCAAAGACGGAATCCAAGCTGGCATTGGAGGGAAAATTAGCAAAAGAAAAGAAAAATTGGACAAATGATAAAGATCGCACTCAAAGAATCCTAAACGGCCAAAAGCAAGAACTAATAGAGAATTGCAAGATATGGGATTTGAAAAGGGAGGCGCCGAAGTGCCAGTTGCAAGCAGAACGTGAAAAAGCAATGAAATTGGAATAGGAAAAGGTGAAATTGGGAGACCAATACAGAATTGAAACGGATAAGCTGCAAGCAAAAATTAGTGTATTGAAGGGTGTAGTGGCAAAATTAGAGGGCAATTTGGCCAATGTTTTTTGGCCACAAATATCTGTTCCGCCAATTTTGAATATTAATGAACTGGAGGAGAAGATGAAGCAATAAGAGCGCTGTCGTGTTGTGACACGATTATATGGTGAAATTATGATTAAAAATGATTTTTCAATTAATACTCTATTATCTTAGTTCAACAAAAATTCAACATATTTTAACAAGGTTTTTATGAGAGTCTCTTAGTTTATTTTCTTCACTTAATAGCTAGTAGATAAGAATTAGTTAGTAATTTTATCTTTTAGGTTGTAATAATTCTTTTATTATTTTAAAAAGGCCATAAAATAATAAAAATATAATAAAAAAGATAAATCACTAGCATGATTGACATTAAGATTAAGTTGAGGGTAGGGTCAGGCTATAAAATCCCTAAGATAGATTAGATGGATATCCAAGGGTTGGCCGTTTGTAGGACAGGGTCGAAATCAGACCTTTGGCTACTAAAATGGCTACTTAGGGCAAATTAAGAGTCTTTTGGCAGATCAAAAGATGGGATTAGAGAGAAGATTTAAGAAATTTTGTATAGGATTTGGTTAAGAATGATTTGGATCAAAAATGACTTTGTAATAGCTTTACAAACTCAGGGTTGTTTTCGGCAACTTGGGATTTTGTGAAATAAAATAGGATTGATATTTTAGACAATATCAAATGCTTTGTAGCAGATCTACGGCTAAAAATTTGTAAGCTTTTGGATATTGTTGTTGTTAATGTGTGCTATGAATTTGAACTCAATCTAACGGTTTAATTGTATGTAATTGAGGTTTACGTAGGTCAAGGTCTCAGGATTTAAGCTTTGAAGGTTAGTTGGGATTTTTAAGATCTTGAGCAATTTGCTGATTGGATTGGAGTGAAATTTGTGTGTGTGGGTAGTAGACTTGTTTTTCTATGCATATACAAAATTTGAGAGCAATTGAATGGTGTGAAAGGAAGAATTAGGTATTGAAATATTGGCATTAAGAGTGGAGAAGGAGGCCGACCATCACTCATGTAAATTTATGGGTTTTTCTTCTTTTTGTAAAATTAGATCTTCTTCAAACTTAATGTGCTTGTTTTCAACTTAATTAATAAGATGTGTGCAAAATTTTGAGATTCTAAAACTACTTTAGGATTTTCTTAGGATTTGGTTAGGATTCGACTAGGATTTAATTAGAGTTTGTTTTAGGATTTGACTAAGGTTGACTAGGATTTAATTAGGATTTATTTTTGGGTTTAATTAAGGATTGATTAAGAATTATTTAGAGATTGATTAGAGAGGTTAGGACTAATTTTGTTGCATATTTCTTTTTTATCTTCCACAACCAGGTGCCCTGAGCATTCTCAAGCAAGACTTCACGACATACGACAGCGCTAATTAGAGGCAAAAGATGCCAAAATTTTACAATTGGAGGCTCAAGTTTGGGAATTGGGAGCGGATAAGGAAGATTTATCAGCCTAGTTGAAGAGCAACCATGTGGATTTATCAGAGGAGGTGAAGATGTACCATTAGAGCCAGATGTAGAGGAACCTTTTACGGAGAATCCAAGTGCATTTCTTTTCAAAGAGCCAGCTTCATAACTAAAAATTCTTTTTACTAATTCTGTGTTTGCGAGAACATTGCACAATTAGAAGTGGGGCTATGTAGAATGGATAGGAATTTTATGATTTACAATACATAATTTGTAGGATTAAAAATAGGTTGTAAGCCAATGAATGGCTAGTTTAGAAGGCAGAATAGATAAGAAAGTTAGAAAAAGTAGTTATCATCACTTATGTAGCAATTAACATAGTTGAGGTAAGTATAAATTGATTTGGTATGGAGAAATCAGTGCCAGACTGAGATAGTGCTGAGCTAGGGTAAGCTTGGTATTACCTCTTGTTTTTTTTATTTTTTTTTTGATTATAATGGAAAATCCGGATTTCATTCCAATTGAATGAACCATGTCAATCATGGAGTACAGTAATAAAAATAGATAATTTAATTTAATATATGGATGAATAAGGAATTATAATTGATTGTTGCTTGAGTTTGGTGTGGAGAATTGGCAGCCAAAGATTGGATATGTTGATGCAGTTTAATTGTGAGTAAGAATGTTATGCCATATTGGCTATGAGAGTTGAATAATGAAAGAGAATTTTAGAGAAAGATGATTCATTTCAGAAGAAGTTCTTGGTAATAAGTTATTTCTAGTGATTGGAGAGTGAAGCAGGTATAAGCAGTCTATTAAGACAATGTAACATTGCCGAATGTTGTTGTGCGATTGGAGGAGGATAACAAATTATAGTAGGAGAATTTGTAGAAGATTGGATCACAAAGTTTATTCTTAGTCGAGGAGTAGCAGTATTGATAGAGTGATCGACATTGTTCTAAGCGTTTACATGTGTATTGGACTCTGATATTCGCAGGCAGTTAGTTGTGTGATCCTAATAGTTTAACTCAATGTAGTTAGTCTTTCTATGTGTTAGAATCTCCTTTTACAAGTTTTCTCTAGGCAATATTGGTAGAGTAAGTAAAATGATAGAACCACAATCTAGCAGGAACTCCCTTGGACTTACGGACAAATGACTCCCATGTGAAATTGTATAGCTCAAAAGATGCCAATTGAATGATCATGAGGATATTCACATGTGAGAAAGAGGTTATGTGGAAATTCAGATTTCCACATGGACTATCCTACTCTAAAAATTTCAATTGGTTTGCAATTATTAGTCTTATATTAGTGTTAGTTTGTTAGAATATGTAAGAAATTAAAAGAATTAAGAATATTTATAATTAAAAAATCTTTAAATTTTAAAATGGGTTATTATATTTGTTTCAAGTTGTAGACGATTTCGGCCCAACACCAACCGGATAGAAAGACCAGATATTGTTTGGAACTCCGCCTCCACCTTCCATCTTTATTTTATTTAATTTATTTATTTATTTATTAATTATTTTAAAATTATGATATTTGGCCAAATACCAGATCTAAAAGCGGAAAGCAAGCCAATACCGGTTCAGATACCAAAGTGGCATCGAGCTTGAATTGGCGCACCGGCCTAAGATTTGTGAATTTTTCATCATTGTAGAGGTTCTGAATTGCGGCTGCAGTAGAGGCGGTAGGATTTTTGACTTGATCTGCAGCAGAGGCCCTAGTAGAAGTTCTACGATTATATGCGATTGAACCGATCATCTCGGCTAAAGAAGAAGAAAAGTCAGGCGGTTCAAGAACTTATCCCTTCGAGAATTCTTTCGGAAGAAATTCGGACCAACCTAGATGCATGGACGGTACATGTATGGCACCAAATCTATGCATTTGCTGCGAAAGAAAGAACTATGCAACGACACTATATCAACGGCAGAACTCCAATTTTCAGCCATCAGTATTAATGCGATAGATATTAGAAGTCTTATTTAATTTTAGGCTGTTGTACTTTGGATTCCTTCTTTCATTTTATGTATTTGAATTAAAAGTACGGTGAGTGCCTTTAGACACTCTTCTCTTGAGTTGTGAAGGTAGTGGTGACAATGGGGCCTCATATGCATCTGACCATTGCCACCTATTTAAAGATTCATTTGATTTTTAGATCAAGATTTATTCAAATGAACACCTTGGCGAGTATTTTGATCAGGTAATCCGGCAAACCGGTCATTCTCGGGTGACCTCCAATGGATTTATAGGATCTGGGGCCATTTTTGGATTTTAATCCAAAATTTTTGGATCTTGGTTGTTAGCGATAGGTTCTTGGATACTTAAGAATTAGGCTGTGGATAGCAAAATTACTCATTGTCTTCTCCCATCACTTGTATTTGTTAATACAGTATCTTATGTGCTAAGTGTTCTAATGCACAACTAGAGTGGTGTGTGAGAATGAATCTATTCTTTGGTTTGGGTTGTGTCTACTTTGTTGTTTTGTTATTTGATTTGCCTATGAAAGAGATCTGAAAGTAAGGTTACTGGAGATAAATAAGGCATTTGATTGATTGAGGTCTGATGTGCTTGAGGGCCTTCTTTCTTGATCCCCTGTGTAGCCTTGGGCCTTGGATTGGCTCCTAGCGCAAGATCTAGGAGCCTAGTCACCGGCATAAGACCAAGTCCAATAATCTTTGCTAAAGCAAGGAAAAAAGACACCAGATTGATATAGGTAGAGCATCTATAGTCACTTTGTCTTGACCCCTTGAGTGAAAGCTTAGACCTTGGGTTGGGTCTTGACAGATGATCCGGGATCTTGTCACTTTTTAGGAGGCGCTATCAACAACCATAGAAGGTAGTATGACCGAATTAGTCCTTTCAACAAAAATCTCATAAAAAAACAAACAATTGATTTCTGAATTTATCTACAGATGCCTTATAAGCATCTTGAGCTGCTTGCAATTGAAGCTTCAAGGTTGTTTGATATTGTGATAAATGCTTGGCAAATCCTTCAATGATTGGATTATTATTTTTTAGCATATTCCATAGATCAAGCTTCAGATAATATTTATAGTTGGAATAAAATGATGTTTATTAAATTCAAGCATAAATAATATTATTATATATAAATTATATTAATAATAGATATAAGATCCAATTATCTTATTGATAGTTGATGCTACACCATAAATACTACTTTAAAATTTAATTAACTCATTTTATTTGGCCATCATTTTGAAAATAAAAAGCTAAAGAAAGTTTAATATCTACCTTCAATATTTCAAAAAGGCATTGTTAAAGATACAAGAATACAAAATAAGAGATTTGGATTAAAAATAAGTTTCAAGAAGAAACCAACAATGACTTGAATTAATCAGATCAATACATAAATAACACCAAGAAAGGTGAGTTAGAACTCCAAAAGATGCATTGTCAAGACTAAAGAATTCTTCAACCTTGATTTTTATATATACTCATGTCTAAAGTACTTCTTCAACGGCTTCCATCAAACTAAAAACCTTCTTGAATAGCTTCTTTCAATTAGGAAGCTTTTTGAACTCTTTCTACTAACTTGGAAGCTTCTCAAGCTTCTTCCACTAATTACAAAGTTTTTTTTAGCTATCTTCACCAACTAAGAAGCTTCTCAACTAACTTTTATTAATTTAAGAATCTCTAGAATATTTTAGAAGATTTTGTAGACTTCTAATATGTATATTCCTAACATCACCTTCTTCTCTAGTGGCAAGTTTCAAAAAAAACTCATACCTTCAAAAATATTTTTACATACGTAAAAAATCAAGAATATATTATATTAATGAAGCTATGTATTTTGTTTTTTGTTCTTGGACAATAAGTTCTATTAGTCCTCGAAGAGATCGCTTATGGTTTTAAGCTAATACTTTTGTTCTTGAAACATCTCATCCTAGGATCTGATCTTCATTGCGGCCTTCAAAATATCCTCCAAATAAAATCTCAAGCTTAAAAAGATTCACCTTTTCAAATTCAATCAATATTACTAAAGCTCAAGTATTAGAATCAAGACTTGTATAGTTGGATGTTGCTCATAATGGCTCCAACTATGGTTATATTTGGTGTTGAAATGTATCATCTTTATTTTGTTCAATTGAAGGTTGTGAAAACTTTACTAGTTTGTTTGCAGCTTGCATATCAAATGAATCTTTTGAATTTTATTCTACTAAATCTCTCAACATTTGAAGGTTGGACATGGTAGCTGACTTACTTCTATTATTGTATTCTATCTTAGAATAGATGGCTATATATTGATAAAGATTTTAATTTAACTTTCTTCCTCTTATAAGTATTCTTTGAATTCAATCTTTACCAAAAAATTACAACAAACACATTTAGATTTGTGGAAATAGAATTAATGAAATTTCTATATCTTTTGAGGTATATTGGCAAGATTTTTGGCCAATTTTATATGCTCTTATTAATATCATAGCTATGCCAATGAATAAGATATTCCAATTTATTCCACTTTCATTGTAAATCTAATACCTTTTTGACCTTATATTCTTCATGATTTTTGATTTTGATACTCAGTGACAATTGTTGTATTCTTTTCAAAATATGTGACTCTCTATAAGGTTTTAAAAAAAAAACATAGAAAATTGGATATACCTTCATAGAAGGTAATAGTTCCAAGTAATATGCTATTGGATTAATTTACTTCTAGATAGAAAATGGTCCTAACCTCTGATAGTCCAACTTATTGCATAGCCGCTTGGTCTTGATGTTTCATTGAAAAAACCATATTTTATCTCCAATATAAAAAATAGGTGGTTGATTCTTAAATTTATCTACAGATGTTTTGTAAGCATCTTGAGCTGCTTACAATTAAAGCTTCAAGGTTATTTGGTACTGCGATAGATGCTTTGTAAATCCTTCAACTATTAGATTTTTATTCTTTGATATATTCTATAGATTAAGCTTTGGATGATATCCATAGTTGAAGTAAAACAATGTTTGCTGAATTGAAGTATAAATAATATTATTATGTATGAATTTTATTAATAATAGATATGAGATCCAATTGTCTTGTTGATAATTGATGCTATATTATAAATACTACTCCAAAATTTGATTAACTTATTATGTTTTGCCGTTAATTTGAAGATGGAAAGCGGAAGTCAAATCCTAGTCAAACCTTCAATCCTAAGCAAACCCTAATGAAATCCTAATCAAATCCTATATCAATCCTAACAAATCTTAACTGAATTTTAATCAAATCCTAATAAATCCTATAGCAAATTGAAACCACAATAACTAATGATCTAACTATTAATCTTGGCCTAAATTTTATACACCTTTTAACAATTAAGTTAAAAATATATTTAAAAAAAAAAAAAAAAAAAAAAAAAATTGAAAGAGATCCAACTTATCAAATAGAAGTTAAGCTTGAATTTCTACCTTGGTATAAGCCGCCCTCCTTCTCCAACCTTGATGCAAATCTCTCAATACAAATATCATTTTTTTTCACCATTTAATTATTTTTAAAATTCAAATACAAATAAAAAATCAAATCTACTATCTATATAAATAATTTTCTTTTCAATCTAATTGGTAGATTACTAAATATTTGAAAAACCCTTAGTAACCTTCAAACCCCAACTTTGAAGATTTTAACACATTGGAACTTCAATAACCTTCAATTAAATTGTTTGATCAATTTCAAACTTATAATATGTATCAACCACAACTACAACTACAAACCCACAGATTTTCACCCATTAATCTATAATCAAATACACAAAATGTTCAAAAATAAAAATTCTCTTTTATTTCACAAAATTAGAGTCATTTGAATCAACATCTGACTTTACAAAGCTTTTACAAAATCAATTTCAATCCAAATCATATAAAAAAAAAATTAAATAAACTTTTTTAGGTTTGTTCTCTAATCCAATTCTTTGAACTTCCAAAGAAGTCTCCATCTATTATAGGCATATAATTTTGTATCTTAGGGTTTGATTTTGACTCAGGTTCACAACTAGGCTTTTCCAAGTATCAACTCTTGAAATTTTGAATTAAATTTTGTTAAAATCTATTTTAGATTCTTTTTTAAAGATATCTATATTATTTCTTTTTCTAATTTATTTTATTTTATCTTATTTATGGCCATACAAAGTAAATAGAAGCCTCTTCTATAAAAAATAATATTAGTATTTTTTAATTTTTATTACTTTCTTATCTATTATCTATATTTTTAAGATAATTTGCTAAAATATTTTTATTTGAGCTCTCCTATAATATAATCATTCTTTTTCTCTTTCAGCTAATAGCCATGTTATTATATGATAATACATAGTCATGTTGGTGCTTTTGGGATATACAAATGTTCTTCAAAATATAAAATGTCTTCTTGAAGCTTAAACTTGTTAGCATTTTCATCAAGACAACACTTGATATCAAGAGCCAAAGCATCATTAATGATTACAGCATACACTTCATCAAGGAAACTAAAATTGATAGGTGCCAATATAATAGTACTTCAAATTCTTGTGATCTGTGTATATAATCACGGTGTCATACTGTATTTACGTGAAGTGTATAAAAATATTATATATCTTATATCTATTGTTATTACATGTGTAAGTGCTAGAGGTTATTTTAGAAGATTTTATAAGGAGAAGATTAATTTTAGCCACTTAGTTAGTGAATTAAGATGGCTATTTGTTTTGTTCATAGCTTACTTATATCCTAGAATAGACTCTTTTGTAATTGGAAGAAAGGTAAAAGTTGTTTTATCTTTCTTGTTGACTTTTGAGGTAGAATGGAGCTTGTAAGGGGTAAGAAAGAAGAGCATGGGATCAATAAGGGCCTGTCCAATAGGATTTGGCTGCCCATATAGGCGTATCATAGTCTAATATGGAAAGAAAGGGGGATATACTCCTCTTGCTAGACCTAGGATTTGATAATTTTGAGTGGTGAACTTTGGAGAGAGATAGCTCTGAGGATATAAAAGCATTTGTAATGAAAATTAAGATGTGTGTTCTTTGAGTTGAGAGGATTCTAGAACCTATTCACTTGCTTGTATTGGAATTGTGAGCAAAAAGTTATGCTTGTTTTAGTAGAGTGAGGTCTGTTGCTATCCAAAAGTGACGGCAGAAACTTCGATCTACCACTGCAAGTTTAATTTCAAGTCTTTCTTAGTGAAATTTATTGAGAGTGAGAAAAATTGCGTTAGCTTTCTATTAAGACATCTCTTATAGTATTTGAAGTTGGAGAGAGAAAGTTGTGAGCTTGAGAGTGGGAAAGGGTCTGCTGCCACTATTATTTTATTCAATTTTCAATAAACAACATACAAACGCAAAGAATCATCTTTTTTCTTTACAAAGAGTATAGGTGTACTTATTGGAGACTTTGATTGTCTCATAAAATTCTTTGTAAGATTTTTATTAATATAATCTTTCAATGCTAAAAGCTCATTTTAAAAAAGGTTATAAATTGGACCAAAAAATGGTTGTGTTCCTTTGTGAAGATCTATGGCAGAATTACATGGTCAATGCTCCGATAATATATCAATATTTTTTCTTAAAAAAACTTTTAAAATTTGCTATACTACTTTAAAATACTTATCAATGAAATCATATCTTCTTTAATTAGAGTCGCATAAATAACAAATGGTATATCTTTTTTAATCAATCTTATAAAGGCCCTTGCTCTAACAAATAAAGGCTTATCAATTCATGATTTTTTACGAAGTTTTCTTGCATAAAAATGTTATTGTTTGCAACTTCTAATCTATAGATGGATTATACTTTTTCAACTAAGAAAGTCTAAGAATAATAAGATTTAAAGGAGTCTTAATAATATTAAACATAATTTGGTTGCTATGATTTTCAAATAATACTTCTATAGGCATTATTTTATACGTGATACTATTAAAAGATAAGAATCATCTATCTATTATTTCTACATAAACAAGTTTGGATTTTTATACTAAAGAAATTTTATGAAGCTTAGCAAATGTTTCATCTAAAAAACAAGTGGACACCCTTGAATCTAATAAAGCAATTGCTTCAAGCTTTTGAGGGCCAAAACACAAAGGAATTATAAAACAATGAGTAGGTTGAACAAAAAGATAGGAACTTGAGTAATTTTATAATTTTGAATTGTCTAAGCATATAATCCCTATTGTGGTTGAATATCTTTATTTTCTTAAATGATTGTACTCCTGATTTTGGTGATGTATTTATTTAGTTTTTTTTATTAATTATGAGCCTTGTGGCTTTCTTCGCTACAATATAAATATAGACCTTCTTCTATTTGACACTTCATTTTTTGTGAATTAAGAGATTTAAAATATACTACATTAAGTTACATATCTTCTACTTCTAAATAAAAATTCAAACTGCTTGTCAATATAATAAGAGTATGTTGGATTGTATGTTGCCTTATTAAAGTCCATGAACGTTGATTTTGATGATGTTGCAATAGTCAATTATTACATTTCATAGCTTGGTTGATGCCTATATTGAGCGATTTTGGATCCAAAAGGTATAATAACAAATCCTTCATATTGTCTCTTAATTCTCAATAGAATTGATTCATCAAGGCTTCTTCATCTCAATTGATGTTATATACTAGTTGCTTAAAATCAAATATATAGATTGATGCATAGTATATTTTTTATTGCAATGCTTAGATCTTGGCTGTTATCCAACAAGTCTTATCATGTTTTCTAAATATTTTTACAAATGCTTCTATAAAAGCTTCAAAATTGTTTAAAATTGGAGATCTCTTATCAAACAAAAAAAAAAAACCATAATAATGCTTGTCTTGTAAACAAGGTGCCAACCAATCCATCTTTTGATTCTTTTGTCGGATAATTATGAGATTATAGAATCATTGTCAATTGAATTTGATTAACAAATCCTCAAAATTTCAAATGTTGTCGTATTATAATATGTTTATATAGTGAAAAGTATGAATAAGAATAATTTTTATTTAATATTTAATTATCTTGATTCAATAGGAACTTGAGATATTTAAAAAAATATTTATAAAAGCCTCTTAGATTATTTTCTTATTTTAATAGCTAATAGATAAAAGTTAGTTATTAAAATTTCCTTCTAGGTTGTATAAACTCTATTACTACTTTTAAAAAGCCATAAGTTGATAAAATAGGATAGAAGAGATAAATATTTAATATGGTTGATACTAGGATTAAATTGAAAGCAAGGTCAAGCTTGAAAATCCTTAGAATAAGTAGATTGATACCCAAGGATCGACCATGTATAGGATAGGATCAAAATCAGACCTCAAGCAATAAAAATGACCACCAAGGGTAGGAAGTTAGATTATTTAGACATCAGCAATTAGAATTGGAGAGCTAGCTTCAAGCTTATATCAAGGATGTTAGGCTTGTTTCTATAGGCTTTGGAAGGACTTAGCAATTGCTATCTAAAGTTAGGATTTGTACTGGAGATTAAGTTTTTATACAATAAAGTTAGGACCAGTACTTTTAGCTATTATGTGCAATTGAAGTGACATCTATAGTTGAAAATTTGATAGTATATGGATGATTAAATATGCTAAGATTGATTAAAAATTTATAACAATCTAATAGTGCAATTGAGATTTACGTGATTATTAGTATGAAGAGATACCAAAAATTAGCAATTTAGGATTGTTTGGGATTTCTGCAATATCTAAAGATCTATTAGTTGAATCAAAGTGAAATTTGGCATAGTATAAGAAGACTTAAAGGACAAGCCACATACCAATTTTTAGCTAAATTTAATTGTTGAAGAAGGAGAAATTACTACTAGAATATGTGCATCAACTTCCAAGTTGGCAGCCGAGTGACATTAGTACGATTTTTGGTTAATTGTAAACAATTTATAAGTTAGGTTGGGCTAAAACATTCTAAGCTTATAGAAAACTTATATTTATATTTGTGTGCAAAATTTCATACCAAGTTGATAATCAGATTAAGATTTATAGCTTATTGAAGTTAACTAAATAAGGTTAGGATTGTAAAGGAAAATCTAGTTGCTTTATTGTGACAAGTAACAAGCAATTGGGATTTACATGTGGATGAAGTTATGAAGAAGAGTGTTTTTAAGCACTTTGTATTAACTTATGCATTCTCATATTGATATTCAATCATATTCTTCTTATACGGATGAAACTTGTTAAGGATTCTTGGGTATTTATAAATTGTAACTTCACCCTCCACAGTCAGGTGCCCGAGGCATTTCCAAATAGGACAACACGTAATACAACAACGTGTACCATCACATTTCTCCAAAAGATTAATTTGAGACTTGTTATATTATTGAATAGGTGGATTTTTTTAGCACAGTATAAGTAATAGTACATCCTCAAGTGCAAAAGTTGGAGATGACTACAATCTAAATTGTAGTACTCCCGATGTTGCATCATTATGAAGTTTTGCAACAATCCCTTTAATCTACGCAATCCTAGCAAATAAAGTAATAAAAGTGCTTATGATGGCATCTAACTTAGACTCAAAGATTCAATCATACTAATGTCTTAACTTCCAACTATTCTAAGAGAAAAAGCTTTTATATTCTTTAATATAAGATAATTATAATTTTTGTGCCATATATATTTTTTTCAAATATTTTTTTAATCAAATCAATCAAATTTAAGAACTAGAAAATTTTTAATTTTATTATATATATATATATATATATATTTGATTATTATTTTTCTTCAAAAAAATTATGTATTATATAAAGGAAACTTAATTAAAAAAAAATTCTTCATAACTTTTTTTTTAAATTGTAATCTTTTCTTAGATCCGTCTTTTTAAAATTAAACTTCAACTTTCATTTTTTAAAATTTTTTTCTCATAAAATCCACATTAAATAAAAGCTTTATTTAATATTATTATTATTTTATTTAACAATAAGTTGTTATAAAATTTACTTAAGAAATATGTATTTTTTTCAAATTTAAATTTCAACTACATATATTATATTGACCTACATGTATTAAATTAAAATAAAATATGATTTTTAAATATATCATAGGTATTAAATTAAAAAATATATAAAATTTAAACTGCTTGATATAAAGTTATTTATGAGTGGTAATGGACATAAAATTTAGGATTTAAAGGATTTGTCAAGTTTGTAAGATTTTATGAAATAAAAAATTATTTTATATCTATTTAAAGATAATATTAGTAAAAAAATAAAATATATAATTTATATAGATAAATAATTTTAATTCTAAATTTTTCTATTATAACTTATTTTGATGTAACTTATCAAGTATATTTTAAAATTAAAATATATTACATATAAAAGATAATAAATTAAAAGATATTTTAATTCTAATTAAAATATATTAATAAATATATAAATATATTAAATTATAATAATATATATTTTAAGTAGAATAAAATAAATTATAAATATAATTAGTTTTGATGAGATTTAATGTGAATCCAAAAAAATTTGTTATAATATATTGAAATTATATTTAAATATATTATAAGTATAATCAAAATTATAAAAATACTTTCTAAGACGAAATAATTACCTTATAAAATATTAAAGATTTTAACCTCATATATTTAGAATATCAAGGCATAGAAGATAGAAATACTTAGTTAAATACTTGATTTAATACATTGAATGCCTAAAAAGAACTATTGTAGTATTGGTATACAATTAATAAAGTACAAGAATGCTTAATGCGGATGAGTGAGAAGAAAAAATTGGTATTAAATATAAGAATAGGTGTCACGGACATACACATAGTTACCTATATAATTAAATAGAACTAGATAAAAGTAGGTAAAAGTAGGTTAATTCTATAATATCTTCTAGAAAAACTTCCTGGAAGCTTCATAGACGCTGCTTTGACCGTATAGGTGTCCATAGTTGATTTCTTGGTTAGAAACTTGGTCAACAAGTTAACCATGTGCCACACATGTTAATAGCTTGTCCTTCAAGCTAACTACATGGCGCACATGTAAAAAACTTGCCTTGCAAGCTAAGGCAAGTGGCCTTCAAAGTCAACACATATTGGAGGTCCTATAGAACATCGCCACGTAGCTTCTAGTTAGATAGTATATATAGAGACAAGAGTGAAGCCTTCTTCACTCTTGTCAACTTCTTTCTTGCTTCTAATGTAGTTTCAAGAGTCTGTAGTTGTCTTGTCTTTTGACAATAGCCATTCTAGTTTCTATTGAATACGTATTTTCTTATTTCTATTTTATAAAAGAAGTCTCACTTGTCCATTTGATTTCATCGAGTTCTTCTCCTTGATAGTTTGGCAAGAGTGAAGATTTATTGTTCTTGTTTTGTGTTAGAAGTGAGTGGATTACTCCACTTCTATTCTTTGTATTTGAAGGTTGTGGACTACCTACCTTTGAATTGATTCTATTTGCTTTCTAACCTTGATTTTTTCCTAAAAGAGAGTGGATCACCCCTCTTTGTGGAAGATTTTTGTTTGATATTAGAGGTTGCGGATTACCCTCCTCTAATCCAAATTATAAATTGGCAAAGTTGTCTAAGATGGAAGGAAATATCATGGATGCTACACTTACCGGAAGCGAGAATAGATTTACAACTATTGTAGATCTTCAGGAGCTTGTCAACACTCTTAGAGTAGAAATTTCACGAATCACCAATGGTAATCATGGAAGCGCTATTCCAACACCTATGGAGGAAGTCCAGAGCTTACGCCAAGAAGTTATACAACTGAGAGAAGCAAGTAGATTAGCCTCCCAACCGAATCCAAGAAATCTTGCTTCTTTAAGCGTTAAAGAGGCAAAGATTAGTATGCCCGAGAAATTTGATGGAACAAGATCAAAATTTTGAGGATTTTTGCTACAAGTCAAGCTTTATTTAAGATTACACCCTTTCCAATATCCTGATGGATTTACCCAAGTTGGATTCATAGGTGCACTTCTATCTGGAAGTGCCCTTTCTTGGTTTGCACCTTTGATGGAAAAAGATTCAAGACTTCTTTACAATCTGAATTCATTCCTTGAAGTGTTTACGGCTACATTTGGAGAAAGCGACCAAGAGAGGGTAGCAGAGACCAAGCTTTTATCTTTACGACAAGGATCACGGTCAGCTACAACATATGCTGCTGAATTTCAAAATCTTGCTTGCGATGTAGAGTGGAATGACAAAGCCCTTATCAACCAATTTTGTTATGGATTGAAGGATAACGTCAAAGATTTGTTACTAACAATGCCAAAAGCTGAATCTTTGGAGCAATTTGTTGCTCAAGCGATTGCATGTGACAATCAATTATTTGAAAGGTGCCAGGAACATAAATTGAGTTGGAGAGGAACAAGTCAATTAATGACAACAACTCCTAAGTTTTCAGAAACTTACTTGGCTAAACCAGAACCAATGCAAATTGATGCGGTACGCTTTAAACCTCTCACTGAGCAGGAAAAGATTCAACGTCGTCAAGAGGGTTTGTGCTTATATTGTGGAGAATCTAAACACACTGCTCAATATTGTCCAAAGAAACAATGCAATCACAAAATGAGAAGTATAGCTGCTAGAAAAGACACTGTGTCGGAAAACAAATTTCTCCAGCTACGATAGGGACAGTGCAGCTGGAATCATGTGCAACACCTTGTAAAGGTCCTATTCTCTCCTCAGATCCCTCACCTTGTTTTACAATAGAAGTATCATTAGGACCTAAAAATCACAAAGTCTTTGTTTTATTAGATTCAGGAGCCTCAGCCTGTTTCATAGACGAAGACTTTGTCAAAAAATAAGAAATAGTTTTAATCAAGAAAGCTAAACCTGTGCACGTAGAAATCATAGATGGTCGTTTGTTATCTTCTAGAGATGTCATCCATGAGACTGTTCCTTTAGATGTAGCAATTAAAGGACATACTAGTGTAGTAATATTTAATGTGATTAGATCCCCTTCAAATCCGATTATTTTAGGATTATCGTGGTTAGAAAAGTATAATCCTCAAATAGATTGGATTTCTCATAATCTCGACTTTTCTTGTAGTTCAACCTAAGAATCCAGTAGTCAAGTAGAAATACATAAGTTTAGTATATCCAAACCCTTATTAATAGGTGCGAAAGCTTTTATACATGCGGCAATAGAAGAACCATCTTTTGTTATATATGCCACACCTATTTCGGATACTGAGAAGATTACAAGTAATATTCCTAACCAGTATCAAGATTTTTAAGATATTTTTGAAAAGAAAAACGTAGATATTCTTCCACAGCATTGACCTTATGATTGCTCAATCAACCTTCAAGCAGGAGCTCAACCACCATTTGGACCAATCTATAGTTTATCGCAAAACGAGCTGACTACATTGAAGGAATATATTGACGAGAACTTGGCTAAGAACTTCATACGCCATTCGAAATCTTCAGTATGAGCTCCTATCTTATTTGTAAAGAAAAAAGACGGATCCTTAAAGATGTGCATAGATTATCGAGGGCTTAATAAGATTACCATCAAGAACAAGTATCTTTTACCTCTGATTTCAGGACTTTTTGATCAACACAGCCAAGCAAAGATCTATACAAAAATAGATCTACGAGGAGCATATAATTTGGTCCGCATCAAAGAAGCTGACGAATGGAAGACTGCATTTCGAACTAGGTATGGACATTTTGAATATAATGTCATGCCGTTGTTGTGGTGAGAGTCTTAGCCCTAAGAAACACTGGGTCTTTTGTGCCTCTTGTTTCTTAAGTGCAAGATGAGATTCATGAAGTTCATAAAACTAAAGAATTTACATAAAAACATACTTTATTAATCTTCCCATATTCTGCCTTTAAAAACCTGCCTTCAAATTTGCCCATAAATCCTAGGATATCACATCAATTGAAGCAAAATTTGAACACAAAGTACTTAAGGAAGTAAGGAAGCAAACCCCATAATCCCTTTGATTATAGCTTATGTGGTTAGAGAGAACCATGTTGTCAAAGAAACCCCTCCATGCTGCCTTTGATTCTGGACCCCCTTTGCTTCACACCTTCATTGCTCCTCATTATCAAAACCCCAAGTATTGAAATTTGGTAGGCTTTTTGCTTGCTTTATGTTGTAAACATCCTCCAATTTTTGCTCCAAAACTCCTCTTGGAAATAGAGTTATAGACTCTACCCTTCTCCTTTAATTCTGTCTTCTACCAACTCTAGATCCGACTACAAATTTCCTCATAATTCTTTAACCATAACTCCAATAGCAATCAGTTTTTTACACAACTTAATAGACTCATATATCTACAAATCCCAATAAATTTTACTCAAAATGCTACTTTGATCACAAAGATATGCTCCCCCAAACTTCACTGACTTAGAAATAGACCCCTATCACTTTGAAAGAGCATAACATTTTTTTTATAAGATAAATGAGTATCAAACTTACCCTCATCTCTTTCTTAACTTGCTTAGATCACGTCTATCAAATTTCACACTCAAATTCACTCCCTAACTCCATTCATACCCAAAAAAACCCACACACACACTCTGCCCATACAAACCCCAATTCTGCTTTCACTCTATTTCTCTTTTCACCTACATCCGGTTACAATTTCACTCATAACTCTTTGCTCAAAGATCATATTGACTTAAGATTTTGATTCAAAGTAGTAAACTCAATAAGAAACACAACCCCAACAAATTTTGCCTCTAAAGTCCAAATGGTTCTCAAGAGCCGAGGCCCGAAATTTAGTAAACCTCACTGCCCTAGTCTTAAACACCTGCAACTTTGATGACTCATATCTCCCTTGATACTTAACCAAAAGACATGAAAATTGTTTCTATATGTTTCTTATCTTGTCTACTACAAACCCACAAAAAATTGCACTTAAAATCCTCTCTAAGCTTCTTCTACACACAAAAACGTCTACTGCCTATCAAAAGGAAACCCTATCTCTCCAAAAAGAACCTCCTCTTCTTCTTCACGACCCCCTTCTTGTCCTCCCGGCCTGGTCTTCCTTCTTCCCTTGGTCAAAGAGACACCTCAGTCATATCTTTCCACCTCTTCAATCCTTTCTTTTGGATTAATTTGAAGGAATCTCACTTTTTGAGGTAAATTTCTATTCTACCTTCTTACTATCATTTTTTTCTACCCACTTCTCTTCTAATTTTAGCCCACAACATTTAAGTTTAGATCTAAAATAGAAGAGAATAAAGGTAAAGTAGATCTAAGATAAAATAGAAAAAAAATCTAATAAGTAGAAAAAACAATTAAGATTAGATTAGAGATAAAAGAGAAAGAACTACATCCTTCACTGCCAAGTCAAAGAAGCTTGTGTGGTTAAGTTCTTAGCTACTTTGGAGTTGACGTGGGTTCGAATCCACTTGACTTCACTGTAGAATTCCTTGGCTTCATAACTTGGTACTGCTAGTGGGAATTTCAGCAGGAAATTAGTAGTTTGGCCTACCTATCATCCCTGAGCTTGTGATAAATATTATAACCTTCAAGATAATGTGGTTATAACCACAACCCTTTCTCTTTTTCATCCTCTCTTCTTCTAATCTTAATCTTTTTATTTTAACACATTCCTTTATATCTTTTACACTATGTTTTAATTTACAACACGACACCATTTGGACTCACAAATGCACCACCTGCTTTTCAACATCTTATAAATGATGTTTTTCGTGAATTTCTTGATGATTTTGTTATCTGCTATTTAGACGACATTCTAATCTATTCTAAGAATGTAGAAGAACATGAATTTCATGTTTGTCGTGTATTATAAAGAACTTCTTGCAATCGTGGACTCTTTTCAAGAATGCCGTCATTATCTAGAAGGCGCCTCCCATCCAGTCACCGTATATACGGATCACAAGAATCTCGAGTATTTCATGTCAGCACGTGTTTTAAATCATCGTCAAGCTCGTTGGAATATGTCTTTGTCAAGAATTGAGTTCATTATCACGTATAGGCCAGGAAAACAACAAGGTTTGTCTGATGCCCTTTCTAGACGTTCTTATCTTGCTCCAAAAGAAGGAGATGCAGCTTTTGATCAACAAAGAACGACCCTCTTGAAGCCAGAACAATTTTATCTTCGAGCAATCAAATCAACATTGACCGTTGATTCAAATTTTCTCAAGAAAATCCAGTCAAGTATGTCCTCAGACCCTCTTGTTCATGATATTAAGAACAATTCATCTAAGTCTCATGATACTTCCAAGTTTGAATTCAAGAACAATCTACTCTACTTTGAGGGATGCTTGTATATCCCAAAAGGCGAAGCACGACTACGTGCTCTTGAAGCTCGTCACAATTTTCCCGCAGCAGGACATTTTGGGTACAACAAGACTCTGGAACTAATATCAAGAGATTTTTGGTGGCCTCAAATGTGGAAGGCAGTTAAGGAGTTTGTACAATCATGCGATCTCTGTTCAAGATCAAAAACCCCTCGTCATCGACCTTACGGACTTCTCCAACCACTACCTATACCAGAACAACCATGGTCTTCTATCTCTATGGATTTTATCACAAATCTACCAATTTCAAGTTCATATGATTCCATATTCATGATTGTAGATCGGTTCACCAAGATGGCACACTTTGTACCATGTACAAAATCTATCACAGGTGAAGAAACAGCTAAGCTCTTTCTTGACAACATCTATCACCATCATGGATTGCCAAGGGATATTATATCAGATAGAAGAACGCAATTTGTATCCAAATTTTAGAGAACCCTATTCAAGATATTGAAGGTGGATATAAAACTATCTTCAGCCTTCCATCCTCAAACAGATGGTCAAACGGAACGAGTGAACCAAGTCTTGGAGCAATATTTGAGGTGTACCATCAATTACCATCAAGACGATTGGACAACTCTTTTGCCATTGGCAGAGTTTGCTTATAATAATTCGGTACATTCTTCTACTCAACAAACACCTTTCTTTGCCAATTATGGTTATCACCCACGACTTGATATTTTTGACTTTTTGAAAGCTGATAATCCTACGGCAAAAGATTTGGCAAATCAGTTGGCAGAGCTACATGCAACAATGAAAGTGCGATTAAAAGAAGCTCAAGAATGACAAAAGACCAATGCAGATGTCTATCGCAAGCAACAACCTCAATTCCATGTTAGTGATAAGGTATGGCTACTTCGTCGAAATACCAAGACTGTTTGTCCTTGTGATAAGTTGGACTATTGTAGGTTTGGACCATTCTCAATTTGTGAATAAGTCAATCCAATCGCTTATCAATTAAAGCTACCAGAGTCTATGTAGATTCATCCTGTATTCCATGTGTCTCTACTTGAGCCATATAAGACAACAAATATACAAGGAAGAAAACAAATGCTACCGCCTCCTATAGAAGTGGATAACAATGAAGAATTTGAGGTGGAAGAAGTCTTAGATTCGAGGCGGCGCCAAAACAGGTTGGAATATCTTATTTATTGGCGAGGTGTCGTGGTGAGAGTCTTAGCCCTAAGAAACACTAGGTCTTTTGTGCCTCTCATTTCTTAAAAGCAAGATGAGATTCATAAAGTTCATAAAATTGAAGAATTTACATAAAAACATACTTTATTAACCTTGCCATATTCTGCCTTTAGAAACCCGCCCTCAAATTTGCCCATAAATCCTAGGATATCATATCAATTGAAGCAAAATTTGGACACAAAGTACTTAAGGAAATAAAAAAGCAAACCCCATAATCCTTTTGGTTATAGCTCATGTGGTTAGAGAGAACCATGTTGTCAAAGAAACCCCTCTATGCTGCCTTTGATTCTGGACCCCCTTTTCTTCACACCTTCATTGCTCCTCATTATCAAAATCCCAAGTATTGAAATTTGGTAGGCTTGTTGCTTGCTTTATGTTGTAAAAATCCTCCAATTTTTGCTCCAAAATTCCTCTTGGAAATAGAGTTATAGACTCTACCCTTCTCCTTTAATTCTGTCTTCTACCAATTCTTCATCTCTTTCTTAGATCACGTCTATCAAATTTCATACTCAAATTCATTCCCTAACTCCATTCATATCCAAAAAAACCCACATACACACTCTGCCCATACAAACCCCAATTATGCTTTCACTCTATTTCTCTTTTCACCTACATCTGATTACAATTTCACTCATAACTCTTTGTTCAAAGATCATATTGACTTAAGATTTTGATTCAAAGTAGTAAACTCTATAAGAAACACAACCCCAACAAAATTTTCCTCTAAAGTCCAAATGGTTCTCAAGAGCCGAGGCCCGAAATTTAATAAACTTCACTGCCCTAGTCTTAAACACTTGCAACTTTGACGACTCATATCTCCCTTGATACTTAACCAAAAGACATGAAAATTATTTCTATATGTTCTTTATCTTGTCTACTACAAACCTACAAAAAAATTGCACTTAAAATCCTCTCTAAGCTTCTTCTATACACAAAAATGTATACTGCCTATCAAAAAAAAAACCCTATCTCTCCAAAAGAACCTCTCTCTCTTCTTCTTCACGACCCCTTCTTGTCCTCCCGGCCTAGTCTTCCTTCTTCTCTTGGTCAAAGAGACACCTCAGCCATATCTTTCCACCTCTTCAATCCTTTCTTTTGGATTAATTTGAAAGAATCTCACTTTTTGAGGTAAATTTCTATTCTATCTTCTTACTATCATTTTTCTACCAACTTCTCTTCTAATTTCAGCCCACAACATTTAAGTTTAGATCTAAAATAGAAGAGAATAAAGGTAAAGTAGATCTAAGATAAAATAGAAAAAAATCTAATAAGTAAAAAAAAACAATTAAGATTAGATTAGAGATAAAAAAGAAAGAACTACATCCTACACTGCCAAGTCAAAGAAGCTTGTGTGGTTAAGTTCTTAGCTACTTTGGAGTTGACGTGGGTTCGAATCCACTTGACTTCACTGTAGAAATCCTTGGCTTCATGACTTGGTACTGCTAGTAGGAATTTCAGCAGGAAATTAGTAGTTTGGCCTACCTATCATCCCTGAGCTTGTGATAAACATTATAACCTCCAAGATAATGTGGTTATAACCACAACCCCTTCTCTTTTTCATCCTTTCTTCTTCTAATCTTAATCTTTTTATTTTAACACATTCCTTTATATCTTTCACACTATGTTTTAATTTACAATGTGACAGCGGATACAATATTAGTGAACGCACATGGGAATCGGCAAAGAATCTTACAAATGGAGCAAGGAAGGTGGAGACCTTTCATCAACGACATCCATCAAAACCAAGATGAAGACCTCTCCTATAAAAGAAACAAGATCTAGGCAAGATAACATTCAACTTTCTAACCTTGTTTGTAACTTCTTTGTATTTGTGGCGCTGAGGAAATGGAGAACCAACAACCAGCGGATTCGACTCAAGAGCCTTCATTTGCTGACTTGCCGGATGAGACATTGCGATTGTCACAACCTTCAAGACGACGCAACCGAGATGAAGATCTTCAAGAACGACATGTTCTTCTTTGAATAGATGGCGAGATACAACGTGTTTGGTATCACGACCTTGGAAGAGACTCCCGATGTTTGGTGATTTTATTGGAGGTAGGAACAACTCCTGATGGTGTTCCAAACGTGTTATTCGAAGGAAGTTATGAAGGTCACAACAATGATCAAATAACAGGGTGGTCTTCTTGCTCCGGAATGGGACATTATTAATGGCTGAGAGAACCATTAATTACCTTCGAAGTGAACAAAGATCAGAGTATGTGGCAAATACAATCCGGCACATCTTAGACTTCCTCAACATCTAACCACCGCTCCTCGTGGAACTCGTGCCTAAAAGGAGGGGTAATGTCACGGACATACACATAGTTACCTATATAATTAAATAGAACTAGGTAAAAGTAAGTAAAAGTAGGTTAATTCTATAATATTTTCTAGAAAAACTTCTTGGAAGCTTCATAAACGCTGCTTTGACCATATAGGTGTCTATAGTTGATTTCTTGGTTAGAAACTTGGTCAACAAGTTAACCATGTGCCACACATGTTAATAGCTTGTCCTTCAAGCTAACTACATGGCGCACATGTAAAAAACTTGCCTTGCAAGCTAAGGCAAGTGGCCTTCAAAGTCAACACATATTGGAGGTCCTGTAGAACATCGCCACGTAGCTTCTAGTTAGATAGTATATATAGAGACAAGAGTGAAGCCTTCTTCACTCTTGTCAACTTCTTTCTTGCTTCTAATGTAGTTTCAAGAGTCTCTAGCTGTCTTGTCTTTTGACAATAGCCATTCTAGTTTCTATTAAATACACATTTTCTTATTTCTATTCTATAAGAGAAGTCTCACTTATCCATTTGATTTCATCGAGTTCTTGTCCTTGATAATAGGAAAGGTAGAAGGTTGAGTTTTAGTGTATGTAATTTTTAGATGTGAAGTTAAAATTTAAATTTGGCACCAATTCTATAGAGAGGAAATCTTGCTCATAATTCAAATCACAAATACATTTTTAATTCTATTGTAGATAATAACTATTATACAATACTCTCAATTAATATGAATTTTGGATATCATTTTTTTTTTTTTAAAAGCATCAAAGTATTTTAAAGATTAGAGAGTTATTTTCCTTTAAATTAATATTTTTTTTTAATATATTTTTATTTTTATTTTTATTTCTATATAGAAATTTTTAAATCCTTGTAAATATGGCAAATCTAAAGAGATGAATAATGCCATAGTATAGATGTAGGAACAAATAAGAAATTTGATGCTTATTATATATCAATTTTGATAACTATTTCAACTGATATTAGGAGTAATTAATCACAAAGACATAAAGATGAAAAGAGTTTCTTAAACAATTGCACCATCTTAAGTAATTCATACAAGTGTACCAATTAGGGAATAAAAAACTGATTTCTAGAGAAATTTGATGATACTAGATCCAAGTTTTAAAGCTTTATCAACCAAGTACAATTTTTTATTTAACTCCAACCACTTAATTATCCAATATAAGCATCTTTGATCAAATTTATTACAACTTTATTCTATGGATCTATTTTTTTTATTCTTACCATTTTTAAAACAATAAGATCTTATATTAAATATCTTAGATGTATTTTTGGTGGATTTTTTTATCTATATATATAAAATATGATGCAACTTATACAACAATCAATAAAATTAATATTTTATAATAAAAAATTGATTTATATCAACATAGATATCATAATTTTAATAATTAGCAATTAATATCAAGTAGGATAATGTTGTATTCATCAATCAATTTCTTTACAAATTACAAAATAATGTAAAGAAATTATTGCCCAACTTGAATAATCTTCAAACTCTAAGTCCATCTATTGATTTTACTATCAAATGCAATAATCAAATTTTTAAATTTTAATTTGAAAAAAAAAAAAAAAAAAAAAAAATGTTAGTACCTCAAAGCTTCTATACTTCTATTGCAAATACTTCTACCAATCACAATATACAATCAAATATATAAGACATACAAATTGATATTATATAATTTAAAGTTCTTATAATATAAAAAAAAAAAAATTAATAGTGACAAGAAGGATCATATTTATATTTTAGAGAACTAAAACATATTGCTCAATGTTGTCTTAAGAAGCAATAAAATTATAAAATAAGAAATATAACTCTAAAGAAAGATAATTTTTTGAAAAATAAAATTTTTCAACAGCATTAGAGATTGAGTGGCTCAATTCTTGTACCACATCATCTTCTAAAGGCCTTATACTATCTTTTGAATCCTTTGCTTGCCTTCTAATATAAGTTTATTTGAGATCTAAAAATCCTACTAGTAAAAGTAACTATAAAAGGTCATAAAAGTCTAAAAATAATTAATATTATAAAATTTCTAAGCAATCTTGTTACTTTAGAATGATTATGGTTTAAAAAAATATATAATCTTTATATAAATTAGATATCTTATGGTTTTAAATTTTTTCTTATTTTATTTAAAAAAACATCAAAAAATACATATATATATATATATATATATATATATATATATATGTCTTATATTTAAAATAGCCAAATTTCTATTTTTAAAAATTAGAATATTTATATAAGCCATAAAAAAAAATTGTTTGTTATATATACAATACTAAATCATTTAAGTGGAGGTTGTAGTAGAATCTTAGAGTATTCTAAAAAATATCAAGATATTTTTTAGAAAAAAAATATTGATATATTATCAAAATAAGAATCTTATGATTGTAAAATAAATCTTCAAGAAAGAACTAAACCACTATTTGGACCAATTTACAACTTGTCATAGAACAAACTTGTTGCTTTGAAAAATTATATTTAAAAAATCTTGCAAAGTACTTAATTTGACATTCAAAACCTTCTAAAGGTGTTCCAATTCTTTTTGTATAGAAAAAAGATGGATCTTTTCAAATATGTATAGATTATTGTGGACTCAATAAATTAACTATCAAGAATTATTATCCTTTGCCTTTGATATTAGAGCTTCTTGATCAATTAAGTAAATATAAGATCTATTCTAAGATAGCTCTATAAAATACTTATAATTTGATATATAATAAAAAAAAATGATATGAATAGAAGATTATATTTTAAATTAAATATGGTCATTATAAATATAATATCATGTCTTTTAGACTTATAAATGTTCTAGTTGCTTTCTAAAATTTAGTAAATAATATATTTTAGAAATTTTCAGATAAATTTATTATATATTATTTAAATAATATTTTTATTTATTTCAAAAATATAAAAGAGTATGAATAATATATTTGCCTTATACTATTACAATATAAAGGTATAAGATTACATGCCAAAATAGAAAATATATATTTTATAAAACATAAATAGATATTTTAGGATATATCATCTCAAATGATGGTTTGCAAATAGATTCTAAGAAGGTACAAATCATTATAGACTAGACAATTCTAAAAAAAAATTATGATATTGAATGTATTTTGGATTTTATAAATTATTTTTGGATATGTATCAAAAATTTCTCTCAAGTTGCTACTCTACCTACATAATTAGCTTTTATAAACAAATTGAAGTAGAATTAAGATATGGAAGGAATACTTCAAGATTTTAAAATGATTTTTATATCAACTCCAATTTAATACTATTTAGATTTTTTCAAGCTATTTTTTATGGAAATAAATGCATCACACTTTGTATTAGATTTAGTTTTATTACAAATGGATGTAGATGATAGATTTCATCCTAATGAAATTTATTTAAGAAAAATTTTAACTAACACTACTTTCTTTAATAAAGTTTGTTCAAGCATATTAACAAATCTCAATATTTTTTATGTTAAAAATAATCTTTATAATGATTTTAAGAACAACCTTTTTTATTATTGAACATTTATATATTTCAAAAGATCAAGTATAATACTTGCATTTCAAGCATAATACGATCTTTTATTAGTATGATATTTTTTATATAATAAAACTTTAGATCTTATTTTAATAGATTTTTGATTGCCTCAAATATAAAAAGTCGTCAAAATATTTGTTCAATCTTGTGATACTTATTTTCAAGCAAAGACTCTACATCATTGATCTTACAAACTTTTTTAACCTTTACCTATTCAAAAGTAATATTGGTTATTTTTTTTAATGGATTTTATTATAAATCTTTCAATCTCAAATTTTTAAGACTTTATCTTTCTAATGGTAAATTGTCTAATTAAAATGGTATATTTTATATTATATATAAAAAAATATTATTATTAAAGAAATAATTAAACTTTTCTTAAATAATATTTATTAATATTATAGACTTTCAAGTGATATTATATATGATTAAGGACCTTAGTTTGTACCAGGATTTTAAATGACACTCTTTAATATATTAAAGATTGATATTAAATTATCTTTAAATTTTTATCTTCAAACAATTAGACAAATATGTAAATCAAATATTAAAGTAGTCTTTATGATACAATATCAACTATTACTGAGATATTTTTTTTTAAATTTTATTATTAATAATATAGAATATTTTTTTACTTAATAAATTTTATTTTTTGCCAATTATAGTTATCATCTAGAATTTGATACTTTTAATTTTATAAATATTAAAAATCTACTAACACAAGATTTGACAAGTAGAATAGTAGAGTTTTTCATAATAATAAAGATACAACTAAAGGAGACTCAAGAACAATAAGAATCTAATGCAAATATTTTAGAAAAGAATAACTTATGTTTAAAGTTGGTAATTACTTTGGTACAATATTAAGACTAATTAATCTTGAAAAAAATTAGATTATCAAAAGCTTGGCCCATTTAGTATGTAAAAAAAATTCATCTAATTATATATTGATTGCAATTACTATAGTTCATAAAGATTCATCTTATATTTTATATTTTTTTTTATTGAGCCTTATATTACAATCAACTTACTAAGAAAAAAAATAGTTATTACTACCTCTTGTTGAAACAAATAATAACTAAGAGTTTGAAATATAAGAAATTTTAGATTTAAGGCAGTGCCAAAAATAAATTAGAATTTCTTATAAATTGGTGTAGACATGATATTAATAAATGCACATAAGAGCTATGTGAAAATCTTACAAATGCATCAAAAATTATTTTTGTTTTTTTCTTAATGATATCCATCAAAATCAAAAAATCAACTATTAACAATAAGATGGTATAAAACATAAAAGAACAAGTCTAAGATTTAAGTTTTATAATTTTTTTTACAGAATGGAGAATCAATAGGCAATAAATTTATTTTAAGAGTTGTTATTTATAAAATTGCTACATAAAGCACTTAGGTTGTCTCAACCTTCACAACATTAAAATAAAAATGAAGATCTTTAAGAAAGACATGTATTTTCTTAAATAGATAGTAAAATATAACATGTATAATACCACAATGTTAGAAGAGACTTTTGATGCTTAGTAATATTTTTAAACTTGGATATTATACTTGATGGCATGCAAAATATGTTTTTTGAAGGTAGTTATGAAGGCCTCAACAATGATCAAATAACTAGGTGGTCTTCTTGCCCTAGTATGAAATTTTACAATTGGTTGAAGGGACCTATCAACTATCTTTGTAGAAAACAAAGATCATAGTTTTTTACTAATACCATTCATCAGATCTTGGATTTCATCAATTTATAAAATAACTTGATTACTCCTTGTAGAACTTGTCTTTAGAATGAGAGATAATATAACAAATATCTATATTACTTAAGCAAATAGAAGTAAATAGAAGTAGATAGAATATGTTACATAAATAATATCTTTCTTAAAAAACTTTTAAAAAGTTTGCTATACATAGATTGGAGCTTTTTTTTTTTCTTCTTCAATAGAACTTAAATATATTATCTTGAAGTTTTTTTAGATTTATATCCTTATGCTAAAAATATTTATCATTCTTAAATACTAGTTTTTAGATAACATTGTAAAGACTCAAAAAGAGTGACTACAATGTTGGAGCAATTCCACCTCCAAATTGAACTTTTCTTGTATGCTACACTTGCCCCTAGCTAAGTTTAGACATCAAATCTCAAAAGTGTAGAAGTGAGTACCAACTATGCAGAGCCTTTTGAAGATAGGATCATGTGAAAAAAATAAAAATAAAAGATACAATTTTGCGCATGGCTTGTTGCCAATTTGTTGCCTAAGAGCAAAACCTTAGAATCTCAACCCACAATTGAAATTCTACTAGACAGTTTTTCATCCTGAAGTTGAGTTTGGGGACATATTCATCAAAGCATGATTACTGTGGGGGAAGAAGGAATTTATTCCCTTCATTGACATCAAGCAATAACTTGTTGCCCCTCTGCCAACTGTCCGTACAGTTGTGGGGTTAAGGAATGGTGAACCCTGGCTGAGTGCATGGACGTGATGAGGAAGACGACCATCTGTGGAACATCCTTTACAACAGAATCGCAGAGGATGTCCTGTCAATTCATATCCCCCCGCAGTAAAAACCGCCCCATGAATCCACCCTGGGCGGATCCTTGACTTCTCATGTGGCACATGCCGAAAGTTATTCGGTGAGTTGGCAAAAGCTCCCCCGCTGAGTTGGTTGGTCGAACCACCCTCTCCAGATGACATGGATAGCCCCGTCATCCTGCAAGCGAGCGAGGCCCGGCTGTCAATCGTACTAGAAACCTTCCTCACTCCGATATCAGGAATCAGTGTCCGTTGCGAGCTTTTCCCAGAATGGCCTGATTTCGTGTCTGTGTCGATTAGCCGCGGTAGGCGAAGTATAAAATCATTTTGGACCTCAAGTTCTGGTGCCGAGTTTGGAAATTGGTGGAAGGAGGTGTACAGAAGAGCTCGCAAAAGTATGCGGTACGACCCGGCTGTGATAGTGAGTCCACATTCCTGGCATTCCGGGTGAAGATTGCAGGCATGGTGTCTGTGGATCGGTGATTATCGTTGATGCCGTTATCTTATTTGGCTGGGGTTGTGGAAGCTGAGGTTGGATTCGCTGGTTACATTCGGCCTGGCGGAGTTAGGATTTGTGATTACCTGAACTGTGGAAGCTGCTGTGCTGAGATTCCTCGGAAAGAAGGTTTAGGGTGCGTTTTATTGCGCGGAGGGTTCTGAATTTTGTGGTGGTAATAATCAGAACCTCGTCAATCTGTGATGATTCCGTGCAGTAGGCGGTTGTAACTTTTCCAATTACGAACGGGATGGTGTGTAGGGTTCACATGTTGCAAGGGCTATATGCTTTGTGACTTGATGGTATACAGAGGTGTAGTTACAGTGTTGTAGCAGCGCTTATGTTGTGATTTTATTACACCTATCACAGTCAAAATAGATACCACGGAGGACCCCGGGTTTACCATGGGGGAGCATGATGATGAGGAGCTCCAGCGGGCTTTTCGAATGAGTCTGCAGCCTGCTCCTGATGCCAAGCGCAGTAAACCTCGCGATGTTACAGGTTTTACTGAATCACCAGAAGCCATGGACCGGCGACTTCAGCGGGAGATTCGAGCTGCTGCAGCGGAACAAAGAAGATTGTCTGCCCTCAGGACCCTCGATCCATCTTCTTCTGTGTCAGTTGACAATACTGTTGCCTCACCCCTGACTAAACTCAGGACGTCTACGAAGCCGACGGATTGATTCGAAGGTCTTGCGCCATTGCGGATGCCGTAGAGAAAACGAACTCGAATAGAGCAAAGAGGAGAGTGGAGGACGAGCGTCAACAGCTGCCGTTGCGAGTGGCTGAACAGTTGCACATGATGGTATTTGGTGGCAATTTCTCCAAGGATGTTCCCTGCCAGTGGTGTCACCAAGGCTTTAGGTTTGAATCCAGATATGTCCTGCCTTTTTTTCTTTTTTTTTCTTTTTATATCTTCCTTTAAGGTGTATTGAAGTTTTAGAAAACGGGGGGCAGAATCTTGGTCTACAGATTCAGGGACATAATTTAAGTTCCTGGAAGTGGCTTGCCACATCACAGAATCGATGTTGACGATGATTTGCTAAGTCCAGTTGGTTCAATCTTCTTAGGCAGTTCCTGCTAGCTTGTTTTCAAAGGGGTTTGACTATGCATTCACGTTTCATGTTAAGCGTTTTGTCCAGACGTGCAGGCTAGCTAGACCTACATCCTTCCCCCGTTATATCACTATTTTTTAGCTTGGTAGACGCTGCTGTTTTTAATCTTCTAATTGACTGTGTTTAGGAATCTTCATGTTTATTGTGTTCGTTGTGATTAAGTGTCCTTCTGTTTGAAAATTAAAGTAAGGCATAGATTAACCTCTTAGGGTACATATTTTACATTTGGGACTGCTCCCTACATAAGGATTGGCGAAGGAAGTTTTTGAGGTCGTAAGGCTCTGGGATTTTGCAGGTTCAGTCCTGATGCAGAGACATCATTAGGCCTTGTGCAACGGGAAGGGGGTCCTTGTGGAGTGTTGGCTCCAATTCAAGTGAGTTTGTGTACCTCACCATTATTCTCCTTCCAGGGGTCTCGATGCCTTAAAACTACCAAGGGCGGGTACATCCCTCACTTTGAACTGTTGTCGTACTGAAAAGTCGTTACAAAGACTCGTTGAAGACTGCCTTACACAAAAAGAACCGAGATTACATATTAATCTAAAATGTTGATGCAGTGAGTCGACCATCTGAATAGCAGAAATTAAAAATCTGATGTTTCATTATGCACGTAGCTGCACTTCGGGAATGTTAGATGACCAAATTGTCGGACATCTGCACTAGGGGTTGATAAGTTTTAGATCGTTGTGAAGCAATTTGAATTCGGAGCAGACAAACGGTTTTTTATTTAGTGGCAGAAGTCTGAAAATTCTAAGGGGTCTCATTTTTTTTGACAACAGGCCTTGGTTTTGAAGTATCTCTTATTTGTAACGGAAGATGAGAAGGACATTGGTATGAAAAGCAAACCTGCCTTGCGATCCTCTCCTTTAAAGCCTCTTCTGACGGGCAATAGTGATGCAGCCGACGTTAAGCTGATATTTTCAGATAGCCAAAGAACCTGGTATGGTGATGATTATGTTGCAAATAACGATCTGCTCTAATGTATGCATGTTTGAAAATGGTTTGTAATTCACTGGGAGGCAGAGGTAATAAGCTTTAGCCAGGGTCTCAGCTTTAGCCCTTAGAAGCCCTCATTACAGTATTAGTTTGAACTTGATCCCTGCTTTAAATTGTTTTCTCTTTATGAACTAGCAATTTAGAAACCCCTTTGCAAAAGTTTATTGCTATTTCTAAAGTGGGTTTTAGCGACTCAATATGAAGTGGACAATAGTTATGATTCATTCTGAGGTACATTATATTTTGTTCTACTTTTTGCCTGCTAAGATAACATGGGTCAAATTAATTGGGATTAGATCCTTTAAGTTTTTGAAAATCGTTTGTTCTAGTTTCTATTTTTAATTTTAATTTAAATCTAATTTAAGCTGTGCAAGATTAGAGAGGATGAAGAGTTTACACTTCTGCTCTCCTTGCGATTGGCTTGAAGGGCCCTTGTTCAGGCTATGGCTGAGACACTTTGGCGTGCTGGAGGTAAGCGAAAAGCTGTGGTTGTGTGTTAGATATCCCTGAAATGTATTGCGAGTATGGCAGCAATGAGCAAGAACAGGATGAGGTTTATCATCTTAACTCTTCAAGATTTATCTGTATAGCGTACAAGATTTAATCTGTCACACTAGCGTACAAGATTCATTGCTGCTCCTCTTTAGTTTTATTTTTTAGTTCTTTTCTTCACTTTTCAAAATGCGTTACTTCCAGTTCAGCTTCTAATTCTTAGCGTATGTATTTCAGTTGTATCTTTTCATGTATGTTTGAACCTTTGGGTTATCTATTTGTACGAGGTTTGTTGTTTACTTAGGCATGACTGGTTGCTGTATTAGGCTATTGCAAAGGCGTTGGAAGTGCTGTCTTAGCTCTGGGAAGGAGTTGCACCGATTGATCAGAGTGTCTACAGTGACATCCATTTCCACTCTTCACCAACAACTCTGCAGTTTGCTACCTGAATTCAGAAGTCCATGGGGAGCTCTTCTACTTTTGTTCTCACTTCTTCTGTCCAGAGGCCTTGTGAGTATTTATTTGATTCCTGTCGCTTGTGGGGAGTGTCATGTCTTGCATGCTCTACCACTCAAGGGGTTTGGCTGATGTGAAAAAAAAGAAAAACAAAAATTTTGGTTTAATCGCTTACACTCTTGGACTTGGAGTAGTGCTTTTTATGTTATATTTTATGTTTTTTTAATTTTATATCTTGGGCTTTTCTGTGGTTGGCTGCTTCTGACAACGGTTTTGATACCAGGACTTGGTTTACTCTGACAGGGATGATCCCGTTCAGCCAATGGTGACATCTCCATTTGGTCATGCCTCTCAGGTATCCTGCTCATTATTATTTCCATATTCACGTACATTTGTATTACTTCCATTGAATTGTCGATCATGTCTTACAATAATTTGAACTTCAGCATTGTCGTGTAGGACGCTAGTTTTAGCATAGTAAATAATTGCTATTATCCTATGCAAGTTAGAGTGGCAAAAAAAAGAACTAAAAAAGAGGAGAGTATCAAATGCGATCTTTTTGGGAACACTTGAATTTGGTGACTTATTTGAATGACTGCATAATCTGAGTAGCTTTCATCATAGTTGCCATAGGGTTTTGCATGATGCTGATGTTCTGTGTGGACTGGTCTAATGCAGGAAATTGTGAATCTCCTCCTGTGCGGACAGGCCGTTTCCAATGTTTTTGATAATAACATGGACTTGGGTGTTACTATAAAGGGAATTTCAACTAAAGTTGAAGTCGGGTTCCTCACACTCCTTGAATCACTCAGTTTATGTCAAGTCGGCCGCAACTTGAAATATCCAGAGTGGCCTATTTGGGTGATTGGGAGTGAATCTCATTACAGCATTCTATTTGCTCTCGATCCTTCTGTGCAAGAGGAATCAGACATTGAGGATCACGAGATACGAGTGCGTCAGGCATTTGATGCTCAGGGCCAGAGTGGCGGAGGAGGGTTCATTAGCCCTGAAGCTCTACAAAAGATTTTTCTTGACCTCAGCATCCAAGTGCCGCAGGACATGCTGAACAATATGAAAATATAAAGTATAAAAAATAAAAAAAACATATTTGTGATAGTAAGTCATTTTAAAAACATATAAATTGTTGCTTTTAGCAGGTAAATTTGTCAGAGGAATAGCTTATGCTTTCTTTAACTGCATATTAAGCAAGTTTGGTATTCAAACTAAGTTATTAGCAAATAAAATTCAAGATTCTAAAAATAAAATTTAAATATTTTAAGAACAGGTTTACATTAATAATAAGACTACATCTTATAACCATTCAAATAAAGATAGATTTGTGTAGGGCAAAGTACAACTTTGATCAGAAGGGTTGTTGAAAGTATGATATAAATCATAGAGTCTATTAAGAGAAGAATTTGTGGCAAATAGCTATATAGAATTTATAGGTAGAAATAGAATATTGTTATTTATGTTTGGTATTATATGTATATTTTTAAAATCTTGTTGTAAAATTTTAAGAAATTTATTTCTAATTACAACCAATTAATAATTAATATAATAAAATTAAATACTTTCTGGTATATAAATAGAGGTGTTTAATCAACAAAACATAAAAATCTTAAAAGATTATGATTTTGACCATATTATTAATACTCAAAGCTAATATCATTTATAACATATTATAATAAAGGAATATTATTGGCTACAAATTTAGAAGTTTACACCAGAAGACTATGTTTATCTATAATAATTTGTATTCTTAATATTAGATGGGACTAGAAAGCAAATTATTTTAAGTGTGGAGAAAGTAATAATAATTTAGTATTTTTAGTGAAGGATAGTGATGAATGTATAGAAAATGACCAATAAGAAATTATACACTATGTTGTTTATCAAACTTTATTGTTAGATATATTTTAACATAAATTCTATTCAAAATTACTAATATTTACCTTTAAATTAAGTTTATGTTAGCAAATGATGTTATCTACAATAAAAAATAAAATTAGAAAATATTAACAAGATTATTTGAATAATGAGTATAAAAGAGAATTTTCTAGTACAAGGATCAAGCATAGAAAATATGATTGTCTATTGGTTTGGTATTTTTCATCTACATTGTATAACAGTTAATCTTAATCATGGTTATACCAAATGTTTTAGCAAACATTGTTCATTCTAATTTTAACCCAAATGATGTAGTAAGCATATAATATGTTGGTACCCAAAACCTCTCTTTTGTAACATCTTCATGGGTTAAACTGCCTTCGCTGTATATGAATCAAGTGACGAGGGAAAAAACAAAACCAAACAAAAAAAAACATGGCTCTTTATACTCAAAAACATAAAAAATTGATTAATATTTTTGTGAATATATGTGGTATATGTACTTCAGGATTCTGATCAAAATCAAGTCTGTACACCCATTTGGTTTTGCACAACTTTGCAACAAGTATATGTCAACAACTGCCATAAATGATAAGAGACAAGAGAGTTAGCCAAGTAGAGTTGTCAAAGACAATAACACAGAGCTTGTAGGTTCAATTTCCAAGTCGTTGCCACACTCTGTTCAGCAATGTATGTGGTCTTGTAATTTCATCAACTGTCCCTCTTCACGTATGTTCACGACTGTATGGGCGAAATAACATAGAACAATAACATAGAACATTGAACAGTACCCATTCATATTTGCATGTGTGGATATATGTTTCGGTCCCCCAGTTTGTTACTAGAAAGAATACTTGCTCTCTCAGACACAAGTTCCTGTAGATAAGGCCTCCAAGTAAAAGACCGAACGTTACCAGCTAAAGATTCAGTCGCCCAGGTAACCCATTTCGAGGAAATACCATGACGATAGCCGCAAGATCTGGCTACGGGGCCTTATAAGTTGCGTATCAAACAAGTAGACAACAAAAGGTGACTTATAAGCTTCTTGCTTTCCTACTGAGTAGAATGCTGACTCCACCACGCAACGTCACAACATACAGAACAAATGCTCCCGTACTAGATAGAGAAGGAGATTCTTTTGTGGTTTGGGAAAACTTATCCAGAGGGTACCACATATTTATACCCAAGCAGTTTAATTGGTGCAAAATAGCCACAACCTCTCAAACTTGGAAAAATAGAAGTCAACTGCAAGAGTTCACATCCTTCAAACATCATATACAAAATGAATCTTTCAGTAAAAGTCCCGGCGATATCTAGAGTACCAAGTCATTCTTGTGTTACCATGCCATCATGTGTTGCAAAAAGCTTTCCAGTAACTTGCTAGAAGTACAAGACGGCATGGTATCCAGCGCGCTGAAGGGCTGGTAGCGATTATACACAGGTATGACAGCGGTAGAAGAGCAGCCACCAAATCAAGGGTCACATAAAAGCGGGCCAGCGAACATTTAAACAGTTGATGCTTCGGATGATTCCCAGAAGGTTTTCTTGCAGAATAGTAGACCCTCAGTGTCAGCAGGACCAACCTCAGTGTCGTGGCTAGAGCATTTCCATCGCATGGCCTCTCCCAGGACTTTAGCATTCTCCCTAAAGTTTAGGGCATCACGCAGCACGACAATACCCTCCGGTCTAAGGATACGATCCATTTCCAGCAAGACGTCTTTCATCTCACACCTGCAGATCAGAGAATTGATGAGATCTTCGGAGACTAGGGAAAAGAAACCATACCCCTTTACAATGAATGATGGAGCAATTAGATTAGATGAAAATGAGGATGCTTGTGACTGAAATGTGCACGAAGAGGAATAAGTCAAACGACTGCAACGAAAGGACGATGACAAGCGACAATAGTTTTGAGATATACCTGTGGCTTTCAGCCGTAAAAAGTCCAGCGACGTGAATCCAATCGTACGTTCTTGGATACGTGGAGAATGCCTCACACCTGTCACAGTATAATAACATGAGAACGAAGGTCGAACTAGACATCATACAGATCACCGGTACTCTCAACCGAATCCCTCAACCAGTAGACGAACGATGTTGATGCGCCATGTTGAGAAACATTAGTTAGTGCGAGACGCCCCTACCCTGCGATGCTTCAATATTCTTACTCGAAAAGATCCATTAAGAGTTAATGAAATACTGGAAGGGAGAAGGAGGGAGATACCAGTCGTGCACTGTGCCAATCAAGCCCCGATCATAGACAGTGCCTAGTGTGTTGGCAGAGTACGAGGAAACAACATTCATGACCCACACATCAGAATTGATGAGAGCCGCTCCAAAACCTCCAAATTCTGTGTACATATCCATGACATTCCGTATCTGCTTCGTCCTCAAGTCCGCCCACAAATTCTTGTAATGCGACATTCTTTGCTGCCATATTTTCGTATCTTCTTTGAATGCATAAACTTTTTTGTTTACAAGTTTCAATCTGTCGGAGGGAGTATTGAGCCTAGCTGGCCATTTAGCAATTTTACCAACAGCAATATTCTCCGTAATCTTGGACTGAGGAACAACACATGGCCGCATGGGTACATACCTGGGAAAAAAAGATAACAGAAGTTAGTCTGTGTTGAAAGATAGGAAGAGACAAGTTAATCTGTCCGAGTTTATTCAATATATTGAAGAGAAGGGTACTGGAGAGGCGTCAACGCTTGGAAACAGATACACAGCTCGGTTTAACTCACGAAGAATGGCTATATAAAAAAAAATTACTTTCAGAAATAAGCATTACAATTGATTGAAATTTAATAGACACAAACACAGAGATGCGGTCAGCAACGGATTGCTTTGTGCGAGAAACGTAATAAGACATGTTAATAAAGTACCATGCAGCATCTGGCTCGATAGCGTCATCACATACTGGCGGATAGGTCTCTTCAGGACGCTCATCATAGCAACTGTTGTCGAAAGGTTTCTGCCACACAGCTAGGTCCCCTTTCATTGCGTATTTCGTCCAGCACATCCTCTTCACCAGATCCTCAATTTTATCCAGCAATGCCTTCTCTTTCTCTTCGGTTGACTCCCAACCCTTCCACCATGTCTGGTAATTGATTGGTGGTCCAGAAAGAACCCAAAAGCCTCCAGGTCGCAAAATTCGGTCAACCTCCAATAGAAATACTCCACCTGATGTCAAATATCACGCTAGTGAGTATTACGACGAATGGCTTCCAATAGAGCAATTGATTGAACAATAGTCCATTTATTTCTACATATATATATATATATATATATATATAAACATTCATTGTGGAATACAGAACGACATTAATAGCAACAACATGGCAGCTTCAAAACATTGTATCGTCATCCCATATCTGTAATCTTTACTGTTTCAGGGCATGAAGTGATGCAAGCTTACCAAACTCAGTCCAGGGTATCAAGCATCTAGAGCAGTGAGCCATGTCGAAAGCATTTGAAGGATATGGCAGCCTCTGCGTTGAAATGATTCCAAGCATTGCAGGAATTCCGCGCTCCAAAGCGAATTGCACCTGAGCTTCATGATTATCTCGAGGAGCAAGAGACATGGTTAAGATGCCCCTACTCAGAAGCTCCCCTCCCCAACTGGCTACCTGGGGATAATAATCACAACACCATTACTCTCTGTAACATAAAGATTTGTTTCATTCCAATATACTCCATACAAGACCCTAAGTGTTTATTTACTATGATTACGTAGAATTTTAGCAGGGCTCGACTGGTATCTGAGTGTTCATACCTACATATCTATTTTGAGAAAATGAAGATGTTTACCCCTAATCACATGACATCCGAAGCACTACCGTGGACAAAGTCCAAAAACAACTACACAGCGATACAAAAACAACTACAACATGGTAGAATTGCAAATTGAATTTTGATCCTCCAGAATGATGGTTAGTCGACCTTGAAAGCAGTCACAGTGGAATTCACTAAGGCGAAGAAAGCGCAAGTTCCTAGTTGTTCCGACTTATCAGGATATATAAGGAATTAAGTCGACCCATGCATTTCACAACTATCATATAAAGCACCAACCTAGAATGTAATTTGAATTAACGCAATTCCCTTAACTTGCACAGAACAAACCGGGAGTGCCCTGTCACCAAAAGTTTATGATTCTACACCAAGATCATGCGCGTGAGGACTCACCCCACAACCAGTGTCCAAGGCAGTTCGAACAGAGCCATCCTTCATTCCTGGTATGAGTTCCTCCATGTGATCGATGTATTCGCCCACACCATTCGGGAACATCGTACCTCCACCAGGAAAGAAAAACTTCTCACCTTTCTTCTTCAACCAGTTTTGATTGGCCTTCATACTGTTGATCCATTCATACGGAACATTTCTGAACGTGGAATCAAGAATTCTCATGTTAGAGACAACACTCGTATGCACAGCATCTTCATCTACAAAAAGAAAAATAGACTAAACACTTTGCATAGAAAACGATTGTACAGAAGTAAGGGAAAGTCTGCGTCATGCTTCATTCATCTAAAAACAGATATATAGCTTTTATAAAAAGGCGAGAGTAATACCTAGATTACTGCCACGCAAACATCTAGAACACCTTCAAAGCCATAATATTTTACGACAGGAGTATCATGTATTTCAGGAAATTAGGAGATTTGAGGAATTGAGACCCACCTGTACCAGCATTCATCCCGACTCTTTGGCCAATGAATAGGAACTTTATAGCCAGATGGTGGTGGAATGAGACATTGCAGTCGCTCAAAGCGTGGAGGGCAATGGCGCTCCCTAAAAGCCATACGATGCTTGTCGTATTTAAACCATCTCTGATGCAACCAATATAGGACTGTAATGAATTCATAATGGAAATCGATAAGAACACTGAAAAAAATTTGAGCACATATACATTGTGCCTTGGCAGACAGATGTCTATGAGCGAGGTTAAACCTGCGACTCTCATAAGCTCTGTCAGCTTCCAAGACATTGCTCACCAAACCAAAATAGTACACACATCAGCAAAAAAAAACTTATGACTTCCAGACGCGATTTAACTCGACACACCTCAACGACTGAAGTGACAGCATTCCAAGAACAGAGTACTGTAACGACAAAGAAAGAAGATTACACGGTGATCACCTTAGGGTCGGTACACGGAGTGTGATCTTGTAATGTGATATTACATTCCGGGAAGGGATCAACCTTGTTAACCTGGAAACAATTTCCAGATCTCCCAGAAACCTGCTCTTCCGATTTAATCTCGTCATCAATAGTTGACTTCTCAGTGCTGTACAGATTCCCCAGGTAGAATGAAATGCCGCATAGTGTTGCGACAGCTACAACAAGAGGCACCAGACGGAACGACCGCTCAGTGGCAAAAGCAGTGCCACCAACCCTGTAGGCTTTGAACATCGTGACAGCACTTCACTTATCTGTAATGACAATCAACACGTTCAGCACGGATCAAATTTCTTGAACGAAAAACCATCGGACACATGTCTAAGAGTCTCAAAATACTTCTCCTCGAGGATCGTTGGACGGAATTGACTTCAGAGAAAATTATGCCCAAGTTGTCATAACCCTGCGGGAGCAAATCAGAGCTTATTCAGCAGAAAAAGAAGCCATGGAGAGTTTCACGTTTTCAATAAGCTTAGTTTCCCAAGATTGTGAAACGATCATGACGTACAAACACTGAAAAGCTTCCGGTCACAATTGACAGCCCCTGAAGTGTCACTCGTGACCCATGAAGGAAGTCCCCACTCTTACAAGCCATCTACCTGAAAACAAAACTGCAAGCCTACTCGAAATGAAATTCGTCGTCACTGGAGGTTCCAAGGCTATCCAACTTGAAAGACTCCATTGTCGAACAAGTGCGGAAAAACTCACAAAACAGCGCAAACATATGGAACATACTGCTTCACTCCCACAGACAATATTCCCATTAAATACTGACTACATTGTTAATTCTTGAACTGCACTCATACTTGATGCTAAACTCAAATGAGATAAGCAATTGCACGCTTGTATCCGCACTTAACTTGCATTGAATTTAGAATACTGAAAACAATTTAGAATAAGTAAATAAAAAAATAGGTACCACTGCATAGATATTTCGGACGCTGAGACTGAATTCATATGCAGTCAACACATATCACATATCCATATAGCGAAGCTTTCGTGAATAGGAAAATCCCAGATAACCTATCCAAAAACTCGTTTCAAAAAGCTCAACAAGCAAAGAGACACAATTCATTGAAAATCCAGTGACATAAATACCAGAACGCGGATACGTCAACCCCCAATAAACGGCTAGGTTAGAATCAAATGCTGAGTGCAAAGTGCATGGAAACCAGAGATCCAAAACTATGTCGCGACTACACAGTCTAGCCATATAGAGGGCAAGAGGCCAAACTGATCATATCCGTTTTGATAAATCACAGCCAACACGGAACAGGTAATAGATGCGCCTGGCCTACAGAGGCTGCCACTTCAATATAGGGAAAGAGACATTAGCACAAACCAACGCCAGCAGAACCAGTAATGATCCAGCGTAGACAATCCATGTTCCTGTAATGAGAAAACTCTGGATGACATTTCACTAATGGAGCAGGAAGCTCCTCACATGTTTGACAGACTAGGAAAAAAGGAATAGCGGACGACTTGGGCACCGGAAAAAGAGTATCTAAACTCTGTGTTGTCTCACATCGTCAACAACAAATATAACAACAGCACATAATCAATCAACTCAATGAGACCACAAATCCAAGCGTGACCGACCCACAACCCAACCTGAAATGAGGCAACCCAGATAGAACCGAAGAACGATCCATGGCTGCAGCAACGACGTAGGCATATACCGGCACAGATGCTTAATGAAAACGATCCCATAGGAGCATCACACGCGATCATCGACGATGTAGAACTCCACAGAGCAAGTTAGCACCACGAACAATACAGAAACGAGTAGAGAACAGATCGATGGGTTCCAAAACCCAGCTCTCATTCGAGAGCCACATTCTCAATCAAGTTTCAAACAAATCCTCACTAGACTCCCAAACCTACCACAGCGAGCTGGCGTGCAAGCGAGCAGGTAGAGGGAGAAATAGAGAGGGAGACACACACCATAAGCAAAGCTCAAAATCTCTGAAACCCAAGCACAAACGTCCAAAGCACCAAAACAATACAACAACACACTCCACTGTACCCACCTATGTGGCGATACCGATGAGCAAATACGAAAAGAGCAACGCAGCAGGCTAACAATAGCGCTCAACTCCACAAACTTGGTACTACCAACCAAAGCACCAACTCTGCTCGAAGAGTGGCAAAACAGACTACCCACCTCTGCATTGATCTCTGCAAATCTCTGCTAATCTCTGACACTATGATGGCGCCATAAAACCTCAGCTCCACCTGCTCTGCTGTCCATCTGCTGTGTTCCACCTTCAAGAGATGGGCCATCACTTAAGCTTCCCTCTCACTGCCACTCCCACGGTCACTGCCAAGCTTATCTTCTTCCACGCGTAGATTAGACGTCTGAATCGTGGAACTGGCTACCAGGGTGTAGCGGAGGCAAAGATGCACGGCTAGAGGAAGAGTCCGCGTGATGTGCTAATTTTAGCGCTCATTATTCGGAGGCATCGTTTCTATCTGGGGGAGAATCCACCTGAACCGTCATGTGAGCTATTTTTAGAGTTTCACCTGAATCACCTCCATATGCAATCATTCACGCTCTCTCATCCTTCTTTTCCTTCTTAATCTTCCTTTTTTCTGATTGATTTTTCTTCGGCACCAACGGATGTTTTTGCATATCACATCCACTTCACCGCTGGAACTGTCGCAAAATCGAGGATGCTTGCGCCATCAAGTCCTCACTGTCCTCCACGTCCCCCGAGTGGCGACTTCACTGGGCCCACGAGAGGACCTGGAAAAGAATGTGCTGGACCTCTAAAATCGAAGCAGGTTTCTGTGATGCATCCTTATCGCTCCCCTGTTACCGCGGCGTCGCTGTTCCGTCCTACGAATTTTGGTTTTCTTGCTCGGCTGAAAGAAAGCGTCAAAACCAATTTCCGTCGAAACCAACGCGATAAACAACCCAGCAGAGCATTTTTCTAATGCCTGAAATGCTGCGACGCGCCATCAGCCTGGTGGGTCCAGCACCCTCACAATCTGTTCTGCACAGGAAGATCCAATTGTGAAACACAAAACCTCTTCGAAACCCTTCTATCTCCACTCCGTTGCGCAACATTGCCTTTGCGTATGTATGTATGTATGAGTGTGTGTGTTTGGGTGGTTGAGCAAAACGAGCACGATCCCCATCAACCCACTGTCCTTCCCTTTCTGTTGCATGCGACTTTATGTGCAGCAGCGAATCCATCTCATTGCATCGCAATTGTCATAGAAAGATTCTGCTTTTGGGGTTTGGAACCCGTACCCACTTGTTTAACACACAGTTGATTGTCGTGAGGTGTGCTTGTGTGGGTGCTCCCATAAACCCCATGAGTTCTGACTTCCTCACAGCTTTGGTCTTTAGATGCATTGCACACGCACCTGTGAGATTTAGACACATTTTCATGGAGAACTGTTGTGGAAATGGAGTCTGTTTGAGGAAAGTGCTTTTGGATGAATGGATAAGATTTATTTAATTGCAAGGTAGTTTTCTTTTATTTTGGAATTTTAGGATTTCCTTATATAAACTAAATTTATCATACGGTAGTTTAGAATAATCATTTTATCTTACAAAATAATTAATTTGTAACAATTTTGTGCATAATGCCACAAACAAGGATGTAAATAGAATTGCAAAAGACCAAAATGATTCTACCACAAATATTTAACAAAGATTATTAAGGATAAGTCTATTTAAAATAAAATAAAGAATTAGAGTGGCTATTGCCTAATACAAATTGACTAGAGAGTCGCTTAAGGCAAGATTTAATATAGAAGATTAAAAAAAATATCAATATTGCGTCTACATATCCTACTTACAAAAGTAACCACTTATTACTACAAGAAGACTTTAATCTTTCTAAAAGAATTTTGTAGAAAATCATTAGAATATTCAAAGAAAATTTGGATTGATAAAAAATTATTCAAATGGATATAGAGGTTTAAGACTTTAATATTACCACTATTTTTTGTAATTATTTTATTAATTATTAAGTTAAATTAGAAGTTAAAGAAGTTCAAAATGTGCCAAATAGAAATTTGCAACAAACTCATATTTGTAATTAGGTAGTGGTGGTTGATAGGTCGGTCTTTTGAGCTATAGATAATATTTTATACCAAAATAAAATAAAATTTATAGTTAATTAATATAAAAATTAGAATATTATATATAATATTTTAAAAATAATATTAAAAAATAATAACTATATTTTTTCAAATGTTATACTATCAATCACATTATATCTTGCTATTTGTTCAAAAAAGACATTTCATTCTCAATAATTTTTATTTTCATCCCATTGCTATAAAACTTGTTATAATCTAAGTAGATTATTTAATAATTTTTTAAATGATATTTTATGACAGAAGTTCATAGTATGTATATTATCTACTAAAAACAATTTATAAAATACAAACAACAAAATGTAAACAAACAAACAAAACATAAAGTGAGCATTGAGTTGATTGTTTTTTATTTTATATATTATTGTATATATCATCTATTTGATACTATTATTACTTTTTCTTAATTTTAATTGATGTTATTAATTAATATCTCAAATTTTTCTATTGTATTTGCAAGATTATTAAATGTGTTTTTATGAGCATTCATGAATATTATATTTGCCTTGAATCTTATTTATTATTAATTTTAACTAAAATAAGTAATTTTTTTTTTTTCTTAAGTTATGTACCATCTTATAAAATTTAAAGTGAGAAATTTAAAAAATAAGATAAATCTTTGTTAATTTATATAATTATATCTAATGTGCAAGTTAATTAACTAAAATTTAGATGACTAATAGTCTAAGTTTTAAATAGTCTAATTTGTAAGAAGGCCAATTGGTCTTATTAATGTGTCAATAAAACTTTCTTTTATCACCTATATTGAACTATGGTTTTTGTTTTAAAAAAGTATCTATACTAGACCTATATTGTTCTTATACTACTTTCAATTAACCATCAACTATTTTATGGAGTTCTAATAAATAGATTATTAAGTAATTTACTACCAAATTATTAATTTTGAAATAAGTCAAAATATCAAATCTTAGATTTTAGTCAAATTTAACATTATCATATGTTTTTTGAATACAATAATATTTTTATATTTTTAGATAAACTAAGTTTATAGCAAGAAAAATATTGAGTCATTTTGATGGTTATTAAGAAAATCTTTCTCCCTAGAAGCTCCTTTAAAATGACCATGGTATAAAAGCTTTACAAAGGTTCTCTAATTGGTAAAGAAAAACTCTATTTAATAAATATTGGTTTTTTAGAGATAATAAAAAATTAGAATATATCATGAAATAGACCAAATTATTTCTTTATTATAAGTCAAAATATATCAATTCATATCTTTATTCTAATAATGCTATAAAAAATAAAAATACATGATTGATTAATTTTGATAGTTCTCTTTAGCAAATTGTGTTAAAACTTCTCATTTTTTTGTAAAAATGACCTCCTAATGTAGATCTATTACAAATTCTAGAGCACAACATGATTCATGCCATGTAGGAAAAAATTACATTCTATCTCATGTTTTCTTCTTATAGGTATTGTGTTGATTTTTTAAAATATAAATCCAACTAAATAAGGCTTTTCAATTTTAGACAATCATAAAAATTAAAACTTTTGGTCTCTTATCTGCTCACCTAAGTTTATAGACTCTCTAAGAATAAGTTGTAATATTATTATTATATTTAATTTTTATGTTTAGTTTGTCAATTGGTTTAATAATGTATTTTTAATTTTTAATTTTTAATTTTTTTAAAATTAAAAGACATATCTTTTAATCTTGTTAAATTTTTATTTTATTTTAAAAAAAATTAAAGACATATCTGAAGAAAATTAATTATTAAATAATCAATAGAAATAAAATATTTATATTATAATTTAAAAGTATAATATTTTTAGTTATCTAAATAAGATATTAAATTAAAAAAATACTTAGATGATAAATAATGTTAAATATAAGGTGTAATAAAGATATATTTTGGTATGTTTAGCAATAATTTAAAACAAAAGTTTATACAAAAAATTTAAGATTATTATAAATAAAATAAGTATCTATTATAAAATTATTTATTTATTTATAATAGAATTATTTTTAATTATTTTTAAATTAAATAACTAATCTATTTTATTTTAAAATATCCAAAATAAAAATCAATAAGATATGGCTAGTTATTGAATTTTATTTGTAATAATATTACTTCACACATTATACTCAAGCTTTAAAAAATCAAAAACATATTGAAAACTTTATGTAATCAATTTCATCATTTATTTTCTATCCAATGAATGTACATCTCTAATCAATTGATAACTATAATAATAATTATTTGGTTTTAATAGATTTTGTCAAACACATGAGAATAAAGAATTAGAGACTTGAACTATGACAAGGTTTCAAGAAGAAACCTAGAAGAACTTGAATTAATTAGATGAGTACACAAACAATACCAAGAAAGGTGAACTAGAATTCGAAGAGAAGTGTTGTCGAGACCAAAGAATTCTTTAGCCTTGATCCCTATATATACTCTTGTTTAGAACACTTCTTGAGTGGCTTCCATTAAATTAAGAAGCTTCTTGAGCAACTTCTACCAACTGGGAAGCTTCTTAAGCTCCTTCCACTAACTAGGAAACTTCTCAAGTTATTTTCACTAGCTAAGAAGCTTCTCAATTGACTTTCACTAACTCAAAAAGCTTCTAGAATGTTCTAGAAAGTTCTGTGAACTTCCAAAGTGTATGTCCCTAACATCACCCCCTTATCTAGCAATGAGTTCTAAGAGGAGCTTGATCTTACTACATATGTAAGAAATTGAGAATATATTATACTATTGAAGCTATGTATTGTATTCTCCATTCTTGGGCAATACGTTCTATTGGTCCTCGAAGAAATTGCCTATGACCTTGAGCTAGTATCTCTATTGTTGAAATATCCCAACCTAGGATCTGATCTTCATTGTGGCATTGAGAACATCTCCCAAAGAAGATCTCAGGACTAAAAGGATTTATCTTTTTAAACTCAAGTAATATCACTAAAGCTCAAGCATTAGAATTGAGATTTGCATGGTTGGATCTTACTCTTAATGGCTCCAACTGAGGTTATACTTAGCGTTGAAATATATTGTCCTCACTTTGTTCAATTAAAGGTTGTAAAAATTACATTGATTTGTTCAAAGCTTGCATGGCAAATGAATCTTCTAAATCTTATTCTTTCAATGCTTGAAGGTTTGACATGGTGATTAATTTACTTCTATTACTCAATTCTATCTTGGAAAAAATGATTATGTATTGATGAAGATTTTAGTTTAACTCTCCTCATCTTTATGAATATTCTTTGAATCCAATCTTCACTAAGAAGTTATCATTAAATATGTTTGAATTTGTGGAAATAGAGTCAATAAAATTCCTATATCTTTTGAAATATATTAGCAAGATTTTTGACTGGTTTCTATATATGTTCATTAATATCATAGCTTTGCCAATGAAGAAGATATTTCAATTTATCCCATCTTTGCAATAAATCAAGTACCTTTTCAACCTCGTATTCTTCATGGTCTTTAATTTCAATATTAGGCGATGATTATTGTATTCTTTTGAGAATATGCAACTCTTTATAAAGTTTAGAAAAAACTAGATGTACCTTTATAGCAAATGGTAATTTCAAGCAATATGCCACTAGATTGATTTGTTTTTGGATAGAAAATGGTCCAAACTTTTAATAGTCAAACTTATTGCATGGCCGCTGAGTCTTGATGTTCCATTAAAGAAGCCATATTTTATCTCCAATATAAAAAGCAGGTAGTTGATTCATGAATTTACCTGCAAATGCCTTGTAAGCAACTTGAGCTGCTTGTAATTGAAGCTTCTAGATTGTTTGGTATTGCAATAGATGCTTTGCAAATCCTTTATCTGTTGGATTATTATTCTTTGGCGTACTCTACAGATCAAGCTTCGGATAATATCCATAGTTGGAATAAAATAATGTTTGTTGAGTTGAGGCATGAATAATATTATTATATGCTAACATTGCTAATGGTTAATACGAGATTCAATTGTCTTATTGATAATTAATACTACATTATAAATATTGCTCTAAAACTTGATTAATTTATTTTGTTTGGCCGTCAATTTGAGCATAAAAGGCGAAGAAAGTTTAATATTTACTTTCAATATTTCAAAAAGGTATTTTCAAAACTTAGATATAAATTGGGATCCTCAATTGGATATAATATCATCTAGTAGGCCATAATATTAATATGTATTGTCGAGAAAGAGCCTTGCCATTTCTTCTCTAGACGCTATATTTTTACAAAAATTGAAATTAGTCATTTTTGTAAATCAATCAACCACTATAAAGATATTGTCCAATGAATTGGATGGCAGTAGATCTATGATGAAATCTATTGAGATAGAAGACTATGACCATCTTAGAACAAGCAAGGGTTGTAAAAGTCCATAAAGACGATATTGAGGATTTTTAGACCTTAAATAGATATTGCAAGGGAGGACAAAGTCTTTCACTACCTTCTACATTTGAAGCCACTAAAAATCTTGAGAAATAAATTTCAAGGTCTTGTTAAATTTAGAGTATTTTGTAGTTGGAAAGTCATAATAAGATTGAAGAATGTGTAGTCATATTGGTCTTTCTGGGATATATAAACATTCTTCAAAGTATAAAAGGTCTTCCTCAAGTTTGAACTTATCAACATTTTCTTTCAAGCAATGATTGACATTAAGAGCTAAAGCATCATTAGTGGTTGCAACACGCACCTCATTGAGGAAACTAAAATCAATAGATATTGATGTAATAGTGGTGCAAAGACGAAATTGCTCTGATTTCAACAAAGTTGTATATTTTTAATCAAATGCTGCCTCTCCTATCCTTGGTACAAGATATGATCTCCTCGATAGAGCATCAGACAATCTTTATTTCTTCTTAGATTGATAAGTGATAATAAAATTAAATCAAAATAGCGACACATTCCATTGCGCTTGGCAGCGATTAAGAAATCGAGGTGATATAAAATATTTCAAGTTTTTGTGATCTGTATATACAGCCATAAGATGTATTGCTCTTTCAAGAAAATGACGCCATTCTTAAAAAGAATCCACAATAGTAAGAAATTTTTCATTGGGGATTTCATAATTAATTTCATTAGTAGAGAATTTTCAAGAATAAAATGCACCAATATTGGAGCTGTAATAAATGCCATCTTAAAGTCTTAGAATGGCATCTTGAAGTCTTAGAATACCTTCTCCGCTTGACGCTTTCATTTTAACTTGTCTTTACATACCAATCAAGTAAAAGAGGCAGCAACTTGAGAATAATTTTTTATGAAGATCTAATAGAAGTTAATAAATCTAATAAAATATTATATGTCTTTCACAGTCTTTGGAATGGCCTATTTCATAACCGCCTCTACCTTCTTGGAATCCATTGTCAAATCTTCAATAGATACAATGTATCCCAAAAATTCCATTTTAGATTGATGAAATATATATTTCTCTAGTTTAATATACAAACCTATATCTCGCAGCTTTTATAATACCAACTTGACATGTTCCTTGTATTCCTCTAGATTTTTTGAATAGATTAAGATGTCATCAAGATAGTCACTACAAACTTATTCAAGTACTATCGATAGATATCATTCATTAAATGCTGAAAGATAATGGGTGAAATTTGTTAGTCCAAAAGACATGGCATTATATTCAAAATATCCATATCTTATCCAAAATGTGATCTTCTATTCATCTCCTTCCTTGATCTGTACTAGTTTTGTATGCTCTATAAAGATCTATTTTAATATAGATCTTAGCTTTGTCAAGTTGTTCCAAAAGTCCTAAGATTAATGGTAGTGAATAATGATTCTTCACTGTTATCTTATTCAATCCCTGATAATCAATGTACATATGCAAGAAACCATCTTTCTTCTTCACAAAAAGTATAAGTGCACCTACTAGAAACTTTGAATGTCTGATGAAGTTCTTTACAAGATTTTCATCAATACAATGTTTTAATATTAACAGCTCTTTTTAAAAAATGTTATAGATTAGGCCAAAAGATGGTTGCGTTACTTCTTGAAGATCTATAGTATAATCATATGGTCGTGCTCTAACAATATATCAATACTCTTCTTCTGAAAAATATCTTGAAATTTATTATATTGCTCTATAATACTTGTTGATGAAGTCATATCTTCTTTAATAGCAGTTACATAAATAACAAATGGTGTACCTTCTACAACCAATCTTATAAAAGTCCTTGCTCTAACAAATAAAGGTTTACTAATTTGTGGCTTTTTATGAATTTTTTTTCAATGATCTCTATCGGAAATGTTACTCTTTGCGACCTCCAATCTATAGAAGGATTATACTTTTTCAACTAAGATATCCCAAAAATAATAGGATTTGAAGGAGTCTTAATAATGTTGAACACAATCTGGCTTCTATGATCTTTGAACAACACTTCTATAGGAGTGGTTTCATAGGTGACACTACCAGAGGATAAGAGTTGTCTATCTATTACCTCTACATGAATAGATTTGGATTTTTATACTAAAAATTTTTTGTGAAGCTTAATAAATGCCTCATCTACAAAATAAGCAGATGCTTCGAAATCTAATAAAACAGTTGTTTGAAGCTTTTGAGGGCCAAAATACAAAAAGATTGTAAAACAACGAGCAAGTTGAGTAAAAAGAAAGGAATTAGAATAGTTTTATAATCTTGGATTGTTCAACCCCACAGTTCTTATTGTAGCTAAATATTGTCATTTTCTTGAACAATTGTTCTCTTAATTTTAGTAATGTGTCAATTTTGTTTCTTTGAGTAAATGCCAACCTTATGGCTTTCTTGTCACGGACATAAGATTTACTCTAGTAAATGACTTAAGTAATATAGACCAATAGAAGTAGGAAAAATAAGTTGATTTAATAATATCTGATAGAGTAGCTTTCTAGAAGCTTCATAGACGCGGAATCATCTTTATACATATCTATAGGTGATTGGTAGATTAAAAACTTGGTCAACAAGCTAGCCACATGGCACACATGTTGGTAGCTTATAGAATAAGCTAACCATGTGTCACACATGTTGGTAGCTTGCGGAACAAGCTAAGTACGTGGCGCACATGTGGAAAACTTGTCATGCAAGTTTGACAAGTGTCTTGCAAATTAGACACGTATATGAAGTCTTATAGAATATCACCACGTAGTTCTTAGTTAGATAGTATTTATAGAAGCAAGAGTGAAGCCTTCTTCACTCTTGTCAACTCCTTTCCTAGTTCTAGTCTAGTTTCAAGAGTCTTCATGTTTCTAGTCTTTGGCAATAGCCATTCCAATTTTCTTTGAATATACATACTTTCTTATTCTTATTTTGTGACTTTTACTTTGATATAGTTTCTATTAGATTATGCATCTTTTTCTAATTCATGTCCTTGACAGATTGACAAGAATTTATTTATAATATCATAGCTTTGTCTTGTCTTGATTAAGAGTGGATTACCCCTTTCTCTCGATAAGACACGAGCATATTAGAAGTTACGGATTATCCTCTTCTAAACTGATATTATTTCTAATATTTTCTTTGTTCTCCCTTCTACTTATCTCGAGCGGTGTTAGATATTTTTTGAAGTGTTATCATGGCAGAATTTGTCGAAATGAAGAGTGCGATGGCACAAATACAAGAGCAAATGAGAGAATTGATGCTTGCAATACATCAACTCACTGTACTTCTACAAGAAGTAACAAGATTACCAAATAATGAAGATATAGATATGATTGGAGCTGCTTCATCATCTACACCAAGCCATATAATTCCTCCAACATCGTCCAAACATCAGAGAATCAAAAATTAGTCTATTTGAGTAGTTCAATGGGACAAGATCCAAGTTTCGAGGATTCATCAACCAAGTCCAACTGGTGATTGAATTGCAACCAAAAGGTTTTTCAATTCCATGATCACAAGTCAGATTTATTAGTATACTACTTTCAGGTTCTGCCTTATCTTGGTTTTCATCTTTTTTGGAATGACGTGATCCAGTATTGGATAATTTAGAAGCTTTCTTAGCAAAATTTTGATCTATCTATGGAGAACACAATGCAGCTCATGTTGCAACCAACAAGCTTTGTATCCTATGACAAGGCAATCGATTAGTGACATTATATGCTTTACAATTTTGACAACTAGCAATCAATATCAAGTGGGACAATGTTGCATTCATCAGTCAATTTCTCTACGGATTACAATATGAAGTGAAGAAATTGATGTTGAACTTACCCGATCCTCAAACATTGAGTCAAGCAATAGACTTTGTGGTGAAGTGTGATAATTGGCTTTTCAAATTTAGATCTGAAAGTCGTACAAGAGAACCTCAGCGACATTATAATTCAGTGGCAGCACCAATGACTTCTCAATATGTACCTTCAGAAGTTGAGGACATGCAAATTGATGCTATACGTTTCAAGCCACTTATTGAACAAGAAAAGACTCGACGTTGTCAAGAAGAATTATGCTTGTATTGTGGAGAACCTAAATACACTGCTCAAAATTGTCCAAAGAAATGACGCAACTACAAGATGAGGAGTACGACTGTCAAAGAAGACAATATGTCAAAAAACGAGTTTGTCCAACCACAATAAGAACCGTGCGGCTGGGATCTTGTACAATTTCTAATGAAGATCCTATCTTCTCCTCACAACCATCTCCTTATTTTATTATAGATGTGTATTTAGGACCTAATACTTACAAAGCCTCTGTCTTAATAGATTTGGGAGCCTCAATTTGCTTTTTAGATGAAGAATTTGCTAAAAGCCATAGAATACAGATAGTGCAAAAATCTAAACCCGTACACGTAAAAGTCGTAGATGGTTGTCATTTATCTTCTGGAGATGTTACTTATAAAATACTTCCTCTAGATATAGTAGTAAATGGCCATAATAGTTGTGTAATTTTCAACATAATTAGATCTGCCTCTATTCCAATTATTCTATGTCTATCATGGTTAGAAAAACACAACCCTTGAATAGATTGGATTTCTTGTACTGTGAACTTTCCTAAAAGTATAGCTAACAATATAGTTAATTAAGTAAGAAATCATAAGTCTAGTAGAATTAAACGTGCGTTTGTAGGTGCAAGAGCTTTCTTACACATTGCAAAAAAAAGATTACTTTGTCTCATTTATGCTACACCTATTTCCAATAATGGAAAGACTTCAAGTAACATTCCAAGTCAGTATCAAGATTATTAAGATGTTTTTGAGAAAAACAATGCAGATATTCTTCTAAAGCATCGTCTATATAATTGTTCAATCGACCTTAAAGAAGGAACTCAGCCACCATTTGGATCAATCTATAGTTTATCACAAGATGAATTGGCTAAACTCAAGGCATATATTGACAAGAATTTGGCCAAGAATTTCATATGTCATTCTAAATCTCCAACAGGAGCTCCAATTCTATTTGTGAAGAAAAAAGATGGATCATTACGGATGTGTGTTGACTATCAAGGACTCAATAAGATCACAATTAAGAAAAAATATCCATTATCTCTGATATCAGGACTCCTTGATCAGTTGAATCAAGCTAAGATCTATACAAAAATAGATGTAAGAGGAACATACAATTTAGTACGCATCAAAAAAGGAGATGAATGGAAAACTGCATTTCGAACCAGGTACGGATATTTTGAATATAATGTCATGCCTTTTGAACTTACAAATGCACTAGCTGCTTTTCAACATCTCATGAATGATATTTTTCATGAGTTCTTAGACGATTTTGTCATCTGCTACCTAGACGACATTTTGATCTATTCTAAGAACGTAGAAGAACATGAAATACATGTTCGTCAAGTATTACAAAAACTTAGAGATGTGGGATTGTACGCCAAGATGAAAAAGTATGTATTTCACACTACTCAAGTTGATTTCTTAGGATACATCATTTCAAATGATGGTCTCATGATGGATTTTAAGAAAGTCCAAACAATCATG